>CAMXCT020001042.1:0-55000 GCA_947184155.2 Cladocopium goreaui
CCCGCGGCTTCATTGCCACCCCTCGGCTTGATTGCTACCCCGCGGCTTCATTGCCACCCTGCGGCTTGACTGCCACCCGTGGCTTCATTGCCACCTGTGGCTTCATTGCCACCTGAGGGCTTGATTGCCACCCCGCGCCTTCATTGCCACCTTGCAGCTTGATTCCCACCTTGCGGCCTCATTGCCACCCCGCGGTTTCATTGCCACCCCGTGGCTTTATTGCCACTTCGCGGCTTCATTGCCACCCCGCGGCTTCATTGCCACCCTGCGGCTTGACTGCCACCCGTGGCTTCATTGCCACCCTGCGGCTTGACGCCAACCCGTGGCTTCATGTAAACTCATGTCTGCATACATATCGCTTCATGAAAAAAGTTTCTTGTGTTTCACTTGTGCCAATATGAGAGATTTGTTGGGGAAATGTAACGAGCATGAGCTTGGAAAGCCTCTGGTTCCATTTGCAAAAATCATGAGATCTTTGGGAACCCTTTTTACAAGTCCTGCATTCGTGACTTCTGTGCGACGTTCTTGAGTAACATTTACATTCTATGGTGTAATCGCTTCTTGCATGTAACCGAACAAAATATAAAGATTCTTCAACGTAACGTGCCATGCACCTTAGACGTCACTTGAACGTTAATGCCACTCCATCCCACCCCACCCACTGCATCAGCGTAAGACATCTGGACCGTAACGTGCCACTCACCTTCCACGTAACTTGAATGTAAAAGCCGCTCCATATTAACACCGAAACCTCCCCCACTGCATCTGTAAGACCTCTTCCACGTACCGTGCCATGCACCTGACACGCAACTTGAACGTTAATTCCCCCCATTCACTTCTCCACCCCACCCCCCCTACTGCACCACCCCACTCCATGAAGATCTGCACCTCCAAACCTTTGAACATCAATTTCTCCACCCGCATTTTCGTCACATAGGTCTTTGAAATTGACATGCATGCCCTGCTGCATTTCGCTTCTACCAAATCTATTTACTGACCACCCAATGTTCGAACATGCTCTGAACAATCTATCCAAATTTCAAGTTTTACTGTGCTTCGCCATTTTGCAGGTATGACTCCTATCACTTGCTCGTTGGGTTGCCATCCTCCATGTACAACGTCTGTGCTATGCAAAAGTTTCTGCAACAACAGCCGCTTGCAACAGTTTTCTTTTAATTTGCAAGCACGAATAATTCAATCACACGCAGCTCTTCAAACTCTCAAGTGAGTTGCTCACTCGCTTCAGCGCGTTTTAAACTTCAAAGTGGGGCAGCCTCTCTTTCCATGCTTTTCTGGCCGAGCCTTTCCATACTGATTGCATTCTCGCGTGCAGCTTAAGCGCTCAAAATCGCAACTTGTGTCTGTCACTACGCCGCTCCCTTTTCTCCCTTGTTCAAGGGCCGGACTTCAGACCTTTCAGCTGGTGTTTACTTTGCTCGCTTGCCACCTTGGGCTTCTCATCTCCGCTCGGGACAGCTCGGCTTTCCCGCCAGGATGGCGCGCTTTTTCAAGCTCAGTACCTTCGCTGAGGCGATGTGCATGTGCATGCAAGCTGACACCTCACACTTTTGCACTGCATGTCAGGTCGAAGACGAGATTCTGGTCTTAAGCAACTTGTTTGTCTGGAGCGGCCGCACCGCGTGGGCTGATCTTCATGACGAGGACGGGGGGGGTCAGGCTTCAATGCAATTCGTTCAAAGCTGGCTAACCTAAGGATGCCACCTTCCATATCCAGTTCTATTTACGTGTCCTTGCTTCAGATCTTCACCTATATACTAGAACGCTACTCCTTCTTGCGTCGAATGCGGCCTCTGCATCTTCCACTTCCATGGCCCTTCCCTTTACACGTCAGGAATTTGGCCCCGAACTTGCAGCAAGTCCCACGGCAGCGGCTTCTTGTGCAGAGGCGCAAGCATGCCGAACAGGTTTCAGCTTGTGTGCCCTTCTCATGCTGCAATTTTCACATGTCACACTTCACGTCCGGGGTCTTTTGCTGTTTCACATGGCCTTTTCTGTTTATACCGTCATTCTTTTGACACAGTTCGCCGGGGCACGTTCTCAATCTTTTTTTTGCATTGCATCTCGCGCAGGACTCGGATGATTTCCAAAGTGTTGCTTCCTACTTCTCGGTGGAAGACTCAGAGGAGATCGCGCGGTTTTGATGCTGCAACTATTTTTGGTTTTATTCAAATGTCAAACCTGTGTTTTGATTGACACTGTCTCGTTTTCGCGCTTCACGCAGTGTTCGGATCATTGTATTTCCCGTTTCCTTGCCTGTATACCCTTTTCTGTTTATACAGTCATTCTTTTAACACAGTTAGCTGGGAGCACGTTCTCACTCTGTTTTTTGTGGCATTCCATCTCGCGCAGGCGTCGGATGATTTCCAAAGTGTTGCTTCCTACTTCTCGTTGGAAGACTCCAAGGACATCGCACGGTTTGATGCTTCAACTATTTCTGTTTTTGCTACGTCCGTCTCTGGTTTCATGCAAATACGAAATATGTCGTTTGCCTAACACTTTCGCGCTTCGCGCAGTGTACGGGTCGTTGCACGTTCATTTTTGTTGCATATATCCTTTACACTGTATACCCTCATGCTTTCAACACAGTTGTTCAATGCACGTTGTGAATTTCCCTTTTGTTGCTGTTTGTTTGCTTTTAGGTGCGAGTGACGGCCATTCACACGACTGGTTCGGATTCTTGTCTAGATTTTTTTGTCCGAAGTGTGCGCGCCAGGATTTCCTTCAGCTTCGCGATCTACAGTGCGGGCAGCCACACCCTGCATTCGCAGGACACCGCTTCTGCCGCTTGCACCACAGCGCAATCAACCAATCCTTTCGCCGCTCGTCCTTTCTTCCCCCGAAAGCAAAAGTGCTTGAGCCGGATGTCCGAATTCACGCTCCCGTTCCTTCGGGTTGGCGCGCATTCAATGTGCAGGGCGATGGACGGTGCGGATACAGAGCTCTTGCGAAATTCTTAGGAATTTCTTGGACGGATGTCATGCAGCGACTCCTTCCGTTGATGCTGGCCGCGCAGCACACCTTCCAGCCTCATGAGCTCATGGCTTTTGTGATGGCCATGGACCCTGCCAACCCCTGCTCCCGCGCAGCTTGGCTGTCGCACCGCCACATTTTGTTGCTCAGCCAGCTGCGCGATTGGTTTCCGGACGGCATCGCAGTTCGCAAACTTCACGCCGGCCTTGACTTCATCCATTTTCAGCCTGATGGCGATGTGCAACTGGCGTCTCACATTTCTTCCGCATCTGTTTGCGTTCTGGGACTGCTTAGCATCCGTGCCCCCCATTTCGTTCTGCTTCACTCTACTCCTTTTGAAAAGTCGCGAGCGGGGTTGCTTGGGCGATCTTCTGCCTTGCCTGCGGCCCGTGCCATGCAGCCATCGAGTTTGGATTTCGCCGGCGGCTCTTTTGCTTGCATGGTGCCGACCAACTTTGAGGATAGACCTTTGCGTTTTGCTTCCGCAGAACGGTCCTGGAGTCTTGCTCTTCCAGAGCAGCAACTTGTCACTTTCACGCTGCGCTCTCTCCTGTCCGGCGCTCACCTCTGCACTGTGACGCTGCCAGTTTCGGACCTCTGGAACAGATCGCTCCACATGGTTCTCATCAAAGTCATTGCTAATGTTTTGCAGGCGTCGCCCTTCCACCTGCGGTTGTTTGCGTCCTCCAACGTGGTCTGTCCAACCCCGACTGGCCCGCAGCTTGCGCCGCTTGTGTCCGTCAAGCTTCTGCGGATCCCAACGCGCAAAGACTTAGCTGACGAGCTCCTCCGAGCCATTGACTTGAATGACGTTGCTTGCGCTCAGGAGCTGTTGTTTGATGGGCAGTGCCCCAATCACCCTGCAGAAGGCACCCTGCACCCTCTGTATGCAGCCCTGAACAAGAAGAATGTAGATATGGTCCGCGCTCTCCTCCTGGCGCGCGCTGATGTCGCTTGCCGGTATGATTTCGGCGGCACCCCGTTGCATTTGGCTTGCAGGCAAAGCATGCCAGCAGCTGTTGATCTTTTAGTCAACGCCAATGCCCCGGTGGATGCAACTGACGTGGAACAAGATTCGGCCCTCCATGTCGCTGCACTTTATGGGGATGCTGCCTGTGTTCGGCTGCTGCTTGCCGCATCAGCGCCAGGCGCGAGCCGCAACCTCCGCCTGGAGACCCCTCTCACCGTTGCTGTGGACACAGGTGCGCCGGTTGCTGTCGTTGCTACATTGATGCAAGCTGCTTGGCCCGACAGCTGGCAGGTTCTTTTCCAAATGGATTTATTCCATATTTGCCGGGCGTTGGGCTTATGTCGTTTTCCATTGTTTGCAACTTGCGGCGCGTTGTCTTCCCAACGAGACTGTTATCCTTTGTTGTCCGGGGGTGTAATCTTGCGCGAAAGCGCAGAAAGCAGCAACATATTGGAGGCGCTGGAGCCTGAGATCCTCGTCCAAATTCTGCACTACGCTCTCTCTCCGCAAACTTTCTGCTACACAACGCGCGTCTCCAATGAATTTTGCGAGCTAGTCCAATCACCGCATACTTGGCCCGGAAACTTGCGCCTCGCACCATGCACATGCCAGCGCCTCTGTGCGAACCTCTGTCTTCGAGCGGTTGTCCAGGCAGTGCCCCATTCATGTCCTTACTCCCCTGTTGCCCATTTGACTTTCGCGCTCGCGCCGCGGCCCCGCAATCCATTGTGGTCCTGGCATCACTACCATGCTGAGCCTCATGGCGCCAATTTCTGGTTCACGAGTTCTGCTTCTCCTTCACCGCCGGTGTTCGCTTTGAATTTATCTTTTGCACGCTGTGCTGGTTTGGCGGAGTGCCCGGACTTGGAATTGCTTCTAGGGGTTTTTGCTTCCGGCTTTTCTTCTTTGCAGGGTTTGCTTCACTTGAGCACCTTCCCCCCCGACGCCCGCAATGTGGCTGCTGCGAAGCTCAACATCAATTCCGGCCAGTGCTGCTCCTTGGCCTCTTTCCTCACACATGACAGTTTCCAAGCCAACTCATGTGATCTGTCGTTGGCCGGCATCGCTCCACAAAAGTTAACTTTTGCATGTCGCCAGCAAGACCAAATCTGCTGCCTGTTTGGCAATGACGGTTCTGTGCTGCTGCAGTGGCGCTGCGTCGGTTTGCCAAAGAACACGCCGTTAAACTGTTTCGTGGCGTTGCATTCTCCATCGGCTCCCCTGTCCAATTTGGCGCCCGCTCCGTCAAACGGCTTCCGGCGGCCGGTGCGGGTGACACAGGCGCGCTTGCATCAAGGGGTTGGCCTCGCTCGCGTGCTGCCGTGCCTGGACCTATGCGGGGGCTTCTGGGATCGACTGCCGCAGACTTGTCAGCACACAGTTTTGGCGTGTTTGTGTGCTCTTAACGATCTTGTGACGTTCCTACAAACGCACAGAGCCGCTTGTGCCTTTCTGATCGATGCGAGTCAGCACAATGCACTGGTCGCGTCTGTTTCCCCTTGCTGTTGCACGAGGCTGTGTTTGAACAAATGCATTGAAGCGCTGCTGTCCCAAGGTTTTCCGATCCACAAGAAGTTCCTTTTGGGGTGTTTCAACCCGCGCTCCTTCCCTCCTCTTCATCGAACATGGCAAACTTTCCACTCTGTTGACTTTCGCCACGTCGTTCGGATGGCTTCGCGCATTTCCCCTTCAGTTTCCACGGCCGTCATCGAGTTGTCGCCCGTGTTGCTCGGGCAGTCGCAGCTCTACTTGACAATAGGCATGAGCACGGGACCTCACCCTGCAGCAGTTGCTTGGCCACACCTCTTCAGCCTGCAGGCCCCATTTTCCCAACGCGGGCTTCAGCTGGAGATCCGAGATGGGCGTTGCAACGGCGCGCGCTGGTGCACAGAAGTCGAGCGAATGCAAATGCACGCGCTGCGCCCCATCGATTTTTCGCGATGTCAAACTTTCACCTTTGTATGCTCTCCTGCAAGTGTTGCGCTGTTTGATTCCCGTGGGGACTTGGTCTCGCTTTGTCCGCAGCCTTGGCCGGCCACAGAGTCGAATGAGCTGAAAGGCTTCATAGGCTTAAGGGGCGCCGCACCTTTGCCCCGCCCGGACCGGGACACCACAATTATTCAGCCAGTCTTGACTCAAGCTCGTCGCGAAGCCTTGCAGCTGCAGCCTCTGCTGCGTATCGTCGGGCCACATGTGTTGCACATTGGTCCCTTGACATTGACCGGCGGTGGCAAGGCGAGTGGATCCAAAGCCGGCAGCCGCCGCCCAACCGACCCGCGTTCCACCAAGGCTCACCGCCAAGACGTGGCCATGCCCAAACGGGCTTTGATCATCAAACGCAAGTGGGCCGAGCTCATTCTTTCAGGCGAAAAAACGTGGGAGGTTCGCGGGGAGCCGACCACGAAGCGGGGAAGGATTGCGATCGCACAAGCTGGTTCCAAACAATTGGTGGGGGAAGTCACCCTGGCCGAATGCTTTCTCATCGGTGAGCAACCTTCACCTGGCGTTTGGGTTTCCACGGGCCCTCCTTCGCAGTACATTTGGGCACCCGACAACGCAAACAAGCATTGCATTACTGACCAATCGTCGGTGAACTACAAGAAAGCCTATGCGTGGGTCATGGAACATGCGCGCAAGTATCCTGCGCCGCGGCCGTACACCCACAAACCAGGCTGCATGAAGTGGGTTAAGCTGGATGGCGGTAGTGTGGCCCAATTTTCAGCCGGCGCAACCAGCGCGGCAGGCAACCCTTTGTGGTGCGACGCAGTGGATTCCGACTCCACTGGATCTGTTTCTGTCACCTCGGCCGCTGCTTCCGCTCCAGTGGTATTTTGCGACGATCATTTCCATTTTGAGTCTTCGCCAAGCCGGCTGCTTTCCCCGAATCGAACGCCCGCTTCGACATTGCTCGGCGCCAGTTGCCCCGGTTCTCCGCGCCTGCGTGCTCCTCACAGTCCAACTGTTACTGTTGGGGAGGTTCCGGCGATTTCACTGTCAGCGGCCCTCCTTCGTGACGATGCTTCTGATTCTAGTTCTGATGCCTGGGCAGACGCGTTTTTGGCTTTTCTTTCTTCCAACTGCAGAGCTTCCTCGTTCTTTCAGGCGTTGCAGAACGCGTGTGGCTTGCGTTCTGCTTGCTTGGCAAAGACTTGCGCGCAGCTGGCTTTAACTTCGTCTGCGTGGCATTGCTTCTTCTCCCATCCAAAACGCTTTTCTTCTGAGCTTCCTTTCTCCTTCATTCAAGACGTCCACTCCCACCTTTCGTGTGCGCCGCTACTGCTTTGGATCCTTCCGGCCGGTGATCTGCTTCTCTTGTCGGATGGTTCGAGCCGTATGAAGGCAGTGTTGTGGATTTTCCAACGATTGTTTTCAACTCTACCAATGCTTGGTTCTTTCCCGTGGTGATGACATTGCGCCCCATTGTTGTCCCAGCGTTGAGCTCTTGTCCCGCAGTCGGATATCTGCACCTTCTCGTTTTTGGATTGGCTCCCACGCTTCTACCTCCGACGGAAAACCTTTTCCATTGCTTCAAAACTACGCGCTTGGAATGCGTAGGTCACTTGGAGACGCTGCGTGACACAGTAGCGTTGTCCATTTGCCCTTGCATCCTGGAAATGGGCCAGCATCTTTGTGGTCGGGGGCTCTCGCAGCTTGCTCTTGTGTTGGCTCCTGCAGAGCCTGTAGACCTTTTGATCCTGGACAGCAACAGTTGTTTGTTCCACGTCTCCAGCTTCCACACCTTCCAGCGAATTGAATGGGGCGCCGCATTGCTCCGGCTTAAGAACCCAAATTGTTTCCTGTTCGTTTTCATCCATTCGACCAAGCATTTTTTGCAAGCGCTCTTGCGCGTTCCAGGTTCCACTGGTCACGCCGAGGCTTGGCTAGGCCGGGCGCAGCCCACGGCTCATGCAGCGTGCGTGGCGACCGTTCCATTGAACCTGGCAGAACCCACGCTCACCGAGCGGCTCAGCCGTGAAGCGCTGACAGTTTTTACGCCATGCGAGTTACTCACTTCCTCGCCAGACGCTGCCAGTTGCACAGCGGGTGCGTCGGGCCCTGCGCAAATGGAAGACGACTCAGTCAATGCCTGTATAGCCTCGCCGGGCAATTTGCTTCGGGGTACACCTGAAGACTTCAACCGAGCTTTTGCAGACGTGTACCGCAAAGATCCAGAAAGAGCAAAGCTGATCTCTCGATACATCCTTGCCGACCTTGCCCCCTTCCCACATGAGCAGCTGAAAAATGCCTTGCCGGACGTCTATTCAATGACAGACAACCTTGCCCAAAAAGCGGGCTGCCCCTTTGAATGGGCTTTCCTCCTTTTTCTACCCGTTCTTGGCACTGCATGCTCCAAAGCCAGGCTGTTCATCAACGAATTTTTCCTCGTGCCGCCGCTGCTTTGGTTGGGCTTATGCCTCGACAGCGGCGCAAACAAAAGCGGCATCATGACAGCCTTGGCAGACATCGTCTCTGGCTTTGAAAAGGAGTTGCTCCAAAAGGCGCTGGACGAAGCTCGTAAGGAAGCGCAGCTGGCAGAAGAGGAGGAGGATGCACACGGTGCGGAGCCAGATGAGCCTTCGTCAAAAAAACGCAAGACCTCCTTGTCGAAAGCATTGGCGGCCATCCACAACAACAAGCCCGCCTTGTTTTCCGACGAAGGCTCGTTGCCCGCCATTGGCATGCAAATGGCGCACAACGGGCACCGGGCTATTGGATTATATGATGAAGGCCGGTTCCTTCTCCGAGCGCTGGCCAACGGAGAAGGTTCCGGATTTAATGCCTCCACTATGTCCAAGCTCTTTAATGGCTCCATTTGGAAAAGGACGGTTGTGAAGGATAACAACCGCTTCTCCATGCACCAGACATGCCTTTGTTTAGCAATGACTTTCCATGTCGAGGAATGGCATGACTTTCTGGCCAAAGATGGTGCCTTGGGCATGCAAAGTCGGTTTCTCATGTTTCACAGCAGCCCCCGCCTCGAGAAAGCAGACGCAGTCCTCGAACCTGCGGTGTATTCCACGGGGGCTGCGCGCTCTCGAGGTGCGCCGGTCCTTCCAGCTTCATTGCTCACCCAGTTTGTTTCTGTCCTCACAAGAATCGAAAACGTTCACACTGCAAATGCTCCTGATTTTGATGCGTCGCGGGAATTCATTCCATATTTCTTTGCCCCCGATGCCTTGGATTATTTTCGAGAGCACTACGACGCCCAAGTTCTCACGCAAGAACAATCATACTTGCAGGACCCAAAGCTTTTCAGCCATGCCGGCAAACTGAAATCACTTCCCTGGCGTTTGGCTCTGTTGTTGCATTCTTGGGCGCGTGCGTGTTCTGCCGCCGATCAGTCAGGCACGGCTTGGAGCAGAGAGCTTTCTCGCGAAGTCGTGGAGCCGGCTAAAGCTATTTTCGATTATTTGTCCTTGCAGTCTCAACTGCTCGCGCCGGGATCCAACCTCGTCAGCACCTTGGACACGCACGACTTGCGCGAGCTTGCTGCGCAGAGGTATCCGTATCTTATCACTTTGATCGAAACCGACACTCTCCCAACTGCTCGCGCAGAAGCTGCCCCTGCCAATTCGTTGCCGGATGCTAGCCCGTCTTTCACTGTTTGGTGGGAAGCCCTTTCCCCGGACAACAAACTCTATGCTTTCGTTGCTGCGCACTGGGTTCTCACGAGCGCAAGCACAATCATGGTTGACCAGGGGACCTTGCTGAAGAAACTTCATGCAAAAGACACAGGCGTGGCATTACCAAGAGATGCTGCCAAGCCATATTGCCAAAACGCGTTTTTGCTTCTGAAATATTGCCAGTTGGCAGCCTTGACCAGGACCTCCGAAAAGGCGGCTCACAGGCTGCGCAAAAGAAAGCCTCCGCAATGCCCAACTTCCCAAGTTGCATTTTCAAAGTTGCTGCATCTTTTCCAGCACAAGCAGGCGAACAGCTTGGCGGAGTACGCAGAATCCTGCCTAACGGTGACCGCGTCTATCTCCACTCTGTATGCTGCCGACTTGAAGGTCCTGTTGCCGCCCGATTTCGATGTCCCGCGCATGGAGCAGTGCTTGCAGCTGCTCACGCAATACGCCACTGACGCCCGCCCTTTCGAGCACAGTGCCAAAATTCTGAATGTCAAATCCCAGCGCGTGGCAGCCAAGCAGGTAGCGCCTAACAATCCTCCTCCTCCGCCTCCAGGAACCGAGATGTTAGCCGGGGCCACCCACAGCGACGCGTGCTCTTCGTTGATGTACCCAGGGTCCCTCAGTTTGTTGCCTGCTTTCGTTCTCGCGTTCCACCACGCGGATCCTGCATGTCGAGCGTCTGTGGCGCACGCATTGCTGCAACAACAATGTTTCCATCTTCACCTGTCTGAAAGGGACTGCGACTTTATTCTTGGCAAGCTTCTCCGACGTGCCCCGCATTGGCTTGGAGCTGAGTGCCACTTGCCAAAGCACATTCCCACGAGATGCGTTCAACCAGACGTGAAACATTGTCTGACTTGCCACGCACATCTCAAATGTGCCGCCGCTCGCGCAGTGCCTTGTGCGCTTGGCTTGCATTGCGTGGAACAGGTCCTGCTCCTCAGCTACTTTTGCTGCTCCTGCAGTCGCTCTTATTTTGGACCGTGGGTTGAGGGCAAAGATGCAACTGGTGCGCGGGCTAGGATGCTAGTGCAAGACAACCCACGCTACTTCTGCATCACGCAAAACATCGTCTTTGCGACAGCTTTCTTGGACCAAGTCACCGACATTCTGCTTCATTGCGGCGGTTCTTTCCGAGGCATTGTGAATGTGCTGCGGCCCAAGCTCCACATGAAAATTCGAACGCTGGAGAAGCATCTCCGCGATTCGTGGCTGCAATACTCCGTGTGCAAGTTTTTGACAAACAATCGCACTTCCATCAATTGCTTTGTCGGCAAGAATGGCATGGAACCCTGGTGCCGTGGACTCGAAGACCAGGTGCTTCACCAATTTCAGCGTCGCTGGCTCCTGCAACACCAGTGTTCCAAGTGCGAACGAGGCATTCTAGGCGTGGACGGCAATGCCAAAGTTCGTACCAAACTGTGCGCCAACACGGATGCGGGCGTATGGGATTGCAGGCCTCTGAACGCCCATTGCCTGACTGGATGCCAGAGTGCTCCCATTCCTGGTCGAAAATATTGCGCCGTGCACCTCCGAGATGCTGACCCGATTTTTGGTTGCGATCTCATTTTGCAAATGATCCTTTCCTTCCTCGCAACGACAGCAACCCTGCTTTCTCGCACCGAAGCTGGTCGCCACAAGTCGCCAGATATTGTCGCGCTTTTCCCGCTTTGTCGACGAACGCGGAAAGCGTTGAGTTTTGCTGTGAGCCACGCTAAGCTTCAATATCCAGTTTCGCTTCTTTCTGTCAAACGTATTCCGCGTTCGCGGCGGTATGCTTTCCAAACCAAGACAGGCCAAGCCTTTTCGCTATCAAGCGACTTGGTTCCCACGCACTACCAACAGCAATATGGTCAATCCTTGTTGGAGCCCGTTTCACGAGAGTGCCAATCAAAGCCACGCGTCGGACATCAAGTCCAGTTCTCTGCGTCCGAGAAAAATGACGCGTGTCGCCGGCAATGGGAAAAATCTCGTGCAGCACGGCGCAGTGGGGGCGTTTTAGCCGCTGTCAAGGAATGCCAAATCATCAGCGCCATCAAGCTCGTGTACACCCACGAATCCCCAACAGGGGTCTACTTTTTCTTGGCTGAGCTGTTTGAGTTTCTGTCTGCCGGCCGCAATGTCAATTTGAAGACTGCCAAGCGGAAGACTCGCCTGCGAACACTTCAGCAAACCATGCCGCTGGTCTTTTACGATTGCGCGTGCACGTTGCAGCGCTTCATGGCTTCCAAGAAACGACGCCGCATGAGCAAAGTTGCTCGTACCCTCAGCCGGCTTCGCCTTGTCATCGACAAGTTCCATTTTCGCAAAGGGCACAGCGGCTGCAAGCCTGATGGCACTCGCCCGTTTCCCAAAACGTGGCCTCAGACGCATGCCTCGAGCTTCCCCAACATTAATGACAGCGCAGCTGAACAATCTTTTGCGTTTGTTCGCAAAATTGCGGTGGCGGCGCGGCGCATGACCCCAGTGCGTGGCCTTCTCTTCCTTGCGTCATTGCTGCACGCTCGCAATGTACAACTCGAACTCATGGGGATCAAAAAGGCAGAACTGGCAGCGGCCAAGAAGCGAAAATTCATGGCGCGCCGCAACTTCCAGGATGCAGTGGAAGCGCTGCCATTTCGACGACCAGCTTCGCAGCAGCTCTAAATCCATGCCGACCTCCTGCTGTTTCACCCGCTTTACAAAAAAAGCCGACAGAGTTCGAACCGCAGCAAAATGAAATTTTCGGCAGCGACTTTCGTGCGAAATGTGTCCTACTTGCCAACCTCTATGTCTCCTGTTCGATCTCCATTGCCAAAGTCCTCCATCTCAGCCATGACACCGTGCAATGTGTATCTGTACTGTCGTCTCTGTTTCTTCAACATGTTTTCCATCATCCACGAAACTAACATGCAGTTTGTGTCTTGTACCGAACCTCCACGGCATATGCACACTAACGACATTTGGTCTCTGAACTTGCCTTAGGTTGTAGCGTATCAAATCGTATTTAATCTTGTTACACTGCCTTGGTTTGCAGCTTTCGGTTTGCAGCGCCCAGTTTCCATAGACTCCAGTTCCCTTAGATATCTATTGAGTTCACCACAATGCAGACATGCACTTCCCATGCCCTATTTGAACATAGTCCAGTCCAAAGCACATGCTTCTACCTTAGCTAAAACACACACACACACATGGCATTTTGCCAATCGCAGCCTCACACAACCAGCGCTGCCCATCAGCACCTCTCTCCATGTGCCGTGCAACGAGTCGTCATCCGGCTGCAACGGGCTGCTGCTACGGAGCCGCTTGCCTTGCAGCTTAAGGTCGGGGGGTCGTCTGTACACGCGAAAACGGGTTCGTCTGTACACGCGAAGCGGGGGTCGTCTTTACACGTGAAACGAGGATCAGCTTCATGGACTTCATCTATTTCTTGTCCTCCTGTGCATCGTCTACACTAATCATATATATATATATTTTTTTTTTATTTGCCTCCGCAACGCTTCGAAACCGCGAAGAGTTAGAAGAGATGTTACTTGTCAGGTTCACAGAAGATAATGACGCAGGTATGTGTCAGGTGGAGTATCGATTCTCGCCTGGTCCATGTTTTCACGGTTCGAATGTTTTTGGCACGATATATTTTCAAAGATTCTCATGCTTACATTTTGCCATTTTCATGGTTGCCCTTTACATTTTTACTCGTGACCGTTCTAACTTTACCGCTACGACGTTACAATTTGGGTGATGCAAGTTTACACTTGTTGGTTGAGGTCTATGTTTAGTGCTTGCATGGAACAAATTTCCTACTTAGACTTTGCATTTCCCATGGTTCCTTTTCGCATTTTAATGGTTCCGGTCTACATTTTTTAGCGAGACTTTCCCAAAAAGTTTTCTTCTGTCAATTTTTTCTTTGCTGTTTTGCTTTCTATTTTCCAGTGTTTTTCTTCAGGCTCTTTTTTCTTCCGTGGTCTTTTTTGCTCTCCTCTTCTCTTCAACTGCTTTTGTGTCCTTGCCACTTTCAATACTTACGTTTTCAGTTTTTGGCAGGTTAGCTGCTACTTGTAGTGCTTTGATCTTGCCTTTGGTTCTATTCTGTGTCTGGTGTTGCTGTTGCTTTTGTTTGTCTCGTGTTCTTGTCTTCGATTTTTTGTGTCCCTTGGTCGGCCGGTCGGCCGGTCAGCCGGTCAACCGGGCATTCCGCCGGTCAACCGGGCAACCGCCCCGGTCAGCCGGTCAACCGGGCAACCGGGCATTTCTTCCCCTAGTCGGCCGATCGGCCGGTCAGCCGGTCAACCGGGCATTCCACCGGTCAACCGGGCAACCGCCCCGGTCAGCCGGTCAACCGGGCAACCGCCCCGGTCAGCCGGTCAACCGGGCAACCGGGCAACCGGGGAGGGGAGGGGTCAACCGGGATCCGGTCAGCCGGTTGCCCGGTCCGGTCGGCCGGTTACCGCCATACTCCTTAGTTCAAGATAGGTCTGATAGTACTGAAGATAACCCTGATAAATCTTGCACTAAGCCCCATAAGCCAGCCGTTACTTTCAAGCCATCATCACCATCTCAAAGCCTCAAGGACCGAAAGAAAGCCTTTCAGCATGTTGTGAAGAATACCAAGAAAGGGGTAGTTGATGTTGATTGGTTAAAAGAACAACTGGTAACCATTTATGGTAATAAGGGTGAGGGGATAGTCCATGCTGCCGTTGCGTACAAACCCAAAAAGGAAAGAATCCCCCAAGATGCAGGACAAGTTCCCTACATGGTGTCAGTGGCCACCCTGTCCGCCGACGGACAATTACATGTGAGCCCTTGGCAATGCCGTCCGCAGGACCCTGACAGAAAGCCTGTCAATGCAATGCCTGTTGCCATTTTTGCATATGCGCATGCCGAGTCTTCCGAAGAGACTGCAGCCGTAGGTCATGAACACACTGAGGCATGTTGTACATGTTGCAATGATGCGGAACCCCACCATGATGTCCCTGCCAGCCAGTTAGATGTTGAACAACTGTATGATGAAGATAATAACTGGGTAGATGTAGGCCATCAGGAACGTGTCCCAATGCATAGCCAAGAGAAGTTGCGAAATGGCATCCGGTCTCTCCGAAAGCTTAGCAGCCGCCTTGTCGTGTCCCGGATCTCCGAAGATCCAAGTGCTGTCCGTGCAGAGCTCCAGCATTGGTTAGGATCCCAAGCCGATAAGCTTGACAAGCCTGTTGGTTTAGTTGAAGTCTTTACAGGTAAGGCTCCCTTGTCTGCCAAATATGAAGCCGTCACAGGTTTGGGTGCCATCCGAATTGGACTTGACTATGGCCAGGATCTAACCAAGCTTCAAGATCGCCGGAACTTGTTGCTGCTGATTGCATACTGTCGTCCACAGCATGTCTGGTTTAGCTTTCCATGCCGACACTGGGGACCTTGGTCACGTTTTAACATGGCTAGGAGTGAAACAGCACGTCAAGAGATCATGGCCCAGAGGGCGATAGCTAGGAGATACCTCAAAAATGTTAGTGAAGCATGGCACCTGCAAGTAGGTCTTGGTGGTCAAGCTCATGCAGAAAATCCTTTAAGCTCCGACGCATGGGATGAACTGCATTTAGGTAAATGTTGGTCCCAAAGAATAGATCAATGTGCCTTAGGCCTTCGCTGTCCAAAGACCAAGCTTCCTGTGTTGAAGGCAACTGGAATTGTAACTTCGCAGGAATCTCTTGCGAAAAGACTTGTGTCATGCCGTTGCGATGGAAAGCACAACCATCAGCACTTGGAGGGGAACTACCGTGGCCAGCCTTTGACCAAATGGGCTGAAACCTATCCCAACAAGTTTTGTCGTGTCATGGTTGAATGTTTTCAGTTGCAAGAGCCTGCCAACAATCGCAACATGCCAATAGAAGAAGTGTTTGCTGCAGAAGATCAACCTGATCAACTTGCACAAATCCCGGAGCATGATCCTGATGTTTCAGTTTCCGTAGAACCGCAAGCAGCCGAACAAAGTCCTGCAAGAATAGCTGCCATGATACAGAAACTACATGTAAACACGGGTCACTCCTCCAAGGAACAAATGATGCGACTTGCTGTCCGATGCCAGTCCTCTGCCGAAATTCGGAAATGCATATCCAACTTCCGTTGTGGTGTGTGCGAAGAACTGAAACAGCCGCCATCACATAGGAAGGCAACTGTGCTGCACAATGAATCGCCGAATCATGTGGTCGGTCTCGACTTTGTCCAGGTTGAACTCAAACGTGAAGATGCCAATGGAAAGGTTCGAGAAATCACCAAGAATGTTTTGACTTGCGTCGACCTTGCCACAGATTTTGCACAGCAGATCATTGTAGAGCCTGGTCCCCATGGTTTGTCTCGCGCATTTCACAATGCTTGGGCACGTCCATATGGTGTCCCAAAGATAATATACATGGATCCAGATCATAGGAACATTTCCTCAGACTTCCAGCGTTACCTTGTGCAAAACAATGTTCAACTCCTCATGTGTGCCGCTGAAAGTCATTGGCAGCTTGGTAGGGTAGAAATAGCAAATCGCACACTCAGAAACATGGCACAGAGAGTGTGGCGTGCAACCGAACGTCCACCAGAAGAAGTAATAGAAGCTTGTGCCAGTGTTAGAAATGACCAACTGAGAAAACATGGTTTTTCACCGTCACAATGGTTTTTGGGAAGAGAGCCGAGACATGCAGGCGATCTGGCCGATGTTCATGAGCAGCACAATCCTGTCTCACAATCCCAGATCCTTGCTGATCCCTCATTTGAAGCTCGGGTCAAACTGCGTGATGAAGCCGCACGTGCGTTCCTCGAGGAACATGCCCGAGATGTCTGGCGAAGAGCCATTGCTGGGCGAAACCGTCCCATGAGAGGCCCTTATGTTGCAGGTCAACTTGTGTACATGTTTAGAAAAGCTGGCAGGGGACAACTATCAACTAGACATGGTCGTTGGCTTGGCCCAGGTAGGATCATAGGCACTGAGTCCTCCCAAAATGGTCCTGTCCCTAGGTTGGTTTGGGTTTCATGGAACGGGGCTTTGTACCGTTGCTCACCAGAAGGTCTCCGTCCTTTGCCAGAAGATGAGGTTCAATTCCGAGAACTGTCGCAAAAGCTGTCAGCTGGGTGTCTGCACGACGATGTCGAGAGAGCTGAAGAGACTCTTGATAAGCGTTGGGGCCAGTATGTAGACCTAGTGCCTGACCTTCCCACTGCCGATGACATGGAGTTGTCTCAAGATGTTGAACAAGAACCTGATTACGTAAACCCTGCTCCTGAAACTGAAGGTGGTCCTAGAAAGGTCCGTAGAAGGTTTTACCGTAGTCAGCAGTACTGGGAAGATCGTGCAGCCGGTCGCATTGGACCTCATGGTGCGTTGCATGAAGGCGAACTGCCTACCCTCATCAACTTGGAGGGCGGTGTGGCAAACCAAAGTGATGAATCTCCTGCCAAACACCGTAGGATTTCCATAGAAGATTTAGAGCCCCCTGTGCCTGAACTTAGTTTGGAAAGTCCTGGTTCATATACCCCTTCAATAATGGATGATGTAGTTCAGCCCATGTCTCCTAATGCACTTAGCCCTGACACGCCTGCCGAACTCCAGCCTGATGCAGCCGCAGAACAGCTTTCCGATTCTGCTGAGGGTGAAAATACAGCCATGTCCGATGGAAATGCGGGTTTGTCCGTACCTGAATTGCCTGATGTTGTCATGTCGCCTGAAGAAGTCAACCGTCCAGTTGAAGTTCCTGTCCCAAATGATGATGATGAACTTGCAGTCCAACACCAATCAACTGAGTGTCCAAAACATGTTCAAGAGGTGTTTGAAATGTCGGTTGATATAGTGCCTGATGACATCACAGACAATCCACTGTGTCTGTGGAGTGTTCTAGAAGATTGCTTCACGGTCAATGTGCCCAAAGCAAAGCAGCGCCGTGTTGAAGTGTCTTTCAGAAAGCTCACCCAAGGTGAGCAACAGCTGTTCACGAAAGCCATGCAGAAAGAATGGAACAGCTGGATAGAAAACCGTGTAGTGTCTCTGTGCCGGTCCCGAGGAATCCCAACAGAGCGCATCATCCGCGCAAGATGGGTGTTAACATGGAAGTCCTCATCTGACCCTGATGTCAAAAGCAAAACTCCAAAGGCTCGATTAGTACTTGTGGGGTGGCAGGATCCAGAACTTGGTAAGATAGCAACAGATAGTCCTACCCTCCGTAAGGAAACAAAGAACTTAATCTTGTCCCTGTGTGCTAGCCGTAAATGGCGACTATGGGGTGCAGATATCAAAACAGCCTTCCTTTCCGGTGACCCTTCAACCAGAGATATCTATTTCAGACCCCCTGCAGAAATCAAAGATTGTATCCCCAGAAGACCTTTTCAAACTAGAAAAAGCAGTGTACGGCCTGGCCGAAGCCCCAAGAGCTTGGTACTTACGACTGTCTAGGGAACTACTTGAGGTTGGTATGGTGTGCTCCCAGCTAGATCCTTGCCTGTATACCTTAAGGAAAAACGGAAAACTTTTGGGAATTTGTGGTATCCATGTTGATGACTTGATAGGTGGTGGAACCCCTGAAATGGATAAGACCCTGGAAGCACTCAAGAAAAAGCTGCCATTTGGGGACTATAGGACTTACACCATCCGATACACGGGAGCAGAAATCCGCCAAAACCCTCAAACTATGGAGATTGAAGTAGGTCAGGAAGCATACATAGATGCCCTGGAGCCAGTACCAACAAAGCCGTTGGGAAACGCCTCGACACCGCTTCAAGATCCCAAGATCTTGCGAACTTGTGCCGGACAATTGGCATGGGTAGCCAACAGCACGAGGCCAGACCAGTCGTTTCTTGCGTCTTACTTGCAAGGTGCTCAGGATAAAGGAACTGTTGCACACGCTGATGCAGGTTGGGGTACTAGGGGTAATGGAGAGTCCCAAGGGGGTTATATCCTATGCCTTACTACCCCAGGGATGTTTGAAAGGAAACGGACAAAGGCCTGGGTTGTTGACTGGCAATCCAAAAAGCTTCGTAGAGATCGTCCGTTGCAGCTGAAACCCTAGCCGGGCAAAATGGACTGGATGGGATTGAGATGTTTCAAGCGTTGGTTGAAGAAACACTCCGAGGTGTCAGCCCCAAAGCCTTCAGATCCCAAACTCCAAAAGATCCAGCCGGGTTGGTAATAGACAGTAAAGGTTTCTATGATGCAATAACCCGTAGTTGCTGCAGTCAAGCTATTTCTGTTGAGCGCCGCCTCCAAATTGATTATGCCATCGCAAAAGAGTCAGTGTCCGAACCTCCACCAAATGAATAGTTTCATCCAAAATAGTGCATAGTGTCCATATTTGGTGAATGCAGGTAGCTGAATGTATAGGGCAAAAAGCCGTGAAAAACCAGAGCTGCACTCCAACAATGGCGATCCACACCTTACTTGTCTAAGATAATGGGGTAATAAGTTTTTGTATAGATAAGTTGGATGGGACTTTAGTCATAAACAAACAACTGCCGGTATGCACATGCGTTTTTGCCTGCAGTGAAATGTTTTTCAGTTTGTACAGAAAAGCCAAATGCCATAGCGTTTTCTGAAGTCAAGCTGGGCCGCACTGAGTGAGATCCGATTCACTCTGAGTTTCCTGAAGGTGTGAACTAAGTCACCTTTGCCTAGCACCATGTCGATGCCGCCAGCGAAAAAGGTAGCTTCCAGCAGCCATGACGATGGGCCGCTCAACCAGCAGGAGATTTCTCTTATGTCTGGATTGCTGCACCGAGCCATCAAGTTCAAGCAGACGAGCTTGGTCTTAGCCGCCTACCAGATGTCGAATGCTCCAAAGTCCAACTATGTGCTCCACCGTGCCTTGCTGCAACAGTGTGAGGAGATGACAGGTGAGGACCAAGGAAGTGTGGCAGGTAGCATGACCGATGCTACAAAGCGTCTTCGCGAAGTCGAAGAGGCCGAAGATGATGGTACGTCAAGCTGGAATGTCTTCCACTATGGGGACAACTACCCGCACTCTGGCAATCAGCCAGCACCGTCCTATGTGGGCAGCCAGGAATACACAGTTCCAACGCCCTACATGCAGACCCAGACCATGCCGCAGATGCCGACCATCAATGGCAAGATTCCTTTGCCGAAGGGATTGGGTGAGATCGCATGGGGAAAGAGTCTCTGCAAGTTGGACCAGGTGAAAGAATGGTCGCCGAATGGCCGCTCCTATGTGGGATTGATGGAGGATGCCAAGAAGTCTTCCGAGATTTGCACCTACCTCAAATGGATCAAAAAGACATTTGGAACTGGTGGTACAGGTATCATCAAGAAGAAGATCACTCCTGCAGTTGACCTTGCGCTCTACCTTGAGCGAATGGGTTGGATGGAAGAAGAGCCGGATGCACCATTTGTGCGTGAGTTCGTGGATTGAAAAAGCCCATGGTGCCATACAAAGGTTGAGCCTATGAATGCAATCAAAGCTGCTTACCTCGATCGAGGGCGTGTGAAAACCACTGTCATGCAAGCATGTTTGGAATGATGGATATAACATGGAAGGACATAGCCATGTCCCATTTATCCTCAGGTGGTTCCTTGTGAGATCGACTGCATCTACCGATTGCACCTTTGGCTCCACTATCAGGGCCCTTGAGCCTGACCTAAGGAGGTCAGTGCTACTTTCGTGCGCCTGTGGAAGAAACAGTGGCGCTGTTGCGCGATCATCCGTTCCGTGATTTCATCAGTTATATATATGATCTCCCTTGATCTATGATCTCCCCACTTCATGGTGATTTACAATCAAGTCAAAAAAGGGGGGTTCCTAACTTGGGGGTACCCCTTTATCGCTGGACGGTTTTTTTGGGAAAATCTCATCAATGAATGGATGATAATTGGGGTAACCCCATGACTTAGGATACCTCCAATATAAGTATAAACATACAAAAAAACTATGGAAAATCACCATGTTCAATGGGTAAATCCACTATAAATGGCCCATTTTTTGTGGGCGCTTGGTCAGCACGATGTCACTGGAAGGCTCCCCCTCCGACTTTCTCAAAGGCTACCGTGACTCGGTGAAGACTTCATGGCGGCATGGATGAACCATAGAAATGGAAAGAAATATATATATATATAATTATATATATACGTGTGTATAATATCTATGATCTACATATGTATATATGATCTACATATGTATATATGATCTACATATGATATACTAAACTATATGATCTACATATATATAATTATATATATAATTATATATATATAATTATATATATATAATAGCTGTGGGTTTGTAGAATTTGTATCTATATTTGCAAATAATGAGGATGCAAATAGTGACATACAAGCGGAAAGGCAATCATTGATGAGGATATGATGGGGATATGATGGGGATACTATGGGTTGGTTGATAGGCAATTTCATGGCGATACATGATGTGTGGCGACTCACGAAATGTTTGGAAAACCACAGCTGCTTCTGTTTGAGGCTGGTTCCCCTCCAAGCTCACTTCAGAGCCTCTGACAAAAAGAGCCGGTCACGTGACGCCGTCAGCAACCCTTCAGAATGTCAAGAGGAAGAGGACATGACAAGACAATGGAAATTGATTTGGATAGACTGATAGACATACAAAATTGAAATTTAACCTGTTGGCTCAAAGCTTTGAAGTTCAAGTTCTGAAAAGTTATGTTTCATGTTTGCAGGTAGTTTGTTTTGTACTACTATATACACGGAGAGTCTCAATATGTATTTGAAAGATGAGGGGCAGTTGCTTGATGTGTAGCCGGGGAGCATGCAACTCCAGCATGAAAGAGCCAGAAAATGTTTTTCTGCATGGATTACAAACGGTTAAAATATGTTGCCATTGAAAAATTGAACAACTGATGGAAACTCTACTGGTTTGGTAGCTTTCGGAGGTGAGTGAAGCTTTGCAAAGTCGAAGCTCAACAATCTCAACATCTCGCTATGGCGCTTTTCTTGATGCAGAAGTGGGAGCAGATGCAGGAATGAAGACTCTGGTTCTTGTGCTTGCCGATGACGGCCCATAATTCAGATGGTTGTGTCAGAAAATGTTACCCTCTGGTTATGACTAACATAGCCATGGAAAATGGCCCATAGAAATAGATGGTTTACCTATTAAAAATGGGGGATCTTTCCATGGCTATGTTAAATAACCAGAGGGTATATCCTTCGCCCCAAATGGCAATTCTAATGGGAAACGGATGATCATCCAGCCACATGAGCCCACCCTCCAGGACCGGGTCACAGACTGGACAGGACTGCCAGTCCTGACAGTGCCAAAGCTGGGCGCCATGAATCTGCAATGAGTATGATAAATCCATATAAATCTGCATAACTCTGATTGGAAAATGGATCAGTTTCTCCAAATTTGAACCTGATTTGGATGTCATATTGAAGTATCATGCCCACTTTGAGACCCAAATATATCATGTAAATGTTAGATATTGAGTATCTGTGAGTATATATTCAGTATTTTGGTCCAAATTGCCATGAGTCAACCAACCAACAACCGTGCCCCGTGCCGGAGGACTTCTCTCCAATTTGTCTCACATCCGTGGAGAGGTTGGAGACATGTCACCTGCTTCGATCGCAGCAGCTGTGGTGGTTGGACTCCGAGCAGTGCATGTGATGAATCGACTGATTGACACCGTTGGGATCTCAGCACCAGATTTCTTTGCAGCAAAATGGGTTCCGGAATTTTTCAATTGGGTGTATCTCATGTTGATTCACGGAACTAAAAAAACTAAAAAAAATGATGATGTATCAAACTTCATGAACTTCATATGAACACTTTTGGATGTGTCTGAAAATTGTGTTTTTTCCCTGTTTTTGGCCATTTGAGTAGGGAAGACCATGATTTATCATCCAATTTTGGGGTATCATGTTCATTTTGGAGTGTCTCAACTCAGGCCTTACAGGAAGTTCTCTTGAGTCAAACACGATTCGCGAACTTCCTCCTGCTTTTCGCAGCGGGATCTGGAATCCATGTTGCCTCCAAATATCGAGAAACCATCACGCAGCATTTGAATGTGACGCGTGGAGTCTCCTGTCAGCATTTGATGCCACGCTGTGTTGACATATTTTGAACTTTGAGAATCTTTGAGACATGAAACGTGATAAAAGGGTCCATGCTCAAGTTGTGACTGCTGTGGTATGAGCCGTGTTCAAAACCCTTAATTGGTGGATGATTATGGAGGGTTTTATTACCCAATACTGAATATATCAAGTACTCATCATCCATTTTCTTTGGAATCCCGTCTTCAACCACTTTGGGTAGGAGTTCTAAGGCCGCTTCTTTCGACAGTGCTGAAAGGGCAGAGTGGCTTGTGCAACTGATCCATAATCTAAAGCGATTGCCGCCCAACTTTTGGTATTCCTCCGCGGCAACGGGTCTGCTGTCCTTGCAGATTGCACAACGACTTGGGGTGTTTGGAACTTAGATCACCTGATGCGAAAACAGGTGCAGTTCACAGCAATGTTATATGCCTTCCCACTCACAAACATTGCCTGTCTCAAACGGAAATTCTGGAAACTTGTGGGCCACCTCAAACAGGACGCAGATTTGTCGGAGGTTGAGTGCTGCACATTTGATCAAACATCCCTGGGCGCGCTCTTTTTATGAACCAGGTGGTGTCTACAGAAGACAGCTCGTTCGAGGATAGGAAACTACATATTGAAGCCAGACCCTGAGGCATGATCCATCCTGGTAGCCTGGTAGTCCGACTCGCACATGATGTCGCCGTAAAGAGAAACTGCTTTTCTTGTGTTGAAAAACAAGGCATGTCCTTTTGCAAATATTACATCAAATTATGATTTACACATTACATGGATATCACATCCTATTTAAGTTATATCATCCTGAATCTCCGGGAATTTTCACATCAATTTTCACAGGAAAATTCACATCATCTACAGAATGTGATCCTCATCCAGTCCCATTGATGTTAATTCATGTTAATTAAGTTAATGATGTTAATTAATTGTTAATTGCTAATTAATGTTAACATCATCCATCCTTTGATCCAAGCAGTCGCCGGTCATCGCCGAGGAGCGTCTTCATCGCTGTCTTCTTGGCGACCTTCCGCTCTGAGCTCCTTGCGGAAGCGCAGGTGAAGTGGCTCCGGGATCGGACGCGCCTTGGCAAAGTCGAAAGAGGTGGATGGATGGTGATGGGATGGTGATGGGATGGTGATGGGATGGTGATGGGATGTGATGGAGTTATACAATGTTATACATCCACTCTTTAAAAAGGTGGAAGAACTCAAAAACATCCAGAAATCAATCATCCATAAATTACATAAATTCCTCATCCAAGATGATCAGAGAAATTCTCAAATCCCAGAAAAACCTATAGAGAATCCCAGCTATGTCGATGTTCCGTGGCTGATATGCGACAGCCAGGCAATCGCTGATGGCAAGCAACCGCAGTCAGGACAGTCTGCAAGACAGAGCACGGGCTGCCACAGCCTCAAGTTTCGCAAAGCGTGGAGAGGCATGAAATTCACATACCCTTTGCTAAACAAACATAGCTATTGAACATGGCCATAGAAATAGTTGATTTACCCATTAAAAATCGTGATTTTCCATAGTTTTTTGTATGTTTACCAGAGGGTAAATTCACACATGTTTATTCACCAAAAAAACCACTGCGATCAAGGAGTAGTTAGAACTGCTTCTTGACCAGTTTACAGACACTTTGAAAGTGCTCAACCGCTTGGGTTCCTGGAATTGATGTCCTAAGGCCACAGGTGCAGCCTTTCGATCTGTGTGAAAAATGTGAGCGCAACAGCTTCAGCTGTGCACAGCATGGATATCTTCATGGAAAAGGGAAAGTTTCTACAGGGATTTGGGATGATATGGGTATGTCTCGAAAATTGAATGCACCAACTTCTGATGGTATATCATGATTTTCCCATGAAAGTTGCCATTGCGGCATTCCTCCAGACGTGGTCCTACCAGGCTACATTTTGCAAGAGGAGTTTGATGCAAAGGAAATAAACAGATCAAAAAAAACAGTTTCTGAAGACATCCACGGCCATGGATTGGTACAGCCTTGGTCCCATGCCATGCTCAAGGGTCATTGTGTTTTTTCATGTGTATATATATATTATATATATGTATTATATATTATATATATATTATATTATATATTATATATATATATTATATTCCTATGTTATATCATAAATATTAACAAAATGGAACTTCTTGGTGAGGCTTTTGTGTTTTTTTTAACCAGCCTTCACAGGTAACGACGAAATCCCCCAGTTCGACACCTCAACTTTTCCGCAGCCATATTTTTAAGGCGCCCAGGCAACTCGCTTCGCCATGGACGACGCGCGCGCCTTGCTCGATGTGGAGACTCCCCCGGAGACAGGCTCAGTGACGGCCAGTGCCGTGAAGCGTCGAGCCATGTGGGGAATGCTGTGGAGCGGCGTACTCTCGGCGATCGTGGTGTTGGTGCTCTTCATGCCCAAGACAGAGCATGGAGGTTGGAAATGAGTCCGAAAAAAATGACAATGGGCCAAAAAGCCATCGGTAGTAAAGAAGGGGAGAACTCAAACGTTGAGGATCTTCGGGAATCTGCATATGTGTCAAAGACATGCAGTTTTAAAGATAAATATGATAAATATGATAAATACACCTTCGTTGAGAGTAGGTTCTTTCATGTTGACCGCAGGTTCGAAAGATCTGGTGCAATTGGCTCAGTGGTCGTCGGACTTCGACGCCTTGGACGTGGAGGCGGAGCGTGCGGACTTCGGACGCCTGGCGTCGAAGGCCTCGGAGCTGGCGGACTTGTTGCGCGTGCTCCGGGGCTCGGTGATGAGGTCGCCGGCGCTTCCCAAGGTTTCTCGGTGGATTTTGGTGGATTTTGGTGCACTGGTCCACTGGTGAATCATGATGATCCCTATTTCAATCCCTATTTCAATGGCCGGAAAAGTGGGGGTCTACCTGATTTTTGGGATGGTATATGTGGGATAATGTGGGGGATTTGCCAAAGAGATGGAGCCCTATAGTTTTTGGCTGATGTTGAAAGGGGCACCATTGGCAAAGTCATGTTTTGGGGGGAGCCATAGTTTGGACAAACCATACAGATGTGTTTCCAAGAATTCCAGTGAAAAACCCAGCGAAAGCATCACTTTTAATGGCAAAACCCAGGGGTTGGGTAGGACCACTATTCTCATCACTTGCGTGGGGATTGTTAAATGCCAGTTCTTGTTTGCCTTTAGGATGGTTATTTCGGCATCACAAGACATTCAGCCAAATTGCAAGTCTAGCAAGAAAGCGTATTTGGGGGCACCCCTCTCTGCTAAGGCCTTTGTGGTGTATGTCAGTCCGTGGAGGTTTCCCTATAATTTGATGATTTAATCCAACTAGGCAGTGGCTGTCATGACCCAAGTATGGCTTCCCAGTCCGCGCTGACCCCACTGATGATCCATTGATGATGCTCTAAGGAATTCTTCGCGGACACCAGAGAGAAGATCTTGGAGTTGTTGCAGACGCTGCAGGGCAAGGCGGGGCCAGGTGAGCAACGAAAAAAAACACTCCACCCTGTTGATTCATGTTGCTTCGTGGTCCCTGGGTGATGCTCTTGGATGACATCATATTTTGACTACTTCATGAATTGATCATGTGTAATTCTAGTGGGGTTTTAGATTTTAGGATCATGAGGTCGATAGAATACAGACGATCTGCTTGATCCTTCGGGATCATGAACTCCATGAACTGGTAATAACTGGTATCTGAACATGGTGAACTAGACCAACCATGAACCGTACTGGAAGCATTGTTTGTTACCCGCTGTATCCTTGAAGCCTAACAAGCCAGATTTAGGGCTTTTTATTGGACAGGTCTCTCCCTTGGATGCGGTGAAGTTAGGCATCAGCGTCACCACCAAAGACTTGGCACGGTTGGGTGTCCCCCTGGAAGACTCAACGGCACCGTCAGAGACCAACGCAGAGACCAACATCATTCGAACCTCGGTGGAACCGGATGGAGATAGCCATGGCGGCCATGGCGGCCATGGCCAAAAGATGACGCGGATGGCAGATGTCCCAGGAAGTTTCGGGGCTGGACCCCCGTGGACCGATGGATTGGTACGATTCTGTTTCCATGCAAATGTACCTTCCAGGATCAAGACATTGGTTCAGAATGCCATGTTGGAATTGGAGAAGGCCATTCCTTGCATCCGCTTCAAACAGATCAAGAACCACCGCACATCCAGTACGAACTGTGAAGTCTATCCTTCCGTCATCATCACATCCTTCGACAACAGAGGTTGCGCCAGCAGCCACCTGGGCTGGTACTCCCGCACGACACAGCAGTGGGTCAACTTGAAAGCTCGGAAGCCGCGGCAAGGCGGGGCATGGTAAAAGTCGAGGAAATTAGGATCCAAAGCGTCCCATCTTCCACGTGAACAATCTCTACTGGACGAAATTGGCGGAGTGAGAATGGGACATATATATGGACATATGATATGACATATGGGACATGGTATGCGTATGTATTACATGTAGTTACTGCATGTCACATGATGTCACTCTATTCAATCTCCAGGTCATTGCGAAGTCTTGGGCATTGCGATTCACGAATTGGGGCATCTCCTGGGCATGGCCCATGAACAAGCACGGCCGGATGCTTCGAAATATGTCACCATACATTGGGACAACATCAACCCCAACTATACTCGGCAATTCAAGGTGAATGACAAGGCAGACAATGAACGACCCTATGATTTGTTGTCTGTCATGCATTATGGTTCAGAGGCCTTCAGCATTAATGACAAGGACACCATCACTCCCAAGAGCAGCGGCTGTTGGCACTACACCAGTGACGCTTCGTTGTGTGAGCGAATCAAGGACAACATGGGACAACGCAACGGGATCACTCAATTGGATGCCGATCAGCTGGGAGACCTTTACAAGTCGCAGAACAAACTTTGCAGGACACTTGGAAAAGGTGGACCTAGAAATGGCTGAGTTCAGTCTGTTCAGTCATACATCATATTATAATATATATATATGTATGTATGTATCCATTGTTGCGATATGACCGGCTGAGTTTCTTGTGGTTTCTGTCACTTTCGTCATATGTTCTATTCATGTTTTATGCTGCAAGGTTGGGATTTATACAGATGCGCGGATCCCTTTGCTTTTAAGCCATGTGGATGAAAACAGGACCTCATCCAACATGATTTGTAGCGGGAAGATTTGAATATCCCCCAAATCAGCTTATGTCAGGCTGGTTAAAGGGTTGCACCATATTTGCACCATATTTCAGGGTGGTGTTTCAACCAGCGTTTGGTCTGCGCTGCAGGAGCAGCTTGGCTCAGTCCAATCCCGCGAGTGATGGGCTCCCCTTGCAGCGCTGGGTACCTCGAACGCCCTTGTCGTACAACACCATGGGCGTGGCGTATGCATATCCCTTTCCTTGTAAGGCTGCGAGTCAGACCCGCGTCTGGTCGTCCGCTGGAGGTTGGACATGGTTGGACCTATTGGACCTATTGGACTTCAGAAACCAAGCTTTACAACTGGTTGGTGCGAATGAGGAATTGATGATTGAAGTGGGATTTTTTGGGGGGTTCGCAAATCCGGGTGGTGCTATACTGTGTTCAAACAGTTGATTTATTTGAACATCTAATCATCTTCGTTGAGCCTGACTTGCTTGGACTATCCCTGGGTTTTGTTCCTTGGCTGATGAAGTACCACTCAATATGATCAGCCCCCTGCAGGTCATAGTACCATAATGTACCATATAGTACCTAAATCTTTGACCTGCCATGCCCTGAAGGTGGTGCCCTGTTGTGGAGGCATGGAAATTTGGCATTTTACCAAGGAGATGACAAGGGTGAGACCATCTGGTCCCACGTCGTTTGGCAAAGTGGGACCTGTGCAGATTGTGGAGGTGGCTTTGAACCACGATCCAATCCGGGAGCACATCTCTGTTTCCACTCGAATGGCAATTTGGTGATCTATTCTCAAACTAGGTGCGGTATGCTGTGGAATCAACATTTTGAAAACCAGTGGTTCTTCATGGTTCTTCTTCATTTTAACATGTTTTAATTCATTTATTTTGCCATGTTTGGCACTAAAGTGCCCAAAGTTGCCCAAAGTTTCTGATTTTTGTTGGGCTTGCCGGCTCAGCCAGGAGATTGTTGTGGGCCACCGGCACCTACCCGGGCCGTAGGGCTCCATGGGGCGCTTGGAGGATGGCAATCTTCGATCATCATTGGGCCATGATGAGTCCTCGCATTAAACCGAGAGAGGGAGTACCTGATTGGTGGTTTGGAACCATGGAATTTTATGACTTTCCATATTTTCCATTCAGTTGGGAATGTCATCATCCCAACTGACTTTCACTCACTCACTCCATCATTTTTCAGAGGGGTGGCGAAAAACCACCAAGCAGTTTTTGATGATTTTCCCATTTATCAATGATTTTCCCAGCTATAAAGCTCCATTTTTCACCACCAACCAGGTACAAAAAGAAGTCTTGCCGTATTCCATGGTACGTTATCCCTCAGAAGCTCCATCTTCCATCGAAATCCTGCCATGGCTCATTGGATGGTTCGGGTGTCTGACCGATGTGACTTGGGAGACATTGGGCGGTGCGCAGCTGCGATTCCATGATGGAGAGCTGGTGTTTTATCCTGGAGATGGTCATGGTAATAAGGATGATCCAATCTGGCGTAGTGGGACCAAACACATCGGCAAAGAGTTGTGTTTTGCTGAGGACGGGGACAACGGGGACATGGGGACATGCCATGGCTGAAGACTGAACACAGACATTTAAAAAAAGGAGTCTTCTGATTGTTAGCTATATTATCTCAAAACGATCTTCTGATTCATCAAGATTCTTTGGATGGTTTTAATGTCCCTGCTTTGCCTTTCCTTATGCTTCACTGCTTCAGTCAATTAAAACATCGTCGCCTGAGACTTGAATATCGGACGGCGTCAGGACGGCAACTTGCTGATCAACTCGGCCACAGATTGGGTTTGGCGTTCCGGGACCTTTGACAGCTCCGGTGGCCGATCACCAGAGGGAGCCACATCTCTGGTGGTTTTTGATGGTGAATGGTCCATGTTTAGTGCCACCGGTGTGGCGCTGGTGACATTTCCACCCAGCACCAAATATTTCAAGGTGGATCATTTTAGTAGCACTCTTAGCACATGATTACACTGGTTGGTGGATTTGGTGGTTTCAAACATTTTTTTTTCCCCACATCTTTGTGTGGGGTTCTTGTTTTTGATTCTGTATCCCGGGCTCCGCCTTCTCCTCCGCCTCCTCCTCCGCCCTCCTCCACACTTTATCAACATACACTTTGTCACACTTTGTCACCACACACTTTGTCCACAACACTTTGTCCACACACACTTTGTCCACACACACTTTGTCACCACACACATTGTCCACAAACACTTTGTCCACAAACACTTTGTCCACACACGCTTTATCAACATACACTTTGTCACCACACACTTTGTCCACACACACTTTGTCACCACACACTTTGTCCACACACACTTTATCAACATACACTTTGTCAACATACATTTTCTCGACAAACACTTTGTCACCACACACTTTGTCCACACACACTTTATCAACATACACTTTGTCAACATACATTTTCTCGACAAACACTTTGTCACCACACACTTTGTCCACACACACTTTATCAACATACACTTTGTCAACATACATTTTCTCAACAAACACTTTGTCACCACATACTTTGTCACCACACAGGTTGTCCACACACACTTTATCAACGAATACTTCGTCAACACACACTTTGTCACCACATACTTTGTCACCACACAGGTTGTCCACACACACTTTATCAACGAATACTTCGTCAACACACACTTTGTCACCACACACTTTGTCACCACTTGACATCCACCGTCGTTTCACGTGGCAGGCGTGGCACAAACTGACATCTGCCGTCGTTTTGCGTGGCAGGCGTGTGACAGATGCTACTGGGTGGCGCCCTTGGGCCGGGCTTGGGCGCCTGTGACGCCGCGCCACTTTGCGTGGCAGGCGTGGCACAACCTGACATCCACCGTCGTTTCACGTGGCAGGCGTGGCACAAACTCACATCTACCGTCGTTTTGCGTGGCAGGCATGGCACAGATGGTACTGGGTGGCGCCCTTGGGCCGGGATTGGGCGCCTGTGACGCCGCGCCACTTTGCGTGGCAGGCGTGGCACAACCTGACATGACATCCACCGTCGTTTCACGTGGCAGGCGTGGCACAGGCGTGGCACAGTCACATCCACCGTCGTTTTGCGTGGCAGGCATGGCACAGATGGTACTGGGTGGCGCCCTTGGGCCGGGCTTGGGCGCCTGTGACGCCGCGCCACGCCGCGCCACTTTGCGTGGCAGGCGTGGCACAACCTGACATCCACCGTCGTTTCACGTGGCAGGCGTGGCACAAAGTCACATCTACCGTCGTTTTGCGTGGCAGGCATGGCACAGATGGTACTGGGTGGCGCCCTTGGGCCGGGATTGGGCGCCTGTGACGCCGCGCCACTTTGCGTGGCAGGCGTGGCACAACCTGACATCCACCGTCGTTTCACGTGGCAGGCGTGGCACAAAGTCACATCTACCGTCGTTTTGCGTGGCAGGCATGGCACAGATGGTACTGGGTGGCGCCCTTGGGCCGGGCTTGGGCGCCTGTGACGCCGCGGCACTTTGCGTGGCAGGCGTGACATTTTCTCCACATACTTTGTCACCACACAGGTTGTCCACACACACTTTATCAACGAATACTTCGTCAACACACACTTTGTCACCACATACTTTGTCACCACACAGGTTGTCCACACACACTTTATCAACGAATACTTCGTCAACACACACTTTGTCACCACACACTTTGTCACCATACACTTTGGCACAACTTGACATCCACCGTCGTTTCACGTGGCAGGCGTGGCACAAACTGACATCTGCCGTCGTTTTGCGTGGCAGGCGTGGGACAGATGCTACTGGGTGGCGCCCTTGGGCCGGGCTTGGGCGCCTGTGACGCGGCGCCACTTTGCGTGGCAGGCGTGGCACAACCTGACATCCACCGTCGTTTCACGTGGCAGGCGTGGCACAAAGTCACATCTACCGTCGTTTTGCGTGGCAGGCATGGCACAGATGGTACTGGGTGGCGCCCTTGGGCCGGGATTGGGCGCCTGTGACGCCGCGGCACTTTGCGTGGCAGGCGTGGCACAACTTGACATCCACCGTCGTTTCACGTGGCAGGCGTGGCACAAACTGACATCTGCCGTCGTTTTGCGTGGCAGGCGTGGGACAGATGCTACTGGGTGGCGCCCTTGGGCCGGGCTTGGGCGCCTGTGACGCCGCGCCACTTTGCGTGGCAGGCGTGGCACTACCTGACATCCACCGTCGTTTCACGTGGCAGGCGTGGCACAAAGTCACATTACCGTCGTTTTGCGTGGCAGGCATGGCACAGATGGTACTGGGTGGCGCCCTTGGGCCGGGCTTGGGCGCCTGTGACGCCGCGGCACTTTGCGTGGCAGGCGTGGCACAACCTGACATCCACCGTCGTTTCACGTGGCAGGCGTGGCACAGAGTCACATCTACCGTCGTTTTGCGTGGCAGGCATGGCACAGATGGCACTGGGTGGCGCCCTTGGGCCGGGATTGGGCGCCTGTGACGCCGCGCCACTTTGCGTGGCAGGCGTGGCACAACCTGACATCCACCGTCGTTTCACGTGGCAGGCGTGGCACAAACTCACATCCACCGTCGTTTTGCGTGGCAGGCATGGCACAGATGGCACTGGGTGGCGCCCTTGGGCCGGGCTTGGGCGCCTGTGACGCCGCGCCACTTTGCGTGGCAGGCGTGGCACAACCTGACATCCACCTTCGTTTCACGTGGCAGGCGTGGCACAAACTCACATCCACCGTCGTTTTGCGTGGCAGGCGTGGTACAGATGGCACTGGGTGGCGCGCTTGGACTGGCTTGGGCGCCTGTGACGCCGCGGCACTTTGCGTGGCAGGCGTTTGCGTGGCAGGCGTGGCACAACCTCACATCCACCTTCGTTTGCGTGGCAGGCGTGGCACAAACTCACATCTACCGTCGTTTTGCGTGGCAGGCGTGGCACTCATGGCACTGGGTGGCGCGCTTGGACTGGCTTGGGCGCCTGTGACGCCGCGGCACTTTGCGTGGCAGGCGTGGCACAACCTGACATCCACCTTCGTTTCACGTGGCAGGCGTGGCACAAACTCACATCCACCGTCGTTTTGCGTGGCCGGCGTGGGACAGATGGCACTGGGTGGCGCGCTTGGACTGGCTTGGGCGCCCGTGACGCCGCGGCACTTTGCGTGGCAGGCGTGGCACAACCTGACATCCACCTTCGTTTCACGTGGCAGGCGTGGCACAAACTCACATCCACCGTCGTTTTGCGTGGCCGGCGTGGGACAGATGGCACTGGGTGGCGCGCTTGGACCGGCTTGGGCGCCTGTGACGCCGCGGCACTTTGCGTGGCAGGCGTGGCACTTGGTGACATTCACCTTCGTTTCACGTGGCAGGTGTGGCACTTGGTGACATCCACCTTCGTTTCGCGTGGCAGGCATGGTGCTTGGTGACATCATGTGACATCCACCTTCGTTTTGCGTGGCAGGCGTGCCACTTGGAGACATGCACCTTCCTTTTGTCACACACACCATCTTTTACACACCATCTTTGACACACCATCTTTCACACCTCTTTGTCACACACCATCTCTCACACACCGTCACATACCATCTTTGACACACCATCTTTCACCCACCGACTTTGTCACACGCCATCTTTCACACACAACTTTGTCACACACCAACTTTGTCACACACCATCTTTCACACACCAGCTTTGTCACACACCATCTTTCACACACCTCTTTGTCACACCCCACCTTTGATACACCATCTTTCACACATCACATTGTCACACACCATCTTTCACACACCACTTTGTCACATACCATCTTTGACACACCGCTTTGTCACACACCACTTTGTCACACATCACATTGTCACACACCATCTTTCACACATCACATTGTCACACACCATCTTTCACACACCACTTTGTCACATACCATCTTTGACACACCGCTTTGTCACACACCACTTTGTCACACACCATCTTTCACACACCATCTTCCACACACCACTTTGTCACACGCCATCTTTCACACACCGTCACAGACCATCTTTTCACACCATCTTTCACACACCATCTTTCACACAACACTTTGTCTCGCACCATCTTTCACCACACCATCTTTCACACACCACTTTGTCACACACCATCTTTCACCACACCATCTTTCACACACAACTTTGTCGCACACCATCTTTCACCACACCATCTTTAACACAACTTTGTCACACACCATCTTTCGCCAAACCATCTTTCACACACAACTTTGTCACACACCATCTTTCCCACACAACTTTGTCACACGCCCTCTTTCACACACAACTTTCGCACACACCATCTTTCACACACCACTTTGTCACACACACTATCTTTCTTAGTCACACACCAGCTTTCACATACAACTTTGTCACACACAACTTTGTTTTACTTCTCGGTCCTCCACCACCTCCTTTGTCTTTCCTTCCTTCCCCGTCCCTGCTACAACATTTGGTGTTTTTTATTCAAAGAAGTTGTCTTGTGGGGTTATCCGGTCCTTTAATTTCCATATAGTGGGAATAGTCATCCCAACTGACTAATATGTTTCAGAGGGGTTGAAACCACCAACCAGTTACAGAGTTATAGATGATCAATGATGATCATAGATGCACATGGTGCGCATGGGATTCGCGGAATCCTTACAGTATGTATAGATCCAGTTCCATTCGGAAACTGAGTCCGGCAAGATTTTGGCAAGGTGGCCACTCTGCGGCCGGCAAAACTCAGTTGCGATAAGTTATAATAACTAGTTATTGACATGGGTATGGATCAATACCTATATATTAATACCATTTTTAGTGGGATGAACATCCATTTACCAGCTATTTTGATGTTCACCAGGGGTACAAGGTTTTGACACACTGCCACATAGTTATTCCAAATATTGTAAGGCTGTGAACTTGGAACTTCTAGCGGCCGCAGCCACAGTCGACCTGGCTTGCTTGCTGATGGACTTCCTGCACTGTTCCCATGAAGAGATTCACCCGCACTCGGTAACAGACTCTCTCTTTTAATACTTTTAACGGACATGAATCGCTCAGGCCACAAGTGCTGCTTTTTTGGGATCAGTGCAAAAAAAGAAAGCCAACTGTGCCAACTGGGTGGTTGAGTTTTTGCAAGTCACAACTGCAGAAAAGTTGGCTGTTGATCTTTAAGATTCAGAAGATTCACTGAGCATGGAGAAATCGCAACATCTTCTGCAAAGAACAGCTTCAATCATTCACGTCTCATCACTGGAGGACATCTGAAAATTTGCAGCGCCAAGGATTTGATGTTGTTCCATTTCTTCACATTCCTGTTTTTGAAAAACATCACTTCATCAATACTTCATCAATATCTACTAGGGATGGGTTGAGGAACTATGGAGATACTTCATCCCATGTGTAATTGAGATGATGGACTTTTCCAGCCTTTTGTATCATCATGCGTGCCCCGGCTCTGAGCCGCCTCGTCGAAGATTATGCACGCAAGAGTTGCCGCGCCTTTCCCTTGGAGGACCAGCACGGACCAGTCGTTTTCAGTACGATTGCTGGTCAAGTTTGATGCAAAACAAATCGTGTGAAAATTTCTCAGGTGTGTTATCCCATGACACTATTTAGATACTTATAGATACTATTGTCAGATATGTTATCCCATGGTATAGATGATACCAAGTTATCCCAGCTGAGATGATCTGACGCCAAGCGAGTCAGGAGCTTTACAGGCTCGGACGCGGGAGTTCAGAGCGCCTGCACTTGGCGCAATTGATTCATCAGGAGATCCCAAATCTGTGCAGTCAATTCACCATCCATGTACGATACAGTCCGATACAGTAGTAAATCTTGTAGAGCTTCCCACACCGGCGATGCAATAAGGGTTGTGGTTGTGGTTGTGGTTGTGGTTGTGGTTGTTGTTGTTGTTGTTGTTGTTGTTGCTGCTGTTGCTGTTGCTGTTGCTGTTGCTGTTGCTGTTGCTGCTGCTGCTGCGGCTGCTGCTGCTGCTGCTGGTGGCGGCGGCGGTGGTGGTGGTGGCGACAGTGGTGGTGGCGGCGGCGGCGGTGGTGGTGGTGGCGACAGTGGTGGTGGTGGCGGCAGTGATGATAGTGATTGATCCTGTGCTCTTGGCACGCTACAAGAACACTGTGATCGCGCAAAGCACCACGTAGCACCTGAAACAAACCACTGTTTTGTAAACCATCGTAAACACATGTGTTCCACATTTTAGTGCCCATAAAAGCATCATATTGGTTTTTCCCCACATTGACGTGTGGTGTTTTTGTTTTTAGTGCTGTATCCGCTCCTTCCTTCTCCTCCTCCTCCTCCCGCCAGTCCTCCCAAAAATCCTCCCACACGCACACACACATCACTCACTCACACATACATCACACACACACACATCACTCACACACTCACAGACTTGGTTGCCGGTGGCTTTTGCGTGGCAGGCACGGGACTTGGTGCACTGCCAAGGGGTCGGATGTACGCCCCGGTGTCCCTCTGGCGTCCCTTGGTCTCCGCCGCTCTGCCGGTGCCTTTTGCGTGGCAGGCGTGGGACAATGTGCACTGCCAAGGGCTCGGCTGTACGCCCCGTTGGCTTTGAGGCTTCACTTTGCTGCAGTGCTGTTGCTATGGTTGCCGTTGTTTTCAAGGATGTTTCCGAGTTGTTGTCGTGGTGCAAGTTTTCATGTTTCACCCACTTTGATTCGCCACACTTTACACTTTACACTCCACACTGTACACTTTACACTCCTCACTCCACACTCTACACTTTACACTCTACACTCCATACTCTACACTTTACACTCTACACTTTACACTCTACACTCCACACTCCACAATCTACACTTTACACACTCCACACTCCTGACTCTGCACTTTACACTCCTCACTCCACACTCTACACTCTACACTTTGCACTTTACACTCCACACTTTACACTCCACACTCCACACTCCACGCTCTACACTCCACACTCCACACTCCACACTCTACACTCCACACTCCACACTCCACACTCTACACTTTACACTCCACACTCCACACTCTACACTTTACACTTTCCACTCCACACTCCACACTCTACACTTTACACTCTACACTCCCCACTCCACACTTCACACTCCACACTCTACACTCCACACTCCACACTCCACACTCTACACTTTACACTCCACACTCCACACTCTACACTTTACACTTTCCACTCCACACTCCACACTCCACACTCTACACTTTACACTCTACACTCCCCACTCCACACTTCACACTCCACACTCTACACTTTACACTCCACACTCTACACTTTACACTTTCCACTCCACACTCCACACTCCACACTCTACACTTTACACTCTACACTCCCCACTCCACACTTCACACTCCACACTCTACACTTTACACACTCTACACTCCCCACTCCACACTTTACACTTCACATTCCTTACTTTACACTCCACACTCCACACTCTGCACTTTACACTCTACACTCCCCACTCCACACTTCACACTCCACACTCTACACTTTACACACTCTACACTCCCCACTCCACACTTTACACTTCACATTCCTTACTTTACACTCCACACTCTACACTTTACACTCCACACTCCACACTCTACACTTTCCACTCCACACTGCAGACTGGTAACAGGGGAAATTGCACAAGACTGTTCAAATAAACTATTGCAGAAAAGTGTTCTGCGTGACTGCATATCCCTGTGTTTCCACATCTGTACCATGAACATGCGTGTGAGCATTCGGGTTCGTGGGCTGCATCTTGTTTTTTAAACTACGTACCTCACCCACAAACCGCCCAAGAGTTGGTTAAGATCCATTGGACAAGGATGGTATTCTGCAGTGGGCTTGAGTTTCTATGAAGTTGCCACAATGCGAGAAAATTTGATTGCCTCAGGAGATTGCCATTCGCAATGCACAGTGTAAATCTCAGATTTTTGAATCATATGTTCATATGTTGCATTGTTTTGCATGTTTTTGAGAAGAGAGAGTTGAATTATGTTAAAATTATTCTTTCCAGGCTGTGCAAGGAACTTCTACTGCTACCCTTTGGTCTGGCGGAGACCAGTGGAGTTCAGAAAGTCGTCCAGTGTTTCAGCAGCTATGTGAAGTGGCTGTCAGAGTTTCCAGTTCCAAAGGAACAGGACATGGCATCTTTCACAGTTCTGCTGAAGCAGATCCTGCAGGCGGGATGAAACAAATCAAACAGCACCGAGATGCACAGAGTACCCGTGGAGCTCTGGACAGGACAATGCCGATGTGACGCGGACCATGAGCGGAGCCCTTTTGGAGGCGGTCAAAAATCCAGCGACACACGGCGCACTGGCGCACTGATTGTGACCCAGGTGAGATCCACCATGGGCGAAGCCAAGTACGAGGAAATTCGCTCGGAGGCGAAAAGAGTTTCCGGGTTGCCAGGGTTACTGCCAACTGGAGGTTTGCGGTTGATGTTACGTTACCCCGCTTAAATCCAATGGACTTTGATTGCTGCCTTCTTGGTGATGATTTCAACATTGAACCTCAGCAGACCCTGTTCAGCTCGTGCCTTTGAAGCTCAGGTGGACTTGATTTTCGATCGTTTCTTCATCAAACGCATTGGGCTTCGCTTCCTGATACAGCATCACATCGAAGCTGCAGAAGCTGCTGAATCAGCTCTCCTTCCAGGCAGTCCTGAAAATGGTTGCCATAGATTCACCAGAATTTCTTGGCTGTCTATCATTTACATTCTTAAATATTTACATTCATTTATCATGTTTATATCAGCACACCAATCATCACCAATCGGAATGTTTTCAACTATGTAAAGGAGTGCCGGTTTGGGTGGTTTTCCCACCTTTTCTGTTTCAAAATGTTTCAAATTGTATCCAAACAATGTCCATCCTGGCATCCATCGGTGCCCATTCCAGCCAACCGTGAATTACTCATGCCCCACTATAAGACGAAAAAATGTTCCTCTTTATTCCACACTTTGAGACAACCCAAATCAATAAACACCTCATAATTCATGTTTAGATTCTGTTAAACCCCTATAATTTGATGTTTAAATATGTTTAAAACCCCATTTTCTCCCATTAGATCGCCATCTTTGTGGATTTCCCCATTGAATTCCACTAGAAATCATAGAAATCATCTTGTCCCCATAGAAATCTGATGGAAATCCAATCGATTCATCGAGGTGCTTCAGGCATCATCCGCAGCATGGCGGTGGGGGAACTCCTGCGGGCTGCCGCGCAAGAGGCGCGTCGCGCCGTGCAGGAGGACCTGGGCTTGGCGTAGCTCGGCTGTTCCACCTGAAAATGATGTGAATTATGTACACTCTGGTTATGACAAACAATTTGCCATGGTATAGATGGCCTATTTATAGATTTTATAGTTGGTTTACCTGGGTTTACCTATTAATAGCATGGTGATTTTCCATGGCGAACTGTTAAATAACCAGAGGGTACTTTTAAGATCCTTTAAGATGCCGATACAGCCACTTGCGTTGAAGATTGTTCCAAGTTTCTGCGGATTCAGATTTTTTGTCAGGACCTGAACATCAAAAAACTGTGCCGCCTTCGTTGCTTTTGCTCCGAGTCTCCGAGGCCGCAGGTGGAAGTGATCGGCGATGGAGCTGAAATACCTTTAGTCCACGCCAACACCTTTGCGACTGGTTCCAGCTTATGCAAGGCGAGTTTCAACAACAGCGATTTCACCCACGTCACTGGGTGAAGTGGGAGATTGGCATTGCTGGCAGGGTTGAAGAACTCAATGCCTCACACCAAAAAAATTGCCTTGCAGTCCACAACCCCCAAAGGTCGGATGGGGTTCAGTTGGATGATTGCAGAAGATATTGCTGATTAGGTTTGTTTGATCTGAGGTCCCAAGTCACATTCACTTCATTTGTTACCAGCTGCTGCACAATGCCTGCCAAGCAACTGCCAAGAGATGGCAAGGACAATGGTGAAGCAGTTGCGGAGTTTGAACACTTTGAAGCACCAATTCATGGAGGATGTATCATCATGTTTTGAGTGCTTCAAATCATGGTATATCATCATGGTATTGTAGAGGAATTGCATCAATGATTTCTTGAGCATAATCATGGTGTATGATTGGTGGTTTGAAACATGTGTTTCCTCCTTTTACGATGATGATCCAAGAGATTCTATTGCTTTCATTTGTTGCTCCCAGGCAACAAAGATTTGTGGTGCTAGTTGATTTTTCTATGGCCATCCATCAAATCCGATGGAGGAGAAAGACTCCAGAAGCAGCGAGAATTGTTTTTGTCTGTTGCAACGGATGCAAAGCCACAGGTGCCGCAGTTGACATACTGAAAAACTATCCTAGCAGTCCTAGCATTCAGTTGATGACATGAAGGTCTTGTTGTTTGTTTCGTTTCATGCCGCAGTGAATAGACATGTGCTTCGTCCCTAACTTTTGCAATCGCCTGTCCTGGCACTTTGTGCTTCGTGTTCAGTCCGTGCCCATGGGCAAAGCAACAGTGGCGGGTTTCCCTTTTTCGGCCAGGCCGGTGGGTTCAAAATCTGTCCCCACCAGAATTGCAGAGCTTAAATGGGTATGGATCAATACCTATTAATACCATTTTTAGTGGGATGAACATCCATAAATCCCAGCTATTTTGATGTGAACAAAAGGGGTACTATTGGTTTTGACACACTGCCAAATGTAATGATTGTAATGTACTTCTCGACCAAGATCAAAATGATCAAATGATTCAGATGATTCAGATGAGCTGTTTGGGTATTCGATGTACCTGTAGTTCATGTAGTTTAGCTAATTTCTTGGAATCTGCGCCGATTTGAAGCAGGAGTGGCGTAGCAAAGTCTCCAGAAGGATTGGCACCCGTTCGGGCAATCTTCGCACATGGAAGCGACGAAGTATCAATCAAGGTCTCTGATGAGGGTGGTGGAAACTTGAACTTTGCCCACTTTGCCCATGGTGTTCCAATATTTGGGTTTGTCTGAAAATAGGCTATATTCCCAATGAAATAGCCATTTCATAGGGATAATGATCATTAACCATTGGGTACACAGGGGTACACAACATTTTCAGACACACCCATTTTGTGTCTCACAGGTTTCAGATGGTTTCAGCAGAATTTCGCCCAGGAATTCCTCGGAGTGAGTTGCCACAAGTCTGGAGCTATAGCCGAGCACCAGTGGATACCAGCTCTGAGAGCATTGAACGACTTGGTGTTGGTCTGCCATTGTCGCGACTTCACGTCACTGGACTGGAAGACAATCCACCCGGCCGTTTGGATCCATTTGGATCCATTTGGGGCTTTCTTAAAATGATCCAAAAAAAAGTCACCATGGCCCATGGCATGGGTCTCAAAATGTTTCAATACTCAACGGCTCAACAGTCTACTTTTGGATGGGGGTACACCCGTTTTAGGAAACCTCCATTTGTGGGATAGGGGATATACGGTGACAATGATGCAATACCCCAATTTCAGAGATCTAAGTCTAAGTAGGCCAATAACATCCAATAACCCAGTTTCCAGATTGGTCCGACCGGGCTGGTGCAGATAGATGGTATACAGTGCATACATGTTAGGTATACCTGTGAATTGCCCGTGGTTATGGCCAGTTTAATGAGAAAACCATGAGATATAGCATTGGAAATGAAGGTCCCCCAATTCCAGAGGAGCCAAACATGTTCAATGAATATCACTATATCACTATATCATACTTTATCACTGTGTCAACTGATGAACATAGGCAAGATACTATGGCGGCGACGTGGTGCTGAAGTCAATGGAAGGATTTGGCACGGATGTCTACGTTTTCTTAAACAGGCTGGATGGGCACCGCGACCTCACTGAAGTTGACGCATGGGATGAAGAGGAGCACCAGTTGTTTGGCACTTCACACGCAGTTCGGGTTTTTGGAGATGCAATTTTTTTCAGGATTTTCTCAGGCATTCCCCCAAAAAAAAACAGTAAAGTCAGTGATCATAGGAATTTCCAGCATTTCTTCCAGCATTTCTCGTGGCGAGGCTGGGGCACAGCTGCGAGAATTTGCCGCAGGGCGTTCGGTTGAGCCCGGCCCAGCAGGACTCCTCCATCACAGCTGAGGCCCGCATCACGGCTGAAGCGCTGGGCGACATCAGCGAAGCGGAGGCAGGGAGAGAATGGCGAAATGGCAACGGCAGCAACGCTGGAGAAACGAAAACGAAAACTGGGGATGAAAATTGATGAATTATATGATTAACACATTTAACACTGTCATTAATAACATCCATTTTCATCAGAAAATTGGGCAAACTGATGAATGAAAGTCACCAGGTCACCAGTTTGGTTGGGTTTGAAATGGTTTGAAGTTATATTGTGTCGCTTTAACTTCAACGAAAGCATCACATATGCTGATGGCACACTGCAGGTGGCGCATCTGACCCGTAGATTGCGAGAACGTCGAGCAAAAGCCCCGACTCAAGCTGAAATTGAATAAAAAGCAGCTTTCAACATGTGGATTTATTTGAAAATGGATGATACTTGCAGGACTATGATGGACTATGGAGATGTGATGGATATGGGGATCACACACCTCCAATTTTGGGCACCTGAAAATGTTGGGAAAACCCCCTTTCCCTGCCGTTTAGAAAATCACTTTCCCCATAGCTGCCATGGATTGGGGTGTATATCCTATGTTCAAAGGCACCGTCAGAGCATTGCGAAAGTCAAATTGCTTGGATACGCTACAGGTTTGCTGCTTTATTGCATCATGATTTGCAAATCCCATGATTTCGGTTGCTTGTTCTTTTCGATTTAAGCCATGTGAAGATGATCCATAGATTTGAAGATCAATTGGAAATCCAAAGATCAATGGATGCCTGAAATTGAGTGAATTCTATTGCCTGGGAAACCGCAGCCATATCTATCCGATAACAGATGCCCTCGGTGGCATCACACGCCATTTCAAATTACTATCTGTCCGAGACTGAAATCCATGAAGCATCATGAATGTTTGCCAAGGTAACAAGAATATTCACGAAAGAACTTTAAAGGTATTGTCAAGGTATTGTGAAGTGTCGACTGCAATTTTGAATGTAGATGTCAGATATGTCAGATGTGTCAGGTGTCGACTTTGGCTAATCGTGGCCTGCCGACGTCTTGGCCGTTCCGGTTGCGTCAAGATCTTGGAAGATCTCGGCGAATCACAAAACTCAGTGCCATGCAGTGCCTCGCAACAACAGCCTCGAGGTGACATAGTGCACAGACGCTGCGGATGGAAAGCACAGGCGAAACAATGGATATATTGAACTCATCAATTTGGGCAATATCCAACAATATCAACAATATCAACAGTTCTAATTATCCAACAATATCAATTTGGATAACCCAACAGATAATTATCTTGATATTGTTGGATAATTTGGGCAACGAGATACTCAAAGACACTTCTCTGAGTTCACTGAGATCAGGAAATTTCACAGAGATCGCTCTAGCGGCTCTACCCATCTCTGTATTGCTGTAGCCTCAGCACAGCGTACAGTTGCGACATGTTGCGACTCATCACTGCACTTGCTGAGGGCATTCTTCATCGCGCGTGCAGGATTCTCATATGAGTTTGTTTGCAACAATGGCAACTTTCTCATTGTCCCGTGCTTCATCTTGGCTGCTGAAACTGTTGAAGTTGAATGATCTGTTTTTCATCGTCTCCAATTGAGGTGGTTCTTCATGGCTTTTCGGACGACATCCTCAGGCATTGCCGGTCCAAAACCTCGATGCCCTCCACGGAGCGACAGTCAGCGGATCGCATGTCAGGTACTTCTCCATGGACTTGCTGGATGATGCTTCCACATTGATCGCATGCTGTGTTGGGTGCCCTGGGATGCCCTGGGTGCTCAGATGTCCAAAGGATCTAAGATCCCGGGTTTTTTTTCCATAGAAGGGCTATCCCCAGCTGGATGGTTTTTTTTCCATAGAAAATCCCAATCTAAAATGGGTAACAGCTGGGGGTACCCCCATGACTTACGAAACCTCCAACATATCCAAAACAACATACCCGAAAATCTTTGAACCGATTGAGTCAAACATCATATTGACCAATTTTTACCAAGGCAGGAGCCTTTCTGTGTCATAGACCCGCACCAAGTGGCATCCTCGGTACAGATTGGCAGACCGTTCGTCGCTTCGCCGGGTCACCCCCTGCTGTGTTTTGAGGCGACGCCAATGAGATCAAGCTCAGACTGCCATACTTCGCGTTGTGATGAAATCACCTCCATACCACCTTCATACCACGGTTTGAAGCTATCTATATAGCATTAGCTGATTAGCTATACGATATAGCATCATATACAACAATATCCTGATCATATATCAATGTCTCAGATAAAGATGTGAGAGTTTCATGATTTTCATGGAGGATGCACTGGAAAGCTTCAAACTAATCCCGATGTAGCGATGCGATGCATAGAGGTCACTCTCCGATGTTGAGAGGTGACCTGCGTGCAGAGGAAAAAGTTGAGCAACCCTTGAGATGGGCAGTGTCAGAAGCTGTGTCAGAAGCCATTGAAGCCATGCCACAATTCGCTGTGTTGAACTGCTCGTTGTGACATGTTGAATCCCATTCTCTGAGAACTGTTCGAACATGCGTGGCTCTTTTTCAATGCCACTCTGCAGCAAATTTCATCTCCCAAGCCTGACAGCTGCCAAGTACTCTGATTTGCTCCAATTCAAGTGGCAGATTGACTCAGAGATGGCAACAATTGTGAAGTGGACAATTCTCAATTCTACGAATGGACGCGTTGTGATGGGTCGGCACCTCGCTCCCGACGCCGAAAATCAACTCGCTTTCAGCGCCGACAATCGACTCGCTCTCGACGCCTTTTTATTGACATCGACAACATGATAACATCAACAACAAGAACAAAATCAACAGCAGTCACCAAATCGACAACACAAAAACACTAACATACACAACAACATCATCAACATTCACATCAACATGAACACCAACAGGAACATCAACAACAAAAACAAAAACAACAACAACAACAACAACAACAACAAGAACAAGAACAACAAAAACAAGAACAATAGTTAATAAATACATATGTGTATATATCTATATATATATATATTCGGGATATTGTTAAGTCTTTTTGTAGACATAACTTTGACTTGGGGGGCCACCTTGGCTTAGCCAGTGCTCGGATGAGATGGAAACAGTTGAGAAGAACTTACTTAGACGCGATGCGATAAGAGATGGGATGAGGTGAGAAGAGCTGAGATGCGGTGAGAAGAGCTCACATGTTTTGAGATGAGATGAGATGAAGCGTTGATTGCGAAGCGCAAGTGTGAAGTGCAAGTGTGAATTGTGCAGAGTGCAGTTTGAAGTGTGAGGTTATATTCTTGGACAACATCCGTGCAACAGCGTTGCGCAAAGCTCGCACAGGCCTAGCTGGCGTTGTTGGCGCAGGACAGGTGAAATGAGTTGAGACGAACCTCAAGTACCTGAATGTAAAGAGCGAAGAGTGGGATAAGTTGAAGTTGGGATAGAATCTCTATAACTATGGCATACATCCGCTGAAACGTGGCATTGTCTTCCAACTATCTTCGTTAAGTCTTCTATGATCTCCCATGAGCAGCAAGAACAACGACAATAACAAACACAAGAAACAAAAATAGAACGAGAACAAGAAAAGCAATACCGAAGACGACGACGACGACGATAACAAGAGCCGACAGAAGCCGAGAAAAGCCGACAAAAGCCTACACAAGTCGACAACAACAACGACAACAACAGCAATACAACGACATCAATTTCAACAGGAACCGCAGTACAAACATTTACTAGCATGCGCTTTCTGACATGCTGTGTCGGAGGAGTTTCTACTGTTGTGTACGCACTTTCCACATCCTGCATCCCCTGCTTCGATTTGTTCTTGGTGCGGCGTTCCCCTATGCGTGTGTTGTGTCCGCGTCCCCGTGGTTATATATTGCAGGTATTAGTCTGCAATGCGTAGGTCGTGTGCATAGGAACATGAACGTTATCATCCCACCCCACCCCACCCCACCCCACGGGTAACTGATCATGAAAGAGCAGTGCGTGTAAGTGCTCTACAGCAAGAAAGATGATGAGGTTGCTGTGCGTGTGGCAAGCATAGGAACATGAACCTTATTAACTCACCCCACCCCACCGGTAACTGATCATGAAAGAGCTGTGCCTGTCTCTGCTCAACAGCAAGAAAGATGATGAGGTTGCTGTGCCTGTGTGTGCATAGGAACATGAACGTTATCATCCCACCCCACCCCACCCCACCCCCCCCACCCCACGGGTAACTGATCATGAAAGAGCAGTGCGTGTAAGTGCTCTACAGCAAGAAAGATGATGAGGTTGCTGTGCGTGTGCAGGCATAGGAACATGAACCTTATTAACTCCCCCCACCCCACCGGTAACTGATCATGAAAGAGCTGTGCCTGTCTCTGCTCAACAGCAAGAAAGCTGATGAGGTTGCAGTGCATGTGTGTGCATAGGAACATGAACGTTATCATCCCACCCCACCCCACCCCACCCCCCCACCACCCCCCCCCACGGGTAACTGATCATGAAAGAGCAGTGCGTGTAAGTGCTCTACAGCAAGAAAGATGATGAGGTTGCTGTGCGTGTGCAGGCATAGGAACATGAACCTTATTAACTCACCCCACCCCACCGGTAACTGATCATGAAAGAGCTGTGCCTGTCTCTGCTCTACGGGAAGAAAGATGATGAGGTTGCTGTGCCTGTGTGGCATAGGAACATGAACGTTATCATCCCACCCCACCCCACCCCACCCCCCCCACCCCACGGGTAACTGATCATGAAAGAGCAGTGCGTGTAAGTGCTCTACAACAAGAAAGATGATGAGGTTGCGGTGCGTGTGCAGGCATAGGAACATGAACCTTATTAACTCCCCCCACCCCACCGGTAACTGATCATGAACGAGCTGTGCCTGTCTCTGCTCAACAGCAAGAAAGCTGATGAGGTTGCAGTGCATGTGTGTGCATAGGAACATGAACGTTATCATCCCACCCCACCCCACCCCACCCCACTGGAACATGAATGAGAGATGAAGTGTTGTTCCTTGAAGGCTTTCTCAGTGTTGATCATTTGCCGTGTAATGTTTGTTTATGATGGGTTTCCAGAAGTGACGCCTCAGTACCAATGGGGAAACGGAAAATCGACTCGCCCTCGGCGCCGAAAACTGCTTTTTGTGTTGGAAGTGAGTTGGTTTTTGGTGTTGGGAGTGAGTTCATGGTGTTGGGAGTGAGTCGGTGTTTGAAGTGAGTTGATTTTTGGTGTTGGAAGTGAGTCGTTAACCGTTGTGATGTGTTCTTGTTTTTCTTGTTTTTCATGTGCACATTCGATCATTCGATCATACTTGGTTAGGTATGAATGGCGGAGGTGGCGGAGGAAGAAAAAGGTGGGTCATATGGGAGTCGTTCTAACCCCATGCGGATTGGAAAACGATTGGAAAACTAAATCGTTTGCATCCGGTGTTGACAAATCTATAGTAAACATGTGTTTCCAATTCGTATAAATGATGTTTTCAATGCAACCCTAATGTACGGCTTTATTACCAAATGTGCACACGGAAACATGATAATACTTCCCTGTCCCGATTCTGCTTGGGTGCCCTTTAGGGGGCGAAAAGGCGGCGAAAATTATCCATATGGGGGAATCAATGATTGTTGAACCATACATTGATTGTTTGATGATGCTTGGTGGTTCGGACCTGATTGGGATCTAATTTGAAGGGAGTTTCCTGCCAAATGTTCTTTCGTTTCAAGGTGATTGGATGAAGAATGTGCGCCACCTGGATGTTTAACTGTTCCCACATCTTGGCAGGTTAGATTGTCCACACTAGTCAGTGAGTCCCTTCATAGAACAAGAGTGCATTTGGCAGTCAAAATGTTTGCAAAGGATATCCCACCCATAGTGTCCTTCCACCGCAGATTGTTTTCAGACAGTCTGGTCATGACCCAAGAGGACTGCTACAGATCTGTGACCCAGAGCCACCCTCACACCAGCATTACATTGCGATCTGTGACCCAGAGCCACCCTCACAACTAAACTTCCTTTGAATATTTTTTTGATGCAGTAATTATTTTTTTCGATGCGCCCGAATATTTTTTCTTGATTAGGTAATTATGTTTTTTTGATCCCTTACCCGCTAATCTTTCAGCCAACTGCTGTGCATCTTTGCTCACATTTTTTTAAATCAAACCTGTCACCCCATCCTCAAAGAGGTTGTTGATTGAAGAATATGTCAAAAACCTCATTGTTCGGTGAGTTATCCCCTTGGCAGATGACTTCCTAGCGTGAGCGAGTGTTCTCCTGGCCACCTATAAAACGATCACTGCATCCTGGCCCGTATGTTCAGATCTCGAGGATGTGTGGCTTGCGCAACGTTTCTAGGGTCCCTAGACATTTTTACACACAAGCAAAAGAACACATAGAACTGTCAGAACTGTCATGAGTTAATAGACATCTAAGATTCCTCCAAGGAGACCGGAGATTCCTCGACTTTGCGAAGAAGGTGCCGGAGCTTTGAGATGTAGCAGTTGGGAGCCTGTTTGAAGGGGCAAAACATAGTACTGTTTGAGCACGAAGCTTCAGGTTTTGCGTAGGCAGTGAAAGCGGCTAGTGACGCTGCCATTGATTTTGTTTGCCGCGCCGGAAACTTGCATGTCCTCTTCTGGAGATGTGCACAGGTATGGAAGATGTTCTCGAGCGGCACGTCTGTTCTTTTCTGCTTCGGCAGTTCATACACATACACTCGCACACATACACATGCACACAACACATAGCGCATGCATTTAGGTGGCCACACAACGCACACACACACACATGCACACACACACATACACACACACATTTTCACGCACGATTCTATCACACACATACACACTACTTTTACGTACTATTGCATACATTCCTTTCACGCACCTCCCTTCGACATACATTCGTTGCACACGCCGATCCTTCACCATCTCTTTTCTTTTTCCTGCGTGTCCCATTCCATCTTTACCTTTCTTTTGCTGCTTATTGGTAGAAGTTGACATGTGGGGTTATCCGGTCCTTTAATTTACGTTTATCCCTGGCTGGTGATATATAGAGACTTTTGCAGGCCGTGACGCGAAAAGTTGAATCTTTAATCTGACGCATGGGTTGCTCGGATGAATTTCACAGATTCGCGAAAAGTTTTCAGACTTTGGTGACGGTCTTGGTAAATTATGCTTTATTGATCTTTATTGACATCATTTGCCATGGCTCTTCAAATTCCTGCGGGGGTGTCACAATTCAGCTGCTGGATTTCAGTTTTGACTCTGTCGCCAAAGTTTGTTGCGTCTTATAGGTCCTATTAGAACTGACTCGATTCGTGCCATGGCCAGAAGATGCATCTTCAACGTCTAGAGGCAAGGCAGAGGACAGTGGAATTCAAAATGTTATTTGTAGTTTTGGTTTTCATGCTGCAAGCACCGATGCAGCCTGCGCACGGGGCCAGATCTAACGATAATAAAGACATTGGCACCGGGCCAGATCTAACGTCTGAACCTTTAGACGTTAAAGATATTGGCGAGAGACAGATGGCGGCGAATTCAAAATACAATTTGTTTTGCGCTGCAAACACAGATGCAGCTGCATCTTTCGCATGAAGCGATGCCGAACCAGAGAGGTTGAGAAGCCCTGCCGTGAAGAGGCTTCAAAAAGAAAGAATCTCCAGAACCCCCTCATGTTTTGTGCGAATTCTGTTGCAGTTGCAACTCCACTCGCCAAACCGAGAGTGTTTTCTGTTAACTTTTGCTGCTGCTGTTTTGCTTGTGGTCCAAAGTCCAGCGGGAGACTCCACCTTCACGAACATCAATCTGTATGAGTTTGAATGATCTTGAATGGACGTGAGCGAGATGAGAAGCATGCAAGTCTTACATTGTATTACAACGTACTTGGATCAGGGACTGTGTCCCAACATGGCATGACACGCTTCCTCTCGTGGGGCATGTAAACTCGATCTCAGATCTCCTCCAGATCAGTGATATCCGTATCCCATAATATTGAATGGTTCAAGGGTGCTAAGAGTGCTCACAGAAGGTGGTGATAAGATCTTCAAGTTGAAGCTACCTGATACAAAGGCAATGGCTGAACTTCCGATAAAGTGTCAAGACATATCCAAACCAACTCCAACATGTTTGTTTTGTATGTTGTTTCATGCTGTTAGAAAGAGGTTGGATGAGGACATATCCCTTGTATTCCCCCCATCAGCCATGGCAATCGAACTGCAATATGTGTCCTTTGCGCTGCCTCGAACGTCGGGTCAGCCCGCCCCAGCGGCCTTTTGGTCAACTCGAGCCGAGGTGGGTCTTCCCAGTATGTTGATCAAACCACAACCAAATTGATGTCCAAAATCCAAATGTAACGGCCATCAGTTCATAATATGTGGTCAGATGCCATCAGATGCCATCAGCTGTCACCATGTGTCACATGGATCATATGCATCATATGGCCTACTCACCAAAGCATCACCATCCCCTGTTGTGGATGCATCTGAGTCGTGAGACCTCGTGAGATTGTTGCTGGTGCATGTGAGTTCTGAATTTTGCCGCGCAGCTTGAAGAAATGGAAAGAGTGACGCTGCTGGATGTTGAGGCGATCCACCAGCAGGCGGGCACGCGCATCGATGTGCGCTATCTCATGTTTCGGAAGCCAAGCACTTCAATGATCTTCAGAGTTGATGAGGTCCAAGTCAGAATTAGTCCGGTCCTTGTTGCTTTCAGGAAAGTAGCAAATCAGTTGAAAAGAGAGCATGTGCCTTCATTCGGTGTGCTGAACAGCAGAAATCGGATCACATCCAAGCAACATCTATAGACCAAAGGAGGTCATAGTTAGGTCTCATTCACACAATTGCAGGAAAACAAAGAAATCCACCCAGAATCACCCAGGGGTAGAAGCAGCAGAAGATTCACCCATCACAGAGCAGGGCATTGCAGGGCAAAAACGTATTGTAGCTTTTATTCCCACCATCGATGTCGCAGGAACATTTTGAGTGCCAGAACACACATCGCCAGGGAAATAAGCCCTCCAAGTGTGATACAGTGCCGAAGGAAAGTGACAAATAGTTTCACGTGCTCCTGGGCAGGCGAGGCGGCATCGAAGAAGGGCTCGACACTTTGGGAAGATCTTTGCCAGGCCTGATACCCTGTTGGCCAACTGAAGAGGTAGTTGCAGATAGTCTTGGCGGAAGGTCGAGAAGGAAAATGGTGGTTTTCCTTTCGGTTTTTTGGCTGAGGCTGCGGAGAGTCTTTTCGCATGCTGTAGCAATGGGGTGGTTCAATGAGGCGGGGCATCAACGTGGATTGGTTTTGCAAATTGATGCAAATTGATTCCATTTCGCAAGGCCAAGAAACGGCATTTCGTTCGGCAGTTTCTGTCCGGCCCCCAACGCCGATCTGAACTCAGCTATAGGCAGCTACTCCCTCTATTTTCGAATCCCAACCCACAATAACCCACATCCAAATCATGATTTGATGGCATGGCTCCGATGCGCTACACAAGGCTCTCTGGAACACGTGAGATGCAAAGGAGCTGTTTGATATGCTGAGATACATTTCTTATTATTTCTTGAAATCACGCATTTGTTGATTTTTTGACTAATTTTTGGACTAAATTACTAAAGCTCTATCCATTTCTTGTGACAACGTTAGTGAATTGAGACATCCACTGGACCTTGGCACCCAACACCACCAGGGGTTCTTACTGAAACTGTGCAGGGGGTCTCCAAAAATCATGCGTAGGTCAACTACAAATGTTACCCCAATTAGTACACTCATTGCTCGGAGGTGACATTCCATCCCACTCTTGAAATTCCAAGAAGTTCGAGGTTTGTGGCACTCAGTTTGCCTCACTGACTTGGGTAGTACAACCAATAGACTAGTGATCACTATTTTTCCAAGAAAAGAGCAACAAAAACCACAATCAACTAACTTGACATACAGTAATCATCACCATTACAAGAAAATTGATCATTTTGATTAATTTTAGATATATGGTCCTGTCCTTATGTGGTTATTATGATTGTAAGCTAGGATTATCCTCTAATTCATAACAAAGAAGGATCACTAAAACATATTTAAATTAGGATCTCCGGACATGTATCTACTGTGCAACACAGGATTAATGTCATAAAAGCCATTGTTTACAGCTACTCTGTTTCCATTGAAAGCATCAACATTAATCGGTTATCATTGGTTTATACAAATTCTTTATAGTTGGTCATGTCATGTCGCAAAAAAACAACGAGCATCCTAGCCCATCTTGGCCAGGAGCACCATATCCGTTGCATCCAAGGTGGGCCCCGTCAGCCATGAGTTTATGCCCTGCCATGGATTGATGTTTGCCAAGCCCAAGGTTTTTCACAGCACATTTCAGAAGTGCGATTAAAAATTGAGGATATAGTCGGGGCGCCATTTTACAACTCGATGGAGCTATGAAAGTATACGGTAGTGGATCTGGGATGATCTGGGCACACCAAACAGGGCTCGGAGGACGCTATCGACCCTGGGGAATTAGGATCGAAAAGCCCAAGGAGCCAAGAAAATTTGGATGATAAAACCATATAAAACCGTGCTTACTATCAATATTCCATGATATTCCAATGTTGGGATTTGTCCCGGATTGTCTTGGTTCCCCTGGCGGCCAGATCTAGATGAATGCCAAGATGCCCGTGCGCCTGTGTGCCCAGCATTACATATGAGTCGTCCCAGCTGAACCACGACGTTTGCAGATGCACGACCACCTCGTTGTCAAAGGCTCCAGTGGCTCATTCCATCATTCAAAGCACGATTAGTTGCAGGAGCTTATTGATTTTTATTGATGTATGTGTAGGAGAAACATACAAAACACACAAGCAATCTGATAGCAAAAGTTGTTCGGAAGTAGAGTGACCCAAGTGACCCAAAGCTACACCAATAGTCATATCAGCTTGTAATCAGCGAAAATCTGGGGCTGCGGGTCAGCTGAAAGCCATGGAACGCACAGTGGTGAAGCTCACCGTGAAGATCTCGGGTTTGGGGATGCATTGGGATGGCCTTTACATAGTGTCTTTGACTAAAGTTGAAGCAGATATGGCAGATAAAATGCGTAAAATGATATGAGAATTATGAGATGATATGTTTTTTGATGTTGAAAGTGCAGCATTTTATCCATCTCAGGAAGACCACCCCACCGCTGTGAAATATACCAACAAGTTTGGGGAAGAATCTGTCCAAATGCCGCGGGCTCAGTTGCTCACCATTCGTTAGGGAACATGCCATTGACACGCAGACAGTGCTTAGGTTCAAGTCCTTCCGAGGACAGGGCTAACGGTCTGGGAGAAATCAAGCTCATAAGTATTAATCAAAGGAAGTTTAGAAGTCAAACTTCCGACAATATGGACAGATGGAAAAGCAGAGATGGGAAGAGTCAGAGAGGAGAAGAGCAGAAGAGAGAAGATCAGAGAAGAGAAAGAGTCAGAAGAAAGAAGATGCAGGTGCGCGAAAAGGTAGGAAAGTCGCGAAACACTGTGTTTTTCCAATGATTTGTGGCTCCGGAGGGTCGAAAAGTAGGCGTAGCCCGAAGCGATGCACTCGACGTATCCCGAAGGGAGACCCTTTTCCGTTTTTGATGCTGTCGCAATTACGTGGCTTAGAAGGCCTGCCTATGGGGGACAGACAGATGCTGCTGGTTGTGTGCCTTCTGGTTGGTGGAAGTATTTCAACAAAGCTGGTTTCGTCGGTGTGCCGGTTGCAATTTCCAAATATCATGGTGGTTTGAGTAACAATAGTTTGGGGACTTGTGTGCAGACTATTCATGTGAATGCAGAAGCAGATGCGTGAGCGGGAGGCAAACACCTCCCACATGTCAGTGGCGATCGGGTACACGGGTCGGAGCACCCGGACCGCAAGGTAGGTGAAAGCAGCCGACTGTCTTTTCTGACCGGTTCATTTTCGAGCAGCCTAGCCTCTGGTGTGTTTTTTCTGACCGCCAATAAATTCTGCAACTCAAAACCGATCCGACGGACGATGTCGCAGGGTGGTTTGCCTTCGTGGTTTCTTCGCAGCTGTTCCACCGTACCTTCGTTGAGATGTTTGGCAATTTGGGCATTGTTGCCTGAAGAGAAGCTTACAGAAGCAATGCGTCCCATTCTCTGACTCTAGAGCATGCTTGACTGAGGGATCATGAAATTACTCTAGAATCACTAGAATCCGCAAATCTGCCGATGACTTCTGCTGATTTCCGCAGTGTTTGATTTGCACGGCCGCTCACGGTGTCCGGCCGCTCACGGTGTCGGATTTGCCAGTCTGACTCCCAGCCACGGACAGTTGTCACGCAACTGCTGAATTGTGTTTTTTAAATGCCCAGAACTATTCTAGTTGGAAGTGTTGTGATGCATCCTCGTTGTTTTTCATGTGCATATTTGGTCTTCTGAGATGTCCTCTTCTGATGAATCACCGCAGAGTCCGACATCGCCGAACGCCAGGCGGATCATATTATTTGATGTTTTTGAGCATTGATTGCGAAAACCATCCAATTGAAGATGTGGAGCATTGGATAAAACATGATTAGGTGGTTGGTGTCTTCACTTGTTTTCTATGTTTCAATCTGCTATAAGGATGATCTTAGTCGATGATTTTTTCGGGTCGGCCACTGCCCTCCGCAAAGGTGGACGGACAGGTGCGAGGACTGCACGGCAGCCCCATGGCTGCATCTCTTGAGCAGCGTTCAAAACTGCTATACTACGTAGAGACTCAAGGGCACGTTTAAACTGATTCATGCTAGCGAAAGCCAAAAACGATATTGCGATGGATTGCTTTTTTGTTTGTTGTTTTCTTGTTTTCCAGCCTGGTTTTATGGCTTTGGTCGCTTTTGTGGCTTTTGTCTTCTCGGCTCCTTAGGTTGTTTCTTTAACCTTTGTTGTTTTTGGTTTCTTGTTCTTTTGGCTTTTGTGGTTTCTTGGCAGTATGCTGCAACTGTCGTTCCGATAACCAGTAAAACATCAATGGGAACTAAAAAACAAAAAGGTATAACATTGCAATGTTTTCAAGTAAGGCAAGACACAATCCAACAATTTAAACTTCTGGACAATGTTGATAGCATCCAATGAAACTATTTACATCCAATACATCCAAAAGCGTTGTGCCTCAACTTACGTTCTATACATGTATACATATCTATCTATCCTATCCTATCCTATCCTATCCTATCCTATCCTATCCTATCCATCTATCCTATCCTATCCT
>CAMXCT020001042.1:62500-67500 GCA_947184155.2 Cladocopium goreaui
TGCGGGGCTTTTGAGGCTGTTGAAACTTTTCAGGGGTGCTCAAAATGTGCCACGTAGAAGTTTCGAAGCCCAATAGAAACAGCTTGTGGGGCTTCGGGAGGTCCCATGGCAAAGTAGGCGGGACGCCTTCGCAAGCTGCTGCGGACGGTGTTACGCTTCAAATGCCAAAGGCCTTCGAAAGCTGCTGCGCGGCTTTTGAGGCTTTTAAGATGTGCCCAAACGTGCCACGTAGCAGTTTCGAAGCCCAATAGAAACAGCTTGTGGGGCCTCGGCAGGTAGCTGAAAACGCGCCACGTAGCAGTTTCGAAGCCCAATAGAAACCGCTTGTGGGGCCTCGGGAGGCACCATGGCAAAGCACAAAGCAGGCACAGGGCCATGCCGCACACCTGCGGAGGGTTTTGCGGTTCAAAGGCCTTGGAAAGCTGCTGCGGAGCTTTTGAGACTGTTGAGGCTTTTCAGAGGTGCTCAAAATGTGCCACGTAGCAGTTTCGGAGCCCAATAGAAACAGCTTGTGGGGCCTCGGGAGGTAGCTGAAAACGTGCCACGTAGCAGTTTCGAAGCCCATAGAAACAGCTTGTGGACCTTGGGAGGTACCATGGCAAAGCAGGCGGGACGCCTTCGCAAGCTGCTGCGGAGGGTTTTGCGGTTCAAAGGCCTTCGAAAGCTGCTGCGGAGCTTTTGAGGCTTTTGAGGCTTTTAAGTGGTGCTCAAAACGTGCCACGTAGCAGTTTCGAAGCCCAATAGAAACAGCTTGTGGGGCCTCGGGAAGTAGCTGAAAACGTGCCACGGTAGCAGTTTCGAAGCCCAATAGAAACAGCTTGTGGGGCCGCGAGAGGTCCCATGGCAAAGCAGGAAGGACGCCTTCGCAAGCTGCTGCGGAGAATTTTGCGGTTCAAAGGCCTTCGAAAGCTGCTGCGGGGCTTTTGAGGCTTTTGAAGCTTTTAAGGGGTGCCCAAAACGTGCCCCACAAGCAGTTTCGAAGCCCAATAGAAACAGCTTGTGGGGCCTCGGGAGGTACCATGGCAAAGCACAAAGCAGGCACAGGGCCATGCCGCACACCTGCGGAGGGTTTTGCGGTTCAAAGGCCTTGGAAAGCTGCTGCGGAGCTTTTGAGGCTGTTGAGGCTTTTCAGAGGTGCTCAAAATGTGCCACGTAGCAGTTTCGAAGCCCAATAGAAACAGCTTGTGGGACCTCGGGAGGTAGCTGAAAACGTGCCACGTCGCAGTTTCGAAGCCCAATAGAAACAGCTTGTGGACCTTGGAGGTACCATGGCAAAGCAGGCGGGACGCCTTCGCAAGCTGCTGCGGAGGGTTTTGCGGTTCAAAGGCCTTCGAAAGCTGCTGCGGAGCTTTTGAGGCTTTTGAGGCTTTTAAGTGGTGCTCAAAACGTGCCACAGAGCAGTTTCGAAGCCCAATAGAAACAGCTTGTGGGGCCTCGGGAGGTAGCTGAAAATGTGCCACGTAGCAGTTTCGAAGCCCAATAGAAACAGCTTGTGGGGCCTCGCGAGGTCCCATGGCAAAGCAGGCGGGACGCCTTCGCAAGCTGCTGCGGAGTGTTTTGCGGTTCAAAGGCCTTCGAAAGCTGCTACGGTGTTTTTTTAGGCTTTTGATGCTTGTAAGTGGTGCTCAAAACGTGCCACGTAGCAGTTTCGAAGCCCAATAGAAACAGCTTGTGGGGCCTCGGGAAGTAGCTGAAAACGTGCCACGGTAGCAGTTTCGAAGCCCAATAGAAACAGCTTGTGGGGCCGCGAGAGGTCCCGTGGCAAAGCAGGAAGGACGCCTTCGCAAGCTGCTGCGGAGAATTTTGCGGTTCAAAGGCCTTCGAAAGCTGCTGCGGGGCTTTTGAGGCTTTTGAAGCTTTTAAGGGGTGCCCAAAACGTGCCCCACAAGCAGTTTCGAAGCCCAATAGAAACAGCTTGTGGGGCCTCGGGAGGTAGCTGAAAACGTGCCACGTAGCAGTTTGGCAAAGCACAAAGCAGGCACAGGGCCATGCCGCACACCTACGGTGATCCCGGGCGCCGCCCCGCCTAGGCCAAGGCTAGGCAGGGGCCGGCGGATTATTAACATTTGTGCTGGGTGTTTGGCGCAAAATGTTTGGTGCGTGACGCAGCGGTTGATGTAAAGACTGTTAAAGGAGTTGGGACGAGATGGGGGGGCCCGGCGAGGGCTAAAGCCCAAAGGCAGATGAATTATAGCTGCAACAAGATACAAATCAGAAATAAGAAATTCATCCAGGATATTGGGTAGGTTTGGAGGATTTTATACAGGCAGTTTGTGCCAAAACTGGTGGTGGACTGATTTGTTATTGCCTATGACATGTATGGTATGACCCCATTCTGAGCCCTGCCAATGGTTAGGCGCAGCGCGAGCCTTGCCCAGTGTTGGACACCAAACTGTCTTCGGACCTCGCTGTTTTCAAGGAGGTGCTGTTGGCTGTCCGATTTTGGAACCAACCATTTCATCCCATTTTGTCAAAAATGTTCCACAGAGCGGCCATGAGTTAAGGTATGACCATTTTGACACCCAATTGAAATCAAAATCTCATAGCGTTCTCGATAGTGCCTTGCAGATACCATTCTGTGCAGTTGCAACCCTGACCTGTGCAATTTGTCAGGTTGTCCTCAACAAGGTGTACCAGGACCGCAGTCCGGGAAATTGAACTGAAGCAAACTAAGTGGTCAAGATTTTTCGCCATTTCAAGTGTCCAATTGTCTTACAGCTGCAAGTGTGTCCCCATTTTGGCCGAGCGTTTCCGCAACGCTCAGGGCTTCAAGGGGCAAAACGGTCTGAGCAATTTCATTTCAACAGAGGAGGACATCCTCCTCGACATCGGAGGGACTCTCAACGGCCTGGGATGAAGGTCGATCCCACATTCAATTGGTTTCAAGTACCTAAACATGCACCAAATATGCGATGCATACGATGCATGCGCTTAGGGTGTAATCAAGGCATTTTTGCTACTCGTACTTGAGATGGCAACTGAAATTCCCAATGCTTGCTACAAAAAGAACATATTTAAAAAAACAGATAGTTAAATGTTGATGCTGGGACATGAACCTGATGAACCCAACTGACCCAACTCTTTCTTAGATTCTTGAGTGGCTTTAGTGGTTTTGGGAGCGACGAGGAATGTGGGGATGGCCACCTGGTTCTATTCGACTTTTGTGGGCATCCGAGAGGGAGATGTGTACGAACCCTCCAGAGGCTGTGTCTTATCTGCACTGTGAACACTCGACCTGCACTTCATCTTATTTTAAAGATCCTTTTGAACGTTGAGTCTAGCATGTTTGGCGTGTTTGGCCTGGCCAAGGTCACAATACGCTCCAGGCGCAACCGGAAACTTGTTCCAACCCTTGTGGTCTTGTGGACACTTTTCAGATCTGACCGGACTTCACACAGACTTTGAGAGTGTTCTTATCGCTTTGTCGGCAATCCCTGAGGATTTCAGCCACGTTTGTCCTGGTGACAGGACAACTTGGAACTGCTGAGAAAAACATCAAAAGGGAACTTCATCCTTCACAAGGTCAGCGGGAAGCTTTAGGCGACAGAATGGCGACTTGGCAGGCTCCAAATAGATTGGTGGACGAATGAAGAGATTTGGCAATGAGAACAAGAATGTTGATCCGAAACGAGTCGTTGAGAGTTTCCAGCTCCGCCTGTTGTCACAGCTCCGGCATTCTCGGGGGCCTTGTTTCTCAAAATGCAGAGGTGCCAGTGCCGCTCGCGCAGGAAGCTGTTGGCAAAGAAGACAAGACGGTGGTTTTCCTGGATCGCACCGACTGCGCCCAAGGCTGTCAGTCCAGGAACCACATCATCTCAGGTTGAAGGGTAATGGCCGGGTAATGGATTCAGTTCAGCTGTCCCAAATGTAGGTTTTGCATGGTTTCAGGCTTCAGTTTGGATGTCGATCATCCATTGTATTGAACCTGGCAGATTCACCATTGTCACATTGTTGTCACATTCCATGCATTCCAGGCGGATCGAGCCGGTCCGCGGTGAAGGAAGTGGCACCCGAGTCCCGGGCCAAACAGGCCCTTGAATACAAGGTCCCCCAAGTTTCCTTTCAGAATGCCTTGGAGAAGCATACCGTGGTCAAGATGGATTGTGAAGGCTCAGAGATTCCAATCTTGCTCACGGAATGGGATTGGAAGGAGGTCAGACTCCTGGTTGTGGAAATCTCGGTACGAAAACTGAGAATGGACCACCCCAAGGGTGATGGTTGGAAGGTCTTGGCAAAGATATTCGAAAATCTCAAGCAAGCTGGTTTCCAGTATGCGCGGGTCGAGAAGCGCTTCTTTACCCCAGGATACTGGGATCCCGAAAGTGGGAACAGAAATTACATGTCGGATGGCATCATATGGTTTCTCCGACCCAAGGCTCCAGTTGAGTTTAAGGACAGTGAGAGAGAGCTGTATTCTCACTGGCTGAATTACAAAAGAATCATGGAGACTGGTGGAGAGGTGGACAATGGTGCAAAACCCCTGGTTGTGGCTCCACCGGAAAAGAAAAGCCGAAATGTGGAGGAGCAAACTCTCATGGAGCATGCAACTCGACCGCACCTGCTGGGCTGGCTGTCAGAATGTGAAGGATGCCAGAGAGATGTGTGACTGTGATGTGCTTTCAGGTCAAGACTTGTACATATTTTCTGTTGATTTGTATGGAATATGACTCATGATATTTCCTTGGAGCTGACCAATTGCTGCCCAAGAAGCATTCACATTAGCACTGACATCAATTCAAGCATTGAGACGTGGTGTTCTTTGCAGCCAAGACCTTGAGCTCAGGTCCGGTCATTTTCCCCCGCCAAAAAGAGCCTTGGCTGCCCAGAACAATCGAATATTTTCCAATTTGAAGGTTGGGTAGGTTGTGTGCTCAGTTTTGGTTAGAAAAAATTGCGAGTCCGAACGTTGGGCCTATGGCATTTGTGTGGCATTTGTATAGCATTTGTTGGGTTGTCCAGCCGGGGGGCTGCAGTGTCAGGAAGAAAAAGCAGCGGTAGAC
>CAMXCT020001042.1:72500-185337 GCA_947184155.2 Cladocopium goreaui
GCAAAGAGTTCCTGAAACATTTTGTAAGGTAATGCAAATGTGATGTGATGTGATGTGACGCGATGTGATGTGATGTATGTGTTGCAATGTGTATATGTGTGCAAGTAGATGCAAGTAGATGCAAGTAGATGCAAGTAGATATGAAGAAAAGAGTCAAGTCACTGACAGCGATTGGACAAATACACGACAGAATGAGTCTCTGAGGATATTCTTCTTCGAGGTATATATCTCTGCTCTCAAGCAACTCACCACCTCTCAGCCACCTCTTCTTTTTGGCAACATTCATCTCTGAGTTATTTCTTCGGTGAGTTGAGATACCTGATCTCCGCTCCTTCTTCTCAGAGCCCTTCTGTGAGCCAATTCTTCTCCCAGCACAGCATGTCTACACTGTCTACACTCCCCGCGCAGTTGTGCAATGCGTTGAGCCACACATGGTCGGAATCCCGCAGGGCTTGTCCCCACATCCACAACAATCTCTCGAGCAGCCGTGTTGCACCATAGTGAACAAGATGCAGCCCACGAACCCGAATGCTCACACGTATGTCAATGGGTACAGATGTCGAAACACATGGAAATGCAGTCATGCAGAACACTTTTCTGAAACAGTTTATTTGAACAGTCTTGTACATGTTTCCCCTGTTACCATGCAAGTGCACCGTAGACTGTGGAATATGGAAGGAGGTGGCGTACTAAGTGTGGAGTGTAGAGTGTAAAGTGTGGAGTGTAAAGTGTGGAGTGTCAAGTGTAAAGTGTAAAGTGTGGAGTGTGGGGTGTAGAGTGTGGAGTGTAGAGTGTTGAGTGTAAAGTGTGGGGTGTAAGGTGTGGAGTGTAAAGTGTGGAATGTAAAGTGCGGAGTGTAAACTGTAAAGTGTGGAGTGTAAAGTGTAGAGTGTGGAGTGTAGAGTGTGGAGTGTAAAGTGTGGAGTGTGGAGTGTAAAGTGTGGAGTGAAGAGTGTAAAGTGTAAAGTGTGGAGTGTAAAGTGTAAAGTGTGTAAAGTGTGGAAAGTGTGGAGTGTAAAGTGTAGAGTGTGGAGTGTGGAGTGTGGAGTGGAAAATGTAGAGTGTGGAGTGCGGAGTGTAAAGTTTAAAGTGTGGAGTGTAAAGTGTGGAGTGTAGAGTGTGGAGTGTAAAGTGTGGACTGTGGAGTGTAAAGTGTGGAGTGAGGAGTGTAAAGTGTAAAGTGTGGAGTGTAAAGTGTAAAGTGTAGAGTGTCAAGTGTCAAGTGTAGAGTGTAAAGTGTAGAGTGTGGAGTGTAAAGTGTAGAATGTGGAGTGGGTAGTGGAAAGTGTAGAGTGTGGAGTGTGGAGCGTGGAGTGTAAAGTAAGGAGTGTGGAGTATGAAGTGCGGAGTGTGGGGTGTAAAGTGTGGAGTGTGTAAAGTGTAGAGTGTGGTGGAGTGTGTAGTGTGGAGTGTGGAGTGTGGGGTGTAAAGTAAGGAGTGTGGATTGTAGAGTGTGGAGTGTGGAGTGTGGAGTGCGCAGCGGGTAAAGTGTAGAGTGTGGAGTGCGGAGTGTGGAGTGTAAAGTGTGGAGTGTAGTAGAGTGTGAAGTGTGGAGAGTAAAGTGTAGAGTGTGTAAAGTGTAGAGCGTGGAGTGTAGAGTGTGGAGTGTGGAGTGTCAAGTGCAGAGGGTGGAGCGCAGTGTAAAGTGTAGAGTGTAAAGTGTCTAGTGTGGAGTGTGAAGAGTGGAGTGTAGAGTGTCCAGTGTGGAGTGTAAAGTGTAGAGTGTAAAGTGTAGAGTGTAAAGTGTAGAGTGTAAAGTGTGGAATGTAAAGTCTGGAGTGTAAAGTGTGGAGTCTAAAGTGTAGAGTGTGGAGTGAGGAGTGTAAAGTCTAAAGTGTGGAGTGTGGAGTGTAAAGTGTGGAGTGTAAAGTGTAAAGTGTCGAGTGTGGAGAGTAAAGTGTAGAGTGTGTAGTGCGGAGTGTCAAGTGTGGAGTGTAAAGTGTGGAGTGTGGAGTGTAGACTTTGAAGTGCGGAATGTAAAGTGTGGAGTCTAAAGTGTAGAGTGTGGAGTGTAAAGTGTGGAGTGTAGAGTGTGAAGTGTAGAGTGCAAAGTGTGGAGGGTAAAGTGTAAAGTGTGGAGTGTAAAGTGTAGAGTGTGGGGTCTAAAGTGTGGAGTGTAAAGTGTAAAGTGTGGAGTGTAAAGTGGGGAGTGGGGAGTGCCGTGCGCAGAGTGTGGAGTGTAGAGTGTGGAGTGTAAGTGTCAAGTGTAAAGTGTAAAGTGTGGAGTGTGGGGTGTAGAGTGTGGAGTGTAGAGTGTTGAGTGTAAAGTGTGGGGTGTAAGGTGTGGAGTGTAAAGTGTGGAATGCGTTGCAAGTAGCAAGGAAAAACAGGGAGAAGAGGAAACCCAAAGAGTCTCCCAAACTGCAAAGAGTTCCTGAAACATTTTGTAAGGTAATGCAAATGTGATGTGATGTGATGTGACGCGATGTGATGTGATGTATGTGTTGCAATGTGTATATGTGTGCAAGTAGATGCAAGTAGATGCAAGTAGATGCAAGTAGATATGAAGAAAAGAGTCAAGTCACTGACAGCGATTGGACAAATACACGACAGAATGAGTCTCTGAGGATATTCTTCTTCGAGGTATATATCTCTGCTCTCAAGCAACTCACCACCTCTCAGCCACCTCTTCTTTTTGGCAACATTCATCTCTGAGTTATTTCTTCGGTGAGTTGAGATACCTGATCTCCGCTCCTTCTTCTCAGAGCCCTTCTGTGAGCCAATTCTTCTCCCAGCACAGCATGTCTACACTGTCTACACTCCCCGCGCAGTTGTGCAATGCGTTGAGCCACACATGGTCGGAATCCCGCAGGGCTTGTCCCCACATCCACAACAATCTCTCGAGCAGCCGTGTTGCACCATAGTGAACAAGATGCAGCCCACGAACCCGAATGCTCACACGTATGTCAATGGGTACAGATGTCGAAACACATGGAAATGCAGTCATGCAGAACACTTTTCTGAAACAGTTTATTTGAACAGTCTTGTACATGTTTCCCCTGTTACCATGCAAGTGCACCGTAGACTGTGGAATATGGAAGGAGGTGGCGTACTAAGTGTGGAGTGTAGAGTGTAAAGTGTGGAGTGTAAAGTGTGGAGTGTCAAGTGTAAAGTGTAAAGTGTGGAGTGTGGGGTGTAGAGTGTGGAGTGTAGAGTGTTGAGTGTAAAGTGTGGGGTGTAAGGTGTGGAGTGTAAAGTGTGGAATGTAAAGTGCGGAGTGTAAACTGTAAAGTGTGGAGTGTAAAGTGTAGAGTGTGGAGTGTAGAGTGTGGAGTGTAAAGTGTGGAGTGTGGAGTGTAAAGTGTGGAGTGAAGAGTGTAAAGTGTAAAGTGTGGAGTGTAAAGTGTAAAGTGTGGAAAGTGTGGAAAGTGTGGAGTGTAAAGTGTAGAGTGTGGAGTGTGGAGTGTGGAGTGGAAAATGTAGAGTGTGGAGTGCGGAGTGTAAAGTTTAAAGTGTGGAGTGTAAAGTGTGGAGTGTAGAGTGTGGAGTGTAAAGTGTGGACTGTGGAGTGTAAAGTGTGGAGTGAGGAGTGTAAAGTGTAAAGTGTGGAGTGTAAAGTGTAAAGTGTAGAGTGTCAAGTGTCAAGTGTAGAGTGTAAAGTGTAGAGTGTGGAGTGTAAAGTGTAGAATGTGGAGTGGGTAGTGGAAAGTGTAGAGTGTGGAGTGTGGAGCGTGGAGTGTAAAGTAAGGAGTGTGGAGTATGAAGTGCGGAGTGTGGGGTGTAAAGTGTGGAGTGTGTAAAGTGTAGAGTGTGGTGGAGTGTGTAGTGTGGAGTGTGGAGTGTGGGGTGTAAAGTAAGGAGTGTGGATTGTAGAGTGTGGAGTGTGGAGTGTGGAGTGCGCAGCGGGTAAAGTGTAGAGTGTGGAGTGTAGAGTGCGGAGTGTGGAGTGTAAAGTGTGGAGTGTAGTAGAGTGTGAAGTGTGGAGAGTAAAGTGTAGAGTGTGTAAAGTGTAGAGCGTGGAGTGTAGAGTGTGGAGTGTGGAGTGTAAAGTGCAGAGGGTGGAGCGCAGTGTAAAGTGTAGAGTGTAAAGTGTCTAGTGTGGAGTGTGAAGAGTGGAGTGTAGAGTGTCCAGTGTGGAGTGTAAAGTGTAGAGTGTAAAGTGTAGAGTGTAAAGTGTAGAGTGTAAAGTGTGGAATGTAAAGTCTGGAGTGTAAAGTGTGGAGTCTAAAGTGTAGAGTGTGGAGTGAGGAGTGTAAAGTCTAAAGTGTGGAGTGTGGAGTGTAAAGTGTGGAGTGTAAAGTGTAAAGTGTCGAGTGTGGAGAGTAAAGTGTAGAGTGTGTAGTGCGGAGTGTCAAGTGTGGAGTGTAAAGTGTGGAGTGTGGAGTGTAGACTTTGAAGTGCGGAATGTAAAGTGTGGAGTCTAAAGTGTAGAGTGTGGAGTGTAAAGTGTGGAGTGTAGAGTGTGAAGTGTAGAGTGCAAAGTGTGGAGGGTAAAGTGTAAAGTGTGGAGTGTAAAGTGTAGAGTGTGGGGTCTAAAGTGTGGAGTGTAAAGTGTAAAGTGTGGAGTGTAAAGTGGGGAGTGGGGAGTGCCGTGCGCAGAGTGTGGAGTGTAGAGTGTGGAGTGTAAGTGTCAAGTGTAAAGTGTGGAGTGCAAATTGTAAAGTGTGGAGTGTAAAGTGTAATATGTGGAGTGTAAAGTCTGGAGTGTAAAGCGTGGAGTGTAAAGTGTTGAGTGTAAAGTGTAGGGTGTAAGTGTGGAGTGTAAAGGGTGGAGTGTGGAGTGTGGAGCACGCAATGCGACACGTCTGGAGCGCTGCGCGTGCCACGCAAAATGACGACAGAGATCTCCAAAATGCTGCGCCTGCCACGAAAACTGCAACTCATCTTGTGAAAACGACGCAAAAGTACTGGGCTTGCCACATGAAAACGACCTTCGACACGTTGTCAAACAGGTTGGAATGTCACAAAGTGCCGCGCCTGCCACGCAAAAGGCTGCTTGGAAACCTTTGAAAAGGAGAGGTTTTGCAGCTTCCCCCATAGACACGGCGAGACGAGACACATGGGAGCATCGTGCGAGATTTCCTCACTTTGTAGCTTCAAAATCGACGTTTTCCTACGAGTTTTCTTAGGAACCTCTAAATTTGCTACCTCAAAATCGATGTTTCGTGCTGCCACGGAATTTGCACCTTGTCGCCACTTGACGCAGCCCTGACAATGCGATTCGCAAAAAACACGCAACACGACACGTCTGAAGTGCTGCGCCTGCCACGCAAAATGACGCTGGACACGTCCAAAGTGCTGCGCCTGCCACGAAAACTGCAATTTATCTTGCGAAAACGTCGCAAAAGTATTGCGCCTGCCACACAAAACGATTTTCGACACGTTACAAAACACGTCTGAATGTCACAAAGTGCCACGCCTGCCACGCGAAACGAAGCAACGCGACGTTTGAAACCTCCAAAATGACCCCTTCTGCAGAACTTACCACAGGCACGGCCATACGGCCCTCACGCGAACGGTTGCGGACGGTTGCGAACGGTTGCGAACGGCTGCGAGCGGTTACGCAACGTCGAGCGAACAAAACACCTTCAACCCCAGGCCCCCAGAATGAAACGGGAACCCTTGCTACGCATTCGGGAAAAAAACGTGAAACACATCCTTTGCACAGCCAATTCAATCCATGTAGCAATGTAGTCATCTTCAGTGGAATTCCGGCCACAGAGGTTGCGCCATATCTTGAACCATCTTCCGTGTCTTTCGCGCAGCGATTGCAATGCAGCACCCATTGCAGTCCCGCATAGGGCGGTCGCACCAACGAATCGACGCGTTCCGCTGCTGCTTTCCTGGACAATGCCCCACACCCGCGGAACACACGGACCCTCAGTTAGCAACCCCGGGAACCACAAAACCTGCAACAGCGATTCTTCAATCGCACTTGATTGCTTTCACCCACCCACTGCAGCCACATTTAATGAATCTACCGACAATTTATGAGTGATGTTCGTATAGTTGAGTGCTCGAGTTTGTGGAAAAAAAATCCCGTGACATTTGTGCGAACGCAGAAATTTCTCAATTCCCCACCTGCCAGGTGAGGGTTGTTAGATTTTATCAGAGTTGTTGTCCTCCTATTCCTCGCCCTCCTCCTCCTCCTCCTCCTCCTCGCCTCTCCTCCTCCTCGCCTCCTCCTCCTCCAGTTTCTCCTCGACCATGTCTGCATCAACTTCCGCCTTGCCAACTCTTCGCCAAGCTTTTCGCCAACTTCCCAGCTCAGTGCGCACCGCTGGACCTCAACCTGGGAGCTTCCCAGATCAGTGTGCACCGCTGGACCTCAACCTGGGACCTGCCCAGCTCAGTGTGCACCGCTGGACCTCAACCTGGGACCTTCCCAGCTCAGTGTGCACCGCTGGACCTCAACCTGGGACCTTCCCAGCTCAGTGTGCACCGCTGGACCTCAACCTAAGACCTGCCCAGCTCAGTGTCAACCTGGGACCTGCCCAGCTCAGTGTGCACCGCTGGACCTCAACCTGGGACCTTCCCAGCTCAGTGTGCACCTCTGGACCTCAACGGCCAGATAGAATGCCAGAAGATATGCCAGATAGAATGTCAGATAGAATGCCAGAAGATATGCCAGATAGAATGCCACAAGATATGCCATATAGAATGCCAGAAGGTATGCCAGATAAAGTGCCAGAATGTTTGCCAGATAGAATGCCAGAAGATTTGCCAGATAGAATGCCAGAAGATATGCCAGATAGAATGCCAGAAGATATGCCAGATAGAGTGCCAGAAGATATGCCAGAACATATTGCAGAAGATATGCCAGGTAGAATGCCAGAAAATATGCCAGATAGAATGCCAGAAGATATGCTAGATAAAATGACAGAAGATATGTCAGATAGAATGCCAGAAGATTTGCCAGTAACAAAACGTATAAATGTCATGGTGGGGATAACTCGAAGTAAAGTAATTTGATTTTTCTGGAGTGAACCACTTGCCAACTGAGATGCGGACGCCCGATGTGGAGGAAAAAATCAGCAACCCAATAACGCGCTAGACCAAAGCAAAAAAAAACACAAAGAAAACGCAGCCAATGTCTGCCAGCATTTTGGGGATCCCAAGGTTTCTGATGAACCATGCCCAGCACCGGGTTTATTCCCGAATGCGTAGCAAGGGTTCCCGTCTCACTCTGGGGGTCTGGGGGTTGAGGGTGTGTTCGCTCGACGTTGCGTTCGCGAGCGCAACCGTTCGCAACCGTTCGCAACCGTTCGCAACCGTTCGCGCGATCCCCGTATGGCCGTGCCTATGGGAAGTTTTGCAGAGGTGGTCCTTTTTGGAGGTTTCAGACGTCTGGTTGCTTCGTTTCGCGTGGCAGGCGTGGCACTTCGTGACATTCAGACGTGTTCTGCAACGTGTCGAAAGTCGTTTCGCGTGGCAGGCGCGATACTTTTGCGACGTTTTCAGAAGATGTGTTGCAGTTTTCGTGGCAGGCGCAGCACTTTGGACGTGTCCATCGTCATTTTTCGTGGCAGGCGCAGCACTTTAGACGTGTCGTGTTGCGTGTTTTTTGTAAATCGCATTGGCAGGGCTGCGTCAAGTGGTGACAAGGTGCAAATTCCGTGGCAGGCGTGGCATTTTGTGCGATGTGCTGAAAATTGACGGAAGCCTCGCACGAAACATCGATTTTGAGGTTGCAAATTTTCAGGTTCTAAGGAAAACTCGTAGGAAAACGTCGATTTTGAAGCTACAAAGTGTGAAAATTCGAGGAAGTCTCGCACGAAATGCTCGTTTTGGTGCTTCCACCTGTCTCGTCTCGCGTCATTGGTTTTATGGTGGCTTCGCCGTGTCTATGGGGGAAGCTGCAAAACATCTCTCTTCGGCATGTTTCAAAGTGTGAAAATTGGAGGACGTCTCGCACGAAATGCTCGTTTTGGTGCTCCCACGTGTCTCGTCTCGAGTCTCTGGTTTTCCTGTGGTTTCGCCGTGTCTATGGGGGAAGCCGCAAGACCTCTCCTATTCGAATGTGTCCAAGCAGGTTGTCATGTCGTTTTGCGTGGCAGGCGTGGCACTTTGTGACATTCCAAGCTGTTTGCTAACGTGTTGAAAATGTCAAAATTGGAGGAAGTCTCGCACGAAATGCTCGTTTTTCTGCATCCATGCGTCTCGTCTCGGGTCTCTGGTTTTTCCTGTGGCGTCGTCGTGTTTATGGGGGAAGCCGCAAAATCTCTCCTTTTCGAAGGTTTCCAAGCAGGTTGTCATGTCGTTTTGCGTGGCAAGCGTGGCACTTTCCTCACTCCACACTCCACACTTTACACTCTTCACTTTACACTCCACACTCCACACTCTACACACCACACTCTACACTTTCCACTCCAGACTCCACACTCTACACTTTACGCTCCACACTCCACACTCCACACTTTACACTCCTCACTCCACACTCCACACTTTACACTCCACACTTTACACTCCTCACTCCACACCCCACACTTTACACTCCTCACTCCACACTTTACACTCCACACTTCACACTCCACACTTTCCACTCAACACTCCACACTCCACACTTTTACACTCCACACTTTACACTCCTCACTCCACACTTTACACTCCTCACACTTTACACTCCACACTCCACACCACACTCTACACTCCTCCACTCCACACTCTTTACACTCCACACTTTACACTCCACACTCCACACTTTACACTCCACACTCCACACTTTACACTCCTCACTCCACACTTTACACTCCACACATCACACTCCACACTTTCCACTCAACACTCCACACTCCACACTTTACACTCCACACTTTACACTCCTCACTCCACACTTTCCACTCCACACTTTACACTCTACACTCCCCACTCCACACTTTACACTCCACACTCTATACTTTGCACTCTACACTCTACACTCCACACTTTACACTTTAAACTCCACGATTTCCACTTTACACTCCTCACTCCACATTTTACACTCCACACTTTACACTCCACACTCTGCACTTTACACTCCACACTCCACACTCTACACTCCACACTTTACACTCCACACTACACACCACACTCTACACTTTCCACTCCTCACTCCACACTTTACACTCCTCACTTTACATTCCACACTCCTCACTCCACACTTTACACTCCTCACTTTACACTCCACACTCCACACTCCACACTCCACACTTTGCACTTTGCACTTTACACTCCTAACTCCACACTCTACACTCCACACTCCACACTCGTCTACACTCCACACTCTACACTTTACACTCCATACTCCACACTCTACACTTTACACTCCACATTCTACACTTTACACACTCTACACTCCCCACTCCACACTTTACACTCCACACTCCTTACTTCACACTCCTTACTTCACACTCCTTACTTCACACTCCACACTCTACACTTTCCACTCCACACTGCAGACTGGTAACAAGGGAAACATGTACAAGACTGTTCAAATAAACTCTTGCAGAAAGGTATTGTGCGTCACTGCATAACCATGTGTTTTGACATCTGTACCATTAACATACGTGTGAGCATTCGGGTTCGTGGGCTTCATCTTGTTTTTTTCTTGTCTTACAGTGCTGTTGAACACCAATCCCAGAAGGAAGATTTTCTGCTCTTTCATGTGTGTCCAAAATATTGCAAGTGGAACTGCTCTACTGTGAGACTGTGACTTTGCATGAACCTACAACTGACTGCAATTGAATGTACATGACTCTGGGACAGCCTCTTTCTTGTCCTGATCTACATGCAGGAGTTGAAATGTCAACATTTTGCACACCCTGGGCCCTGAGCAGTGAAATCTCACATGCCCCAGATCATGTATCAGTGCAACCGTTGCAACCATGTCATGAGCTGCGAGGCCTGACGTCACGACGGATTCGCAACACCAGGTCGAGGCACGTGCGCAGGTTTCGGGAAGGAAACTGATTCCATGTAAAGGAAAACCAAAATCATCAGAGCATTATTTTACACATTAAAAATGCACTCTTCCTTTAATTCATCTTGATGACAAAGTTATCTTGGCAGGGCCACGGAAGGACGTTTTTGAGCGGGTAAACACCGCTGATGGATCCTGTTAGGTTTTGACTGCGGTTTTCACATGATGTGAATGGTTCACACAAGCACAACAGCCTTTTTTCCATCTTTTTCCAGTGTCATGTGGAGAACATTGGAGAACAACTACAAGCCGATCATCACGGCAAAAAGGGAAAAAACGCCCATAACTTAGGACGTTGGGTGCACGTTGGGTGCACGTTGGGTGCACGTTGGGTGCACTATGACCTATTGATGGCTTACAACTGCCCCCATGACTGACAGGGAAATGAAACGAATTGAAATCATCCACTTCGTTTCAACCCGTTGACATGTGGGGCAACCCCCACTTAGGGGACTTACGGACCAGGGTTTTAAGCAGTTCTGCTTGGTGGGATGATCCTTGAAGAGCAACTCGCTGGCCTTACTGTAAGACACACCCTTTGGACCGTGGGTGCCCAAAAGACACCAGCTTGTTACTGATATCGGGGAGGTTCCAGTGATGGAAAAGATGCAGGATCCAAAGATGTGCTGGGCGTTTCCTTTACCAGGACGTGGTGTAGTGGTTGCAGTGTATCCCTCTCACGCCTTGATCAGCCTTCAATGATATGGTTCCTATCCCGGTTTCAAACGTGTGATCTTGCTCCATCGTTCCATCATTTTTCCAGGTAGCTGCAAGGCAAAGGGCTTCTGATTCGTCATTCATATACCCTTGTCAGTCCAAGTCCTCGTTAAACTACGCCTTTGCTAAAGGCCTGGTTAAACTAGGCCTTTAGAACTGAGGTTTTCTCTATGTGATTATTTTTGAAGTCATATGTTTGTGAAACTATGCCGAGGAAGGTCCCACCCCCACGATATCCCATACTTGAAAAATTGAAGGCGCGCCTTCGAGATTTGCGAAAAGAATAGAAAAAATAATGACACCGTGAAAAACTTTGAAAAGGCCATGAAAAACCCGTGAAAAGACAGTGAAAACCCGCAAAGTCAGGTTTACGCAAAAAGGATGATGGTTTTGCGATTTTGTGACCAAAATTTCTCATGAGTGCTCCCACTCTATGTGACTGCTGCTGATCTTATGGTGGGGAAAGTGTAAACTTTTCAAGGTATGACTGAGTTTTTTGAGGCCTTTAGTCATTTAGGTCCTTTACTCAAACGGCTGCGTTGAACTCGTCCTTTGGACTGGGTACTGTAATCAGGGAGTCCGAACTTTGTTGCACGTTGGTGCTGTCAAACTGGTTTTTTTTGGTTTGGCATGTCTGCTCTTTGAAGTCCGGTCTTGCCTCCCAGTGGAGAAAGTTGTGGCGCAGTTGCCATCTTGGTTGCCATCTTTGTTGAAATATTGGTCGCCATCTTTTCAATCCGTGATCGATTTGGGGTCTATACGCCTGCACTTTCTTCGTTTGATGCAGAACGGCATTGCACAGTGTTACATTATATATATATATATCACATGGCGCGTATTAATATTTCTGCATTTTTTCCTTAAATTGACATGTCCGCAAACCAGTGCAGGTTAGTCTTCCACGGATCAATTCAGACAATGACTTGACCTTCGACAGTTTTCGTCCCTAGTACCGAGAGACACGCGATGCAAGGATGCGCCTGCTGCACTTCTCTTGCTTATGTGCGGGAGTCTGACAGGCAATGGGAGTATTGACTTTGGAACATCTTTGTGAAACAGAACATCCGTGAATATCCATCATTTAACACTAGATATCCTTTTTTTCGTGTAGTAGAGTCCCGACACGTCGGACCAGTATAGATCAGAAATAGATTCACTTTGCCGCAGATGCTCCGCACCGGCCATCCAAGGTACATCTTGATCCCGCCTGAATTGATGCAGCTGACGTCACAGTAGCGGAGCAAAGATTGCAGCTGTCACCTTTGTCAACTCTGCGGCCAAGTATTGAAACATGTGGCTGACCAGTGAGACAGGTGCAGACGTTGGCAGTTGTTCACGTTATGATTGGGTAGTTGGTGGACCAGAATGCTGACCGCCTCAAGCAGATGAGGATGGAAAACTTGACCCAACAAATTGCGCAAACAGATGCCGCTGATTTTGTGAGCTGTTAATCCTTGCGGAAGTGGTGCTTCCGTGCACTTGGTTCTCAGCGCTGCCCAGGGGACCCTCCAGAGGTTTCGACCATTTTTCAATGTGGGATGAAACACTGAACCCATCAGGGCTGAGTTTGCCTTCTGGATGCACAGATTCACATGGTGTTTCTTCCGGGCGCATCCTGTGTGAACAATTCTCAGTCCATCCAAACCATCCAAAGATCTGTACGATTTAATTCGACGTCACGACGTCACCCCCGAATTAACGAGGCAGAATTTTGAAATTAAGGGGATATGTACATAAGTATCTGACCCTCTGCCTGTACCCGATCCGGCTTGCTCGCGAAGCGCATTGTTGACAACGAGCTCTTGCTTTAGGCGCGAACGGGTGAGAGAGAGGGGAGAGAGGAAAAGGATGTTGGAAAAAGAGTTGAAAGTGCTTGGAGTTGAAAGGGCGGTGAAAAGAATCACATGCACACCACATGCACACTACAATGTGGTTCCTTGGCATGGCTTTCTGGTTTCCTATTCTTTTCTATCTTGGGATGGTACGGTGGGAACCCGCACCAAACAAGCTTAAGGATGATGAAGAAAAAGAAGATGGTCCTATGTCTTCAAAATAGGATCATTTCCATGTTGTGCTGGCCCTTGCCCTTGCCGTTGCCAGAATCCGGGACAGCTGCTCCGGCGTAGATGAGCGATCTACGCGCGATTTTGCTTTATACCTAGGTTTTGGCCGTGCTGGGCTCTGTCGTGGCCGAAATCCGGGATAGCTGCTCCGGCTACGCTGGTTTCCGGCCTTGGTTGCTTTCAACGGCGCCGCCACGCCAGGGAAACGCAAAAACGCGCGTAGATGAGCGATCTACGCGCGATTTTGCGTTCTACCTGGCTTTTGGCCGCGCTGGGCTCTGTCGTGGCCGGAATCCGGGATAGCTGCTCCGGCTACGCTGGTTTCCGGCCTTGGTTTCTTTCCACGGGCCCGCCACGCCCGGCAAACACAAAAACGCGCGTAGATGAGCGATCTACGCACGATTTTGCGTTCTACCTGGCTTTTGGCCGCGCTGGGCTCTGTCGTGGCCGGAATCCGGGATAGCTGCCCTGGCTACGCTGGTTTCCGGCCTTGGTTGCTTGCCGCGGGCCCGCCGCGCCCGGCAAACGCAAACTCGCGCGTAGGATCTGCCGGGGTTTTGGCCGTGCTGGGGTCTGTTGTGGCCGGAATCCGGGATAGCTGTTCCGGCTGCGCTGGTTTCCGGCCTTGGTTGCTTGCCGCGGGGCCGCCGCACAGACGCAAAATGACGCACCGCCACGCCAGGGAAACGCAAAAACGCGTGTAGATCGCTGATCTACGCGCGTTTTTGTTTTTTGACCCCGGGCGCGCCGGGCAGAGCAGTGCCAGCGCACCTTGGAGAGGCCTCCAAGGGTCGGAAACGCCGGCCCAACCCGGCGGCCACGTTGGCTTATCCAGCGGACTGGAGTTCTGAGCCCGGGCCCAGCAGCCGCGCCAAAGCTCGACTCTCCCCGGGCGCGCCCTTCACAGGCTTGGGCTTGGCGTTTTTCGCTTGAAGGAAGCAAGTCATCACACGGTCAGTGTAGCAAGTCACGCTCGTGGTTGATGCTGAGCATTCTTTTTCGTATTTGATGTTTTCTTTTCTTGCTATGCACTTGCCAAGTAAGTGATGCGGCTCCGCCCTGCGGCTGTAACATGATGCATAAGTTGCTGTTCCGGCTACGCTGATTTTTTTTCTTGGTTGCTTGCTGCGGCGCTGCTGCACCTCCAAAACGCGAAAACGCGCGTGGATGAGCGATCTTTTGCATTCTACCGCTGGGCCTTGTCATTGCCGGAATCCGGGATAGCTGTTCCGGCTACGCTGGTTTCCGGCCTTGGTTGCTTTCCACGGGCCCGCCGCGCCAGGGGTAACCGCCTCGCCTGTGCACGGGATTTTGGCTCGCTGGTGCACGGGATGGCCGGACTCGGCTGTGCACGGGATGCACCTTCATTTATATTCATCATCATCATCGTCATCATCATCATCATCACCATGCTCATCAACACCGTCATGGTCGTCGTTGTTGGCAGCATCATCACCTTGATAATCATCATTATTATTATCATCATCATCATCATAATCATCATCCTCGTCATCATTATCATCATCATCATCACCATCATCATCATCATGATCATGCACATTGGTGGTAAGAAACGGGCATTGGTGGTCCGGTATTGACCCTCTTGTGTTGGTCGGCATTCACTCCTTCGTTTCTCTTCTACTGTCCCCACGCGATGGTGTCCTGTCTTGGGTCCGCTTGCTCTCGATAGACACTCGGAAGTATTGATGAAACAGTTTCCAGAAATAGAAACAAATTGCAACTCATGTTTTTTGTTTCGATGTTGCCCGTTGTAACCTTGGTTTGCTGGAATGCTTTTTTGGCTCTGTACAGGTTTTAGACTTCCATGGTGATGTTTTGATCCGGAAGTTGATACCATTTCCGTATACATTTTAATGGATCAAACTAGTAGGGACATGTTGAAAGATATTTTGGTCTGAGACAGAGCTTTTTTGGTTTTTGTGGATTTTTGCACTTCATGGCCGAGCGCTCTTTGCGCATGTGCGAAGGGTGCGACGGCCAGCTCCCCTGTTCCCCCCCCCTGTTCCCCAAATTTCTAAACCTAAAGGTTGGTTGTGTGACAGCTTGTGTGTATGTGTAATACCTTTTGTGTGTAACACCCTTTGTGTGTAAAAGCGTGTGTGTGGGTGTAACAGCTTCTCTGTGTAAAAGGTTTTGTTTGATAGCTTCTGTGGGTAACAGCTTCTGTGTGTAAAAGCTCGTGTGTGTAACAGCTTCTGTGTGTAAAAGTGTCTGTGTGTTCCCCTGTTCCCCCCTCTTGCCCTGTAAAAGCTTGCTGTATGTAAAAGCGTCTGCGTGTAACAGATGATGATGTGTGTAAAATCTTGTGTGTGTAAAAGCGTCCGTATGTAACATTTTCTGTGTGCAAACCTAAGAGTTTTGTTTTCCTTGCTACTCCTGTTCCCCTGTTCCCCTGTTCGCCCCCCTGTTCCCCTAATTTATAAACCTAAAGGTTGGTTTCTCCCTTGCTACCCCTGTTCCCCTGTTCCCCTGTCCCCCCCCTGTTCCCCTAATTTATAAACCTAAAGGTTGGTTTGTTCCCTGCTACCCCTGTTCCCCTGTTCCCCCCCCCTCTGTTCCCCTAATTTATAAACCTAAAGGTTGGTTTGTTCCTTGCTACCCCTGTTCCCCTGTTCCCCCCCTGTCCCCTAATTTATAAACCTAAAGGTTGGTTTCTCCCTTGCTACCCCTGTTCCCTTTTCCCCCCCCTGTTCCCCTAATTTATAAACCTAAAGGTTGGTTTCTCCCTTGCTACCCTTGTTCCCCTGTTCCCTTTTCCCCCCCCTGTTCCCCTAATTTATAAACCTAAAGGTTGGTTTCTCCCTTGCTACCCCTGTTCCCTGTTCCCCTGTCCCCCCCCTGTTCCCCTAATTTATAAACCTAAAGGTTGGTTTCTCCCTTGCTACCCCTGTTCCCCTGTTCCCTTTTCCCCCCCCTGTTCCCCTAATTTATAAACCTAAAGGTTGGTTTCTCCCTTGCTACCCTTGTTCCCCTGTCCCCCCCTGTTCCCCTAATTTATAAACCTAAAAGTTGGTTTCTCCCTTGCTACCCCTGTTCCCATGTTCCCCTGTCCCCCCCCTGTTCCCCTAATTTATAAACCTAAAGGTTGGTTTCTCCCTTGCTACCCCTGTTCCCCTGTCCCCCCCTGTTCCCCTAATTTATAAACCTAAAGGTTGGTTTCTCCCCTTGCTACCCCTGTCCCCTGTTCCCTTGTCACCCCCTTTTGTTCCAATTTGATAACACCTAAAGGTTGGTCTTTTCCCTTGGGCTACCCCTGTTCCCCTGTCCACCCCCTCTGTTCCCCTAATTTATAAACCTAAAGGTTGGTTTGTTCCTTGCTACCCCTGTTCCCCTGTTCCCCCCCTGTCCCCTAATTTATAAACCTAAAGGTTGGTTTCTCCCTTGCTACCCCTGTTCCCTTTTCCCCCCCCTGTTCCCCTAATTTATAAACCTAAAGGTTGGTTTCTCCCTTGCTACCCTTGTTCCCCTGTTCCCTTTTCCCCCCCCTGTTCCCCTAATTTATAAACCTAAAGGTTGGTTTCTCCCTTGCTACCCCTGTTCCCTGTTCCCCTGTCCCCCCCCTGTTCCCCTAATTTATAAACCTAAAGGTTGGTTTCTCCCTTGCTACCCCTGTTCCCCTGTTCCCTTTTCCCCCCCCTGTTCCCCTAATTTATAAACCTAAAGGTTGGTTTCTCCCTTGCTACCCTTGTTCCCCTGTCCCCCCCTGTTCCCCTAATTTATAAACCTAAAAGTTGGTTTCTCCCTTGCTACCCCTGTTCCCATGTTCCCCTGTCCCCCCCCTGTTCCCCTAATTTATAAACCTAAAGGTTGGTTTCTCCCTTGCTACCCCTGTTCCCCTGTCCCCCCCTGTTCCCCTAATTTATAAACCTAAAGGTTGGTTTCTCCCCTTGCTAGGCCTTCCTGTGCGCAGGTGAGTCTGGATCCTGTGCGCAGGTGAGTCTGCGATCCAGTGCGCAGGTGAGTCACTTTCCAGTGCGCCAGTGAGTCCTCTACCGCGCCAGGGAAACGCAAAAACGTGCGTAGATGATAGCTACCATTTTGCGTTCTACCTGGCTTTTGGCCGCGGTGGGTTCTGTCGTGGCCGGAATCCGGGATAGCTGTTCCGGCTACGCTGGTTTCCGGCCTTGGTTGCTTTCAACGGGCCCGCCACGCCCGGCAAACACAAAAACGCGCGTAGATGAGCGATCTACGCACGATTTTGCGTTCTACCTGGCTTTTGGCCGCGCTGGGCTCTGTCGTGGCCGGAATCCGGGATAGCTGCTCCGGCTACGCTGGTTTCCGGCCTTGGTTTCTTTCCACGGGCCCGCCGCGCCCGGCAAACACAAAAACGCGCGTAGATCGCCTGCGTTATACCAGGGTTTCGGCCGCGCTGGGCTCTGTCGTGGCCGGAATCCGGGATAGCTGCCCTGGCTACGCTGGTTTCCGGCCTTGGTTGCTTGCATGTCGTTGAATTCGTTTCCTCTGCAGACATCCTTCCTAAACACATCGGTCGGTCGTGTATGAGGTTTTAAACAGAGGGATTTGGAGATACATTATTTTGAGACAACCCCACGTGATCCATTCCTAGGCATTGTATGTCTATATATATATATATATTTGTAGTGGATTAAAGCACCGAATGGGATCATGATACTGACGGATAGATTTATGTACATACTGCTTGAACATATTTTATATATGTGTATATATATGTTTATATCTACATAATCACCCATATACTGTCCACCCAACAAACACCGACCCTCAAAACCGCCCATCCACTATATATCATTAGTTAAGAGATCCGTATGCGTGCTGCTAGGCAAAGCGTGTTCAACGACCTCAACCTGGGCAACGACGTCACACTAATTTCGTTTTTCAGACGACCTCACTTAATTTCATTTTGAATTATTGAAAATAAGGTACGACCCAAGAAATATTGTAAATTGATCAGAAAGATGGGCATGTACCTTCGTAGGATGAATCTAACGCAGGCTTGTGCAGGCAGTGTCAAGGGGAATCCTGCAGAGGTTGCGCCTGGAAGTGCATGATGGCAGAGTCTCGACATATCATAGAATCCTGAGAAAGCGCTACATAGATTCTCTCCGCTTCATTGATCCTGAAAGCAGTTTGCCGGCGCTCTTTGCCCTCTCCAGTCGCTTCGCTGTCAGAACTTGTTGACAGACCATGCACATGTTCCAGATTTTTCCGCCATTTTCCACATTGAATTGAAGCAAGCAGGGCATTGGGCTGTAGTTCTTCTTCAAAGTCTTGAATGTTGAGCCGCAAGCTCATGACAACCCAAGGTTCCGCTGGATTGCGTGTCAAGATCCCAGTGCCACAGCACCTAAACCAATGCGTCCCCAAAAATTCTTCCTCGTGAAATCTTCCAAGCACCAGCAACAATATTATATGTGGCTGCAGTTTTGGACCTTCGCTCAGGCGCAGCAAGAGTTGGTCTCAAGTCTGGAACTGTCAGGTACCATGGAACTGTGGTGACTGTCATACTGTTTGCCACGGATGTTGACCTCCTGGAGAGTTCTTCTCAACAAAGTTTGTTCTGCCGTGGCTTCGCAAACTGTGTTTGTGGCGTCCGAGATGTCGCCAGAGGAGGCTCGCTCTCTGAGCGTCTTTCGATGCCAGCAACGCTTGGCAAGTCACACTTGACTCCAAATGGAGCCTACAGAAGAATGCCTCATCACATGCAGGATTATGCACGAAAGGTAATGCTTTGTATAGGCCCACAGAAGTGCATTGCAGAGAAGTGCGCTGTAACCAGGCTGTGCTAGCTGGTGCTCCCTGAGAGCATTCCGTGGTGGGTTTGGAGGGCAAGAGAGCTGTGGCTGGAGTTCAGTTGTCAATGCTTCTGCACCCTGACTACAGTTTTACATTCAGTCCCTTTGGTGTCACGGACTGGCAAGCAGCGTGCTGCAACAAAATCTTGCCCCAAGCTGCGTGTCTTCTGCCCAAGAATGCAGAACCGCTCTGAACGGTATCGATGTGCTTTTCCCCACACATGCCTTAGCGGTGACTTCTAAAAAGAATCCTGAGGAGAGGCGCTGGCTAGTCTGCATGAAGCTTGCTCTGAACCCGACAAAACATCTATGCGCATTTCGGTACACAAGACTAAACTGGTAACCCCAAAGCCCCTGCTTGGTTGGTACCAGAAGATAGGTTCAGGGCGTTCTGTTGGATTGTAGCCATGCTTGATGATTTCTATGACATGCATAGCCTGCGATTCCATGCATTTGAACATGGGCGAGACCAAATGAGGCTTGCTCTTTGAGTGTCTTCGCCAGCAACGCTTGGCAAGTCACACTTGACTCCAAATGGAGCCTACAGAAGAATGCCTCATCACATGCAGGATTATGCACGAAAGGTAATGCTTTGTATAGGCCCACAGAAGTGCATTGCAGAGAAGTGCGCTGTAACCAGGCTGTGCTAGCTGGTGCTCCCTGAGAGCATTCTGTGTTGGGTTTGGAGGGAAAGAGGGCTGTGGCTGGAGTTCAGCGTTGTCAATGCTTCTGCACCCTGCAACTACAGTTTTACATTCAGTCCCTTTGATGTCACGGACTGGCAAACAGCGTGCTGCAACAAAATCTTGCCCAAGCTTTGTGTCTTCTGCCCAAGAATGCAGAACCGCTCTGAAACGGATAGATATGTTTTTTCCCACACATGCCTTAGCGGTGACTTCTAAAATGAGTATTCAGATAAGATCTTACTCTTTTCATGCAGATTCTGGATTCCAGTGGGTGTGTTTTGGGTCTATCCGCTTTGCGGAGTTAATAGTCCATGAGCGGCAAGTGCAGGCAACAATACACTTCTGCCCCTTCTCAGAGGGCAGAACTTGCCCAACAAACATGTTTGAACTGTTCCTCAGATATGCCAAACTCATGATGATGGGCACCTGCGATTGAAGTGCGGCAACTGGTGCAGCCTTCAAATCAGTTCCAGGATCAGAGAAAGAGGCGCTGACTGCGTGCCTAGACAGTTTTCATGAAGCTTGCTCTGAACCCAACGCCAACAACACATCTATGTGCATCTGGGTTGATAGACACACCACTAAATTGCTAAAGGCTAGTGAGACCCCAAAGCTCCTACTTGGTTGGTACCAGAAGATAGGTTCAGGGTTTTCTGTTGGATTGTAGCCATTCTTGATGATTTTTATCACATGCGCAGACTGCGATTCCATGCCCTTGAACATGGGCGAGACAAAATGAGGATTGATTGCTCTCTGAGTGTCTTCCGATGCCAGCAACGCTTGGCAAGTCACACTTGACTCCGAATGGAGCCTGCAGAAGAATGCCTCATCACATGCAGGATTATGCGCGAAAGGTAATGTTTTGTAGAGGCCCACAGAAGTGCATTGCAGAGAAGTGCACTGTAACTAGGCTGTGCTAGCTGGTGCTCCCTGAGAGCATTCTGTGTTGGGTTTGGAGGGCAAGAGAGCCGTGGCTGGAGTTCAGCATTGTCAATGCTTCTGCACCCTGCAACTACAGTTTTACATTCAGTCCCTTTGATGTCACGGACTGGCAAACAGCGTGCTGCAACAAAATCTTGCCCCAAGCTTTGTGTCTTCTGCCCAAGAATGCAGAACCGCTCTGAAATGGATAGATATGTTTTTTCCCACACATGCCTTAGCGGTGACTCCTAAAATGAGTACTCAGATAAGATCTTACTCTTTTCATGCAGATTCTGGATTCCAGTGGGTGTGTTTTGGGTCTATCCGCTTTGCGGAGTTAATAGTCCATGAGCGGCAAGTGCAGGCAACAATACACTTCTGCCCTTTCCCAGAGGGCAGAACTTGCTCAACAAACATGTTTGAACTGTTCCTGAGATATGCCAAACTCATGATGATGGGCACCTGCGATTGAAGTGCGGCAACTGGTGCAGCCTTCAAATCAGTTCCAGGATCAGAGAAAGAGGCGCTGGCTGCGTGACGAGACAGAGGGCATGAAGCTTGCTCTGAACCCGACAACACATCTATGTGCATCTGGGTTGAAGGACACAAGACTAAATTGCGACAGGCTAGCAAGACCCCAAAGCTCCTGCTTGGTTGGCACCAGAAGATAGGTTCATGGCGTTCTGTTGGATTGTAGCCATTCTTGCTGATTTCTATGACATGCACAGACTGCGATTCCATGCCTTTGAACATGGGCGAGACCAAATGAGGCTTGCTCTTTGAGTGTCTTCGCCAGCAACGCTTGGCAAGTCATACTTGACTCCAATGGAGCCTGCAGAAGAATGCCTCATCACATGCAGGATTATGCACGAAAGGCAATGTTTTGCAGAGGCCCACAGAAGTGCATTGCAGAGAAGTGCACTGTAACTAGGCTGTGCTAGCTGGTGCTCCCTGAGAGCATTCTGTGTTGGGTTTGGAGGGCAAGAGAGCCGTGGCTGGAGTTCAGCATTGTCAATGCTTCTGCACCCTGCAACTACAGTTTTACATTCAGTCCCTTTGATGTCACGGACTGGCAAACAGCGTGCTGCAACAAAATCTTGCCAAAGCTTTGTGTCTTCTGCCCAAGAATGCAGAACCGCTCTGAAACGGATAGATATGTTTTTCCCACACATGCCTTAGCGGTGACTCCTAAAATGAGTACTCAGATAAGATCTTGCTCTTTTCATGCAGATTCTGGATTCCAGTGGGTGTGTTTTGGGTCTATCCGCTTTGCGGAGTTAATAGTCCATGAGCGGCAAGTGCAGGCAACAATACACTTCTGCCCCTTCTCAGAGGGCAGAACTTGCCCAACAAACATGTTTGAACTGTTCCTCAGATATGCCAAACTCATGATGATGGGCACCTGCGATTGAAGTGCGGCAACTGGTGCAGCCTTCAAATCATTTCCAGGATCAGAGAAAGAGGCGCTGACTGCGTGCCTAGACAGTTTTCATGAAGCTTGCTCTGAACCCAACAACACATCTATGTGCATCTGGGTTGATAGACACACCACTAAATTGCTAAAGGCTAGTGAGACCCCAAAGCTCCTACTTGGTTGGTACCAGAAGATAGGTTCAGGGTTTTCTGTTGGATTGTAGCCATTCTTGATGATTTTTATCACATGCGCAGACTGCGATTCCATGCCCTTGAACATGGGCGAGACAAAATGAGGATTGATTGCTCTCTGAGTGGCTTCCGATGCCAGCAACGCTTGGCAAGTCACACTTGACTCCGAATGGAGCCTGCAGAAGAATGCCTCATCACATGCAGGATTATGCACGAAAGGTAATGTTTTGTAGAGGCCCACAGAAGTGCATTGCAGAGAAGTGCACTGTAACTAGGCTGTGCTAGCTGGTGCTCCCTGAGAGCATTCTGTGTTGGGTTTGGAGGGCAAGAGAGCCGTGGCTGGAGTTCAGCAGTGTCAATGCTTCTGCACCCTGCAACTACAGTTTTACATTCAGTCCCTTTGATGTCACGGACTGGCAAACAGCGTGCTGCAACAAAATCTTGCCCCAAGCTTTGTGTCTTCTGCCCAAGAATGCAGAACCGCTCTGAAATGGATAGATATGTTTTTTCCCACACATGCCTTAGCGGTGACTCCTAAAACCACTTAGTGGGTGCATATAACCACGCAATCGTTGAACGCCGGGATCTGTCACCCCCTGAATGCTTAGAAGGGCTCAGGCCATTTCGCTGGCACCAGCGACTGCCTGGAAAGGCCAAGGTTCTTAGGAAACCTCTGATACGCTAGAGCAAGATGTATTTACAGGAGTTCGACAAGAACACAGAAAAAGTTGAAATGGAATTGCACATGGGATTGTGGGAGCTAGGTATGGAGAATTGTGGTGGATTGTAGCCTTTCTTGAGATTTCCGTCCTGTTTTTCTGCCACATCCCAAGATTGCGGAAGATTGGCCCAGGGACAGAACAGCATGTAAGTTGTTCAACGAGTGCAGGTAGTAAAGCATCCACCGGTGGAGTAAAAAGCATAGCGTGCGATTCTCATTCTATGCCCTTGAAAGCAGGTAAAAACAGAAGGGGCTCGCTCTCTGAGCGTCCTCCGAAGCCAGCACAGCTTTACAAGTCATTCTCGACTCCAGTTGGGGCCTACGGGCGAGTGGCTGATCATGCACGAAAGGCCATGTTTTGCAGGGGCCCACAGAAGTGCATTGCAGAGAAGCGCATCGAAGCAAAGTTGCGGCTAGCTGGTGCTCCTTGAAAGCATGTTGTGTTGGGTTTGGATGGCAAGAGAGTTGTGGCAGGAGATCAGCGTTGCAAACTCTTCTGCTCTCTGCTGCGCTTCTGCAGGAGAATGTCCCTTTGGTGTCATTCTTGGCCTTGCGTTCTGCGCTGAAGAATACATTGATTCGTGAAATGAGTATTCAGGCAAGATCTTGCACGGTTGAAGCCGATTCTGGCTCCCAGTCTGTGCTATTTGAAGAGTCTGTCCAGTCCGACTTGATAGTCCTTGAGAGGCAAGTGCAGGCAACAACACACTTCTGCTCCTTCCTAGACGGCGGAGGAACTTGCCACAGAAACATTGGGTTTTATTTGGCAGATATCCCTGACTCATGATGATGGGCACCTGTGCTTGACGTGCTACAGAAACCGCAGCGAATCATTTCTGGGCAAGTGAAACAGGCAAGGGCGTGACAAGACATGGTTGGCATGAAGATTGCTCTAGAGCCAGCCATCCCTCAATGTGCACGTGCGCACAGGTCCCAAGTTCTCACTTAGCGCCAGCAGATAGGTACAGTGCATTGTGGGGGATTGTAGCCTTTCTTGAGATTTCCGTCCTGTTTTTCTGCCACATCCCAAGATTGCGGAAGATTGGCCCAGGGACAGAACAGCATGTAAGTTGTTCAACGAGTGGTAGGTAGTAAAGCATCCACCGGCGGAGAAAAAAGGTAAAGCGTGCGATTCTCATTCTATGCCCTTGAAAGCAGGTAAAAACAGAAGGGGCTCGCTCTCTGAGCGTCCTCCGAAGCCAGCACCGCTTTACAAGTCATTCTCGACTCCAGTTGGGGCCTACGGGCGAGTGGCTGATCATGCACGAAAGGCCATGTTTTGCAGGGGCCCACAGAAGCGCATTGCAGAGAAGCGCATCGAAGCAAAGTTGCGGCTAGCTGGTGCTCCTTGAAAGCATGTTGTGTTGGGTTTGGATGGCAAGAGAGTTGTGGCAGGAGATCAGCGTTGCAAACTCTTCTGCTCTCTGCTGCGCTTCTGCAGGAGAATGTCCCTTTGGTGTCATTCTTGGCCTTGCGTTCTGCGCTGAAGAATACATTGATTCGTGAAATGAGTATTCAGGCAAGATCTTGCACGGTTGAAGCCGATTCTGGCTCCCAGTCTGTGCTATTTGAAGAGTCTGTCCAGTCCGACTTGATAGTCCTTGAGAGGCAAGTGCAGGCAACAACACACTTCTGCTCCTTCCTAGACGGCGGAGGAACTTGCCACAGAAACATTGGGTTTTATTTGGCAGATATCCCTGACTCATGATGATGGGCACCTGTGCTTGACGTGCTACAGAAACCGCAGCGAATCATTTCTGGGCAAGTGAAACAGGCAAGGGCGTGACAAGACATGGTTGGCACGAAGATTGCTCTAGAGCCAGCCATCCCTCAATGTGCACGTGCGCACAGGTCCCAAGTTCTCACTTAGCGCCAGCAGATAGGTACAGTGCATTGTGGGGGATTGTAGCCTTTCTTGGGGAATCATATGCTGATTTTTGGGTCTGTTCCAAGATAGCCGACATATTGGCCCAAGGACAGAAAGACAGCATGTAAGTTGTTCAACGAGTGCTAGGTAGTAAAGCATCCACCGGCGAAGTAAAAAGCATAGCGTGCGATTCTCATTCTATGCCCTTGAAAGCAGGTAAAAACAGTAGAGGCTATGGCTGATCATGCATGAAAGGCCATGTTTTGCAGGGGCCCACAGAAGTGCATTGCAGAGAAGCGCATCGAAGCAAAGTTGCGGCTAGCTGGTGCTCCTTGAAAGCATGTTGTGTTGGGTTTGGAGGGGAAGAGAGTTGTGGAAGAAGATCAGCGTTGCAAACTCTTCTACTCTCTGCTGCGCTTCTGCACGAGAAACACCCTCTGATATCCTGGAGTGAGGTCAGATCAACGTCTCGCGTTTTTTCTTGCAAGATGCTGACCCCAGTACTGCTGGCAAAAATTTCAGTGACTGCGCGCTGCCATGCGAAACTAAAGGGTTCTTCTTTGTGCAACTAGATAGATATGGTGCAATGTTTTGGATTGTAGATGTTGTCGCCTTGCCTGAGCTTCCTGTCATTTTTTTTGTTTCGCCCCGAGATGCAGATACAGGATCTGAAGGGCAGAACGACCGCTTGTTGATACTTCATCGAGTGCTTAAAGGTTCCACAGGTTCCAGGAATTGTGTAGAGTGCCTTTCGAAGCCTTCGAAAACAGGAGAGATCAAAGTAGGTGTGTTCTAGCCTACAAGCACATGCCTATCCACAAGCAGGATCATGCACGAAAGGCCATATTTTGCAGAGGCCGACTTCGCTTTGAAGATGCTGATGGAAGTGCATTGCGGAGAAGTGCGTTGTAACCAGGCGGCAGCTGGCTAGTGCTTCTTGAAAGCATTCTGTGTTGGGTGGCGAGGGCAAAAGATCTGTGGCAGAAAATCAGCGTTGCCAACTCCTCTGTACCCTGCTCTTGCCCAGGCAAAGACACCTTTGCTATCATTTTGTAGTCTAAGCTTTACGTGTTTGGCAGAAGAACCTATTATATTGCCTGCCTGAGTCAGATGTTTCCCCAATACATGAATGGGCGGTTCATAAAATAAGGGTTGAGGGAAGGTCTTGCATCCTCAATGTAGACCCTAGCTTTCAGCTTCTGAATTTTGAAGGGTCCAGCCATTGCAGAGAGTTGATAATCCTTGACAGGAAGGTGCTGGGAACAAAAACCTTTTCATTTTTGGATTGTCGATTTGCACAGAAGATGCATTTCAACCGTTTCTCACATGTCCAAATGATTGCGTTTTAAAAGTGATGCGCACCTGCCGTTGGTTTGTGCATCAAATGGAGTGTCCAATTTGTTCAACCCCTGTGACGAGAACAGCCGCTCTGTGACAAGACATTGGTGGATATGAGTGGAGTGCTAAAGCACTTGCGGGTCAACGTCTTGCGTTTTTCTTGCAAGATGCTGACCCCAGTACTGCTGTCAAATATTTCAATGACTGTGCGCTGCCATGCGAAACTAAAGGGTTCTTCTTTGTGCAACTAGATAGATATGGTGCAATGTTTTGGATTGTAGATGTTGTCGCCTTGCTCTAGATTCCTGTCATGTTTTTTGGGTTCGTCCCGAGATGCAGATACAGCATCTGAAGGGCAGAACGACCGCTTGTTGATACTTCATCGAGTGCTTAGAGGTTCCACAGGTTCCAGGAATTGTGTAGAGTGCCTTTCGAAGCCTTCGAAAACAGGAGAGACCAAAGGAGGTGTGTTCTAGCCTACAAGCACATGCCTATCCACAAGCAGGATCATGCACGAAAGGCCATATTTTGCAGAGGCCGACTTCGCTTTGAAGATGCTGATGGAAGTGCATTGCGGAGAAGTGCGTTGTAACCAGGCGGCAGCTGGCTAGTGCTTCTTGAAAGCATTCTGTGTTGGGTTGCGAGGGCAAAAGATCTGTGGCAGAAAATCAGCGTTGCCAACTCCTCTGTACCCTGCTCTTGCCCAGGCAAAGACACCTTTGCTATCATTTTGTAGTCTAAGCTTTACGTGTTTGGCAGAAGAACCTATTATATTGCCTGCCTGAGTCAGATGTTTCCCCAATACATGAATGGGCGGTTCATAAAATAAGGGTTGAGGGAAGGTCTTGCATCCTCAATGTAGACCCTAGCTTTCAGCTTCTGAATTTTGAAGGGTCCAGCCATTGCAGAGAGTTGATAATCCTTGACAGGAAGGTGCTGGGAACAAAAACCTTTTCATTTTTGGATTGTCGATTTGCACAGAAGATGCATTTCAACCGTTTCTCACATGTCCAAATGATTGCGTTTTAAAAGTGATGCGCACCTGCCGTTGGTTTGTGCATCAAATGGAGTGTCCAATTTGTTCAACCCCTGTGACGAGAACAGCCGCTCTGTGACATGACATGGGTGGATATGAGTGGGGTGCTAAAGCACTTGCGCTGATGTGCACACACAGACACATGCATTGTGCATGTATGTCGGAGCTAGGAGCCTTGAGACATCTCGAGGCTGAAGCTGACCAGTGCCCAAAAGCGCCCGTGTAGTTAGCTTCAGGGCGTTCTGTTGGATTGTTGCTCTTCTTGATAGTTCCCATACCGATATTCGCCGATATTCTGATATTTTGATTCGTTGAAAGATGGTCAGAAAGGCTGCGCGTAAGTTCTTCAACACGTTCTAGTTCTAGGTACGAAAGCTTCCACAGCTCAAGTAGCATGCACAGAGTGCACTTCGATACCCGTAAGGGCAAACGAGAGGAAAGGAGATGTGATCTTTGAGCGTCTGCCGGCAGCAGCAATGGAGGCGTGTTGTCTTAGCGTCTTTCGACACCAGCAAGCTTTGGCGAGGCACACTGAACTTGAACGGCACCTAAATGCGACTGCCAAATCACATGCAGCATCATGCACAAAAGGTCATGTCTTGCAGATGCCCACTTGCATTGGAGAGAAGGGCATCGCAACTGCTACTGCTGATCCTTGAAAACAGTCTGTGCTGGGCTCAGAAGGCAAGAGAGCTGTGGCGAACGCTCAGTGTTGCAAACTCCTCTACGCTCTGCTGCACTCCTGCACGAGAAACTCCCTTTGGTGTCAGTCTTCCTATCTTCTACCGAAACTCCCGAAGAAAAACAACTCGCAATGAATTGGCTACATGTCCGCAGCCACACATATATAATATATATTGCTGATTCGTAAAATGAGTATTCACGCACGGTCTTGCACTGTTCATGCAGAGTTTGGCTTTCAGTCAATGTTGGTTGAAGATTTTGCCCAGTTTGCCGAATTAATGGTCTTTGAGAGGCAAGTGCAGGCAGCAATACACTTCTGGTCCTTCCCAGAGGGCAGCACGTGCCACAAAAACATGTTCGAATTGTTTGGCAGACATCCCTGACTCATGATGATGGCTGGGGCAAGTGAAACAGGTGAGGGCTGTGCGACAAGACACCAGTTAGCATGAAGATGGGCCTGAAGCCAGCCACTGATCAATGTACACATGCGGATTGACACTCACCCGTGTGGGTGGAGACTAAATGACTAAAGGCTATCGAGGCCCCCAAGCAGTCGCTTAGCGCCAGGAGATAGGTACAGTGCGTTCTTTGGGAGCGTAGCCTTTCTTGAAGACTTTTGTCCTTATTTTCTCCATCATTCCAAGATGGCGGATAGATCAACCCAAGGACGCAAAGAGAGCATGTTCATTCTTCAACAAGTGATGGCTCGTAGAGCTTCCACAAGTTCTGAAAAAGTACAGACTGTCCCTTTATACGCTTGAAGCGGGCGAGAGCAATGGAGGCGTGTTGCCTTAGCGTCTTTCGACACCAGCAAGCTCTGGCGAGGCACACTGAACTTTGAACGGCACTAAATGCGGCTGCCAAATCACATGCAGCATCATGCACAAAAGGTCATGTCTTGCAGATGCCCACTTGCATTGGAGAGAAGGGCATCGCAACTGCTACTGCTGGTCCTTGAAAATAGTCTGTGCTGGGCTCAGAAGGCAAGAGAGCTGTGGCGAACGCTCAGTGTTGCAAACTCCTCTACGCTCTGCTGCACTCCTGCACGAGAAACTCCCTTTGGTGTCTGTCTTCCTATCTTCTACCGAAACTCCCGAAGAAAAACAACTCGCAATGAATTCTGCTACATGTCCGCAGCCACACATATATAATAATATATATTGTTGATTCGTAAAATGAGTATCCAGGCACGGTCTTGCACTTTTCCTGCATGTTAGCTGACAATTCTTGTCGGCTCAAACAGGCATCGGCTTTTAGAGCGACAGATTTTGCGTTCGTTGATATTGAGGCAATAGCGGCCATGGTGTGAATCCAAATTCCTTTTTTCACATCGCGTACCAAGAAATACCGAGAAATACTCCAACACATTCACAGTGACGTGGCTCACATTTGTAAAACCAGCGCACCTGTCTACAAAACGCACGCAAATTTTCCCGGAAAGTGAAGTTTGGACCTTACAACATCATGGGAGATGCAAACAATTGTACTCGCAAAGGATGTATCAAGGGTTGACAGCTAACACCTCACAAGATCTCACAAGACTGCTTGGGTTTCAATCTATAACTTATAAACCACTGGCTCTACCAAGTTTTATAATGTTTCTTATTCAAGCGAAGATTGCATGACAAGCTAATAGTAACCACGCAGGACATGCAGCACATGACCCTGCCTGAGATTCTTGGCGATTTTGGTGGGGCACCCACTTGGAAGCTTCAGAATATATGCGCCAAAGCACCGCTTTTCTTTATCATTCGGTCACGACGTCATGTGGCGCATGTCCTTGCAGTCCGGAAGCATCCTTGTTTGCTTTGGCCCCTGGTCATGCCGAGAGAACGGCAATGAGCAGCTGGATTCTTGTCCCAGGTCCTTTCAAGACAATGAAGTTTGATTAGGATTTTTGATGGCTCGCATTCAAGAATCTGCGAGCGACACGGATTTTTTCAAAGCTCCCGAAAACCCAAGGACGTCTCTTGACAGCGCCTGTGGCATTTTAAGTTTCTGTCTTCCCCACTGCAGATTGTGGACACATTCGACAGGTTGCTTCTGCCAGCAGGGTTTGAAGCAGTGCTCACGTTGTCCTGTGAAAAACAACACCGGCCTATTGTGACAGGTTGTTGGAGATTTCGCGCTTTTGCATTGCGAGGAAAAAAAAGGCATGAACAGTTCTTACTTCTATGATCTTGGTGCTGAGAAAGTGTGGTTCTGCATTCTCAGGCGTTCTCAGCATACTTTCCTTCCCCGGCGTGATCATTCACCTTGCAGCGAAAAACCGCGCTCTTTGACCGGCGCAGCGAAGAGACAGGAAGCGCACGATGCGGCACTTGCGCTGTCCGCTGTGAGGCTCTCAGGCTGTGCCAAGACCGGCCGGTGGGACCCCGTGGGACCCCGTGTGACCTCGACGTTCTGAGATGGGCCGAGATGGGTCGAGACGGGCGCCGTGGTCAAGTGGCTGATGCCGGGCCAATTCACACGCGGTTCTGGTCCCTTGCCAAGACTGCAATTCTTGAGGTGAGCCAAAGATGCTAGTTTGAATCTTGAAACGATGACAGTTGTGTATCAGCCGTCAAGTGCGGTGCACTTGTCAGGTGACTCTGTATGACCAACGAGATTGCTTTGAAGCAAGCAAGCGGAGACTGGGATATCTCGCAGGCAATTGCAAGTGAGTTGAAAAGGCCGTGGAATCGAAAGGGGCGGATGTGGCGATCTTTGGGACTGGTAAAGGGCTCATCCCTTCCAAGTTGGTGCAACTTGTGGAGTTGTGATATATTTTTGTTTCTGCCGGTTGGAAAGGTTCTGGTCAGTGACTGAGCTGCCAAAAATTTCAGACTCAGCATGTTGCAATATCTCGTTTGCAATTCTTTTTCGCAAAGAAGTTTCGATGTGAGACCTGGATTGTTTGTGGCCGAAGAAATTGGAATCTGCAATTTCACCAGTAGATGCTGCAGAGACTTTCAGGACCAGCAATCTGTGGTTATCATTTCTTGCAGTTTGCCAGTGCGTCCTAGGTTTATTTTTATTTCAAGGAAGCTTGTTGAAATGGGTCCAAATTCTCCGCCACCACAACCAGGACGTTTTGTTTCATGTTGTGGACATGTCCCCTCTGTTCGTTTGTTTCATCCACTTCACGACAAACCTTGGAGCTTTGCCAACACCGTGGGGCTAGAGCTTTGTGCCACCGCATGTGCAATGGCGTTGCCAGCAGGCGCCAGAAGGCAAACGACGGTATGGTATTTTGATGTGTTTCTTGCAAGTACGTAGAAAGCCAGCCTTTTTTGAATAGAAAAGCCGTCTATACATGGTCATTTTCCATAGCAATGTTAATTTGCTGCAGGGCAAACCCTGTTCTGAAAAAAGATCGGCGTGGCACCGGACCGATTCGGTTTGGTTCGGTTCATATATTTCCGGTTCACCAACCGCAACTGCAACCGGAACGACAACCACAAGCACAGCAACAACCACAAACCAACAAGAACAACAAGAACAGCAAGAGCAGCAAGAACAACAAGAACCACAAGAAACACGCACGATAACCACAACCACAGCAGCAAAGGATCGCAAGAACAACAAGAAGACCACAATTGTTTGTGTTATTTTGGTGGTGAAATGCTGTAAATATCGCGCCAAACGACAGGTTGAAGTTCCAAAATGCAAAATCCAACGTCCATGTTCCAAAATATCGCAAATACCGCGCAAAACGAGAAACCAAATGTCAAAAACAGTGGAAACACCTCGCCAAATGAAAGATGGAACATCCAATGCGTTGCAAGTAGCAAGGAAAAACAGGGAGAAGAGGAAACCCAAAGAGTCTCCCAAACTGCAAAGAGTTCCTGAAACATTTTGTAAGGTAATGCAAATGTGATGTGATGTGATGTGACGTGATGTGATGTGATGTATGTGTTGCAATGTGTATATGTGTGCAAGTAGATGCAAGTAGATGCAAGTAGATGCAAGTAGATATGAAGAAAAGAGTCAAGTCACTGACAGCGATTGGACAAATACACGACAGAATGAGTCTCTGAGGATATTCTTCTTTGAGGTATATATCTCTGCTCTCAAGCAACTCACCACCTCTCAGCCACCTCTTCTTTTTGGCAACATTCATCTCTGAGTTATTTCTTCGGTGAGTTGAGATACCTGATCTCCGCTCCTTCTTCTCAGAGCCCTTCTGTGAGCCAATTCTTCTCCCAGCACAGCATGTCTACACTGTCTACACTCCCCGCGCAGTTGTGCAATGCGTTGAGCCACACATGGTCGGAATCCCGCAGGGCTTGTCCCCACATCCACAACAATCTCTCGAGCAGCCGTGTTGCACCATAGTGAACAAGATGCAGCCCACGAACCCGAATGCTCACACGTATGTCAATGGGTACAGATGTCGAAACACATGGAAATGCAGTCATGCAGAACACTTTTCTGAAACAGTTTATTTGAACAGTCTTGTACATATTTCCCCTGTTACCATACCAGCGCACTGTAGACTGTGGAATATGGAAGAAGGTGGCGTGCTAAGTGTGGAGTATAGAGTGTAAAGTGTAGAGTGTAAAGTGTGGAGTGTCAAGTGTAAAGTGTAAAGTGTGGAGTGTGGGGTGTAGAGTGTGGAGTGTAGAGTGTTGAGTGTAAAGTGTGGGGTGTAAGGTGTGGAGTGTAAAGTGTAGAGTGTGTAAAGTGCGGAGTGTAAACTGTAAAGTGTGGAGTGTAAAGTGTAGAGTGTGGAGTGTAGAGTGTGGAGTGTAAAGTGTGGAGTGTGGAGTGTAAAGTGTGGAGTGAAGAGTGTAAAGTGTAAAGTGTGGAGTGTAAAGTGTAAAGTGTGTAAAGTGTGGAAAGTGTGGAGTGTAAAGTGTAGAGTGTGGAGTGTGGAGTGTGGAGTGGAAAATGTAGAGTGTGGAGTGCGGAGTGTAAAGTTTAAAGTGTGGAGTGTAAAGTGCGGAGTGTAGAGTGTGGAGTGTAAAGTGTGGACTGTGGAGTGTAAAGTGTGGAGTGAGGAGTGTAAAGTGTAAAGTGTGGAGTGTAAAGTGTGGAGTGTAGAGTGTCAAGTGTCAAGTGTAAAGTGTAGAGTGTAAAGTGTAGAGTGTGGAGTGTAAAGTGTAGAATGTGGAGTGGGTAGTGGAAAGTGTAGAGTGTGGAGTGTGGAGCGTGGAGTGTAAAGTAAGGAGTGTGGAGTCTGAAGTGCGGAGTGTGGGGTGTAAAGTGTGGAGTGTGTAAAGTGTAGAGTGTGGTGGAGTGTGGAGTGTGGAGTGTGTAGTGTGGAGTGTGGAGTGTGGGGTGTAAAGTAAGGAGTGTGGATTGTAAAGTGTGGAGTGTGGAGTGTGGAGTGTGGAGTGCGCAGCGGGTAAAGTGTAGAGTGTGGAGTGTGGAGTGTAGAGTGTGGAGTGTGGAGTGTAAAGTGTGGAGTGTAGTAGAGTGTGAAGTGTGGAGAGTAAAGTGTAGAGTGTGTAAAGTGTAGAGCGTGGAGTGTAGAGTGTGGAGTGTGGAGTGTAAAGTGCAGAGGATGGAGCGCAGTGTAAAGTGTAGAGTGTAAAGTGTAGAGTGTAAAGTGTCTAGTGTGGAGTGTGAAGAGTGGAGTGTAGAGTGTCCAGTTTGGAGTGTAAAGTGTAGAGTGTAAAGTGTAGAGTGTAAAGTGTGGAATGTAAAGTCTGGAGTGTAAAGTGTGGAGTCTAAAGTGTAGAGTGTGGAGTGAGGAGTGTAAAGTCTAAAGTGTGGAGTGTGGAGTGTAAAGTGTGGAGTGTAAAGCGTAAAGTGTCGAGTATGGAGAGTAAAGTGTAGAGTGTGTAGTGCGGAGTGTCAAGTGTGGAGTGTAAAGTGTAAAGTGTGGAGTGTGGAGTGTAGACTGCGAAGTGCGGAATGTAAAGTGTGGAGTCTAAAGTGTAAAGTGTAGAGTGTGGAGTGTAGAGTGTGGAGTGTAGAGTGCAAAGTGTGGAGGGTAAAGTGTAAAGTGTGGAGTGTAAAGTGTAGAGTGTGGGGTCTAAAGTGTGGAGTGTAAAGTGTAAAGTGGGGAGTGGGGAGTGCCGTGCGCAGAGTGTGGAGTGTAGAGTGTGGAGTGTAAGTGTCAAGTGTAAAGTGTGGAGTGCAAATTGTAAAGTGTGGAGTGTAAAGTGTAATATGTGGAGTGTAAAGTCTGGAGTGTAAAGCGTGGAGTGTAAAGTGTTGAGTGTAAAGTGTAGGGTGTAAGTGTGGAGTGTAAAGGGTGGAGTGTGGAGTTTGGAGCACGCAATGCGACACGTCTGGAGCGCTGCGCGTGCCACGCAAAATGACGACAGAGATCTCCAAAATGCTGCGCCTGCCACGAAAACTGCAACTCATCTTGTGAGAACGACGCAAAAGTACTGCGCTTGCCACATAAAAACGACCTTCGACACGTTGTCAAACAGGTTGGAATGTCACAAAGTGCCGCGCCTGCCACGCAAAAGGCTGCTTGGAAACCTTTGAAAAGGAGAGGTTTTGCAGCTTCCCCCATAGACACGGCGAGACGAGACACATGGGAGCATCGTGCGAGATTTCCTCACTTTGTAGCTTCAAAATCGACGTTTTCCTACGAGTTTTCTTAGGAACCTCTAAATTTGCTACCTCAAAATCGATGTTTCGTGCTGCCACGGAATTTGCATCTTGTCGCCACTTGACGCAGCCCTGACAATGCGATTCGCAAAAAACACGCGACACGACACGTCTGAAGTGCTGCGCCTGCCACGCAAAATGACGCTGGACACGTCCAAAGTGCTGCGCCTGCCACGAAAACTGCAACTTATCTTGCGAAAACGTCGCAAAAGTATTGCGCCTGCCACACAAAACGATTTTCGACGCGTGACAAAACACGTCTGAATGTCACAAAGTGCGGCGCCTGCCACGCGAATCGAAGCAACGCGACGTTTGAAACCTCTAAAATGACCCCTTCTGCAGAACTTACCACAGGCACGGCCATGCGGCCCTCACGCGAACGGTTGCGGACGGTTGCGAACGGTTGCGAACGGCTGCGAGCGGTTACGCAACGTCGAGCGAACAAAACACCTTCAACCCCAGGCCCCCAGAATGAAACGGGAACCCTTGCTACGCATTCGGGAAAAAAACGTGAAACACATCCTTTGCACAGCCAATTCAATCCATGTAGCAATGTAGTCATCTTCAGTGGAATTCCGGCCACAGAGGTTGCGCCATATCTTGAACCATCTTCCGTGTCTTTCGCGCAGCGATTGCAATGCAGCACCCATTGCAGTCCCGCATAGGGCGGTCGCACCAACGAATCGACGCGTTCCGCTGCTGCTTTCCTGGACAATGCCCCACACCCGCGGAACACACGGACCCTCAGTTAGCAACCCCGGGAACCACAAAACCTGCAACAGCGATTCTTCAATCGCACTTGATTGCTTTCACCCACCCACTGCAGCCACATTTAATGAATCTACCGACAATTTATGAGTGATGTTCGTATAGTTGAGTGCTCGAGTTTGTGGAAAAAAAATCCCGTGACATTTGTGCGAACGCAGAAATTTCTCAATTCCCCACCTGCCAGGTGAGGGTTGTTAGATTTTATCAGAGTTGTTGTCCTCCTATTCCTCGCCCTCCTCCTCCTCCTCCTCCTCCTCGCCTCTCCTCCTCCTCGCCTCCTCCTCCTCCAGTTTCTCCTCGACCATGTCTGCATCAACTTCCGCCTTGCCAACTCTTCGCCAAGCTTTTCGCCAACTTCCCAGCTCAGTGCGCACCGCTGGACCTCAACCTGGGAGCTTCCCAGATCAGTGTGCACCGCTGGACCTCAACCTGGGACCTGCCCAGCTCAGTGTGCACCGCTGGACCTCAACCTGGGACGTTCCCAGCTCAGTGTGCACCGCTGGACCTCAACCTGGGACCTTCCCAGCTCAGTGTGCACCGCTGGACCTCAACCTAAGACCTGCCCAGCTCAGTGTCAACCTGGGACCTGCCCAGCTCAGTGTGCACCGCTGGACCTCAACCTGGGACCTTCCCAGCTCAGTGTGCACCTCTGGACCTCAACGGCCAGATAGAATGCCAGAAGATATGCCAGATAGAATGTCAGATAGAATGCCAGAAGATATGCCAGATAGAATGCCACAAGATATGCCATATAGAATGCCAGAAGGTATGCCAGATAAAGTGCCAGAATGTTTGCCAGATAGAATGCCAGAAGATTTGCCAGATAGAATGCCAGAAGATATGCCAGATAGAGTGCCAGAAGATATGCCAGAACATATTGCAGAAGATCTGCCAGGTAGAATGCCAGAAAATATGCCAGATAGAATGCCAGAAGATATGCTAGATAAAATGACAGAAGATATGTCAGATAGAATGCCAGAAGATTTGCCAGTAACAAAACGTATAAATGTCATGGTGGGGATAACTCGAAGTAAAGTAATTTGATTTTTCTGGAGTGAACCACTTGCCAACTGAGATGCGGACGCCCGATGTGGAGGAAAAAATCAGCAACCCAATAACGCGCTAGACCAAAGCAAAAAAAAACACAAAGAAAACGCAGCCAATGTCTGCCAGCATTTTGGGGATCCCAAGGTTTCTGATGAACCATGCCCAGCACCGGGTTTAATTATTTCTTGTCTTACAGTGCTGTTGAACACCAATCCCAGAAGGAAGATTTTCTGCTCTTTCATGTGTGTCCAAAATATTGCAAGTGGAACTGCTCTACTGTGAGACTGTGACTTTGCATGAACCTACAACTGACTGCAATTGAATGTACATGACTCTGGGACAGCCTCTTTCTTGTCCTGATCTACATGCAGGAGTTGAAATGTCAACATTTTGCACACCCTGAGCCCTGAGCAGTGAAATCTCACATGCCCCAGATCATGTATCAGTGCAACCGTTGCAACCATGTCATGAGCTGCGAGGCCTGACGTGACGACGGATTCGCAACACCAGGTCGAGGCACGTGCGCAGGTTTCGGGAAGGAAACTGATTCCATGGAAAGGAAAACCAAAATCATCAGAGCATTATTTTACACATTAAAAATGCACTCTTCCTTTAATTCATCTTGATGACAAAGTTATCTTGGCAGGGCCACGGAAGGACGTTTTTGAGCGGGTAAACACCGCTGATGGATCCTGTTAGGTTTTGACTGCGGTTTTCACATGATGTGAATGGTTCACACAAGCACAACAGCCTTTTTTCCATCTTTTTCCAGTGTCATGTGGAGAACATTGGAGAACAACTACAAGCCGATCATCACGGCAAAAAGGGAAAAAACGCCCATAACTTAGGACCTTGGGTGCACGTTGGGTGCACGTTGGGTGCACTATGACCTATTGATGGCTTACAACTGCCCCCATGACTGACAGGGAAATGAAACGAATTGAAATCATCCACTTCGTTTCAACCCGTTGACATGTGGGGCAACCCCCACTTAGGGGACTTACGGACCAGGGTTTTAAGCAGTTCTGCTTGGTGGGATGATCCTTGAAGAGCAACTCGCTGGCCTTACTGTAAGACACACCCTTTGGACCGTGGGTGCCCAAAAGACACCAGCTTGTTACTGATATCGGGGAGGTTCCAGTGATGGAAAAGATGCAGGATCCAAAGATGTGCTGGGCGTTTCCTTTACCAGGACGTGGTGTAGTGGTTGCAGTGTATCCCTCTCACGCCTTGATCAGCCTTCAATGATATGGTTCCTATCCCGGTTTCAAACGTGTGATCTTGCTCCATCGTTCCATCATTTTTCCAGGTAGCTGCAAGGCAAAGGGCTTCTGATTCGTCATTCATATACCCTTGTCGGTCCAAGTCCTCGTTAAACTACGCCTTTGCTAAAGGCCTGGTTAAACTAGGCCTTTAGAACTGAGGTTTTCTCTATGTGATTGTTTTTGAAGTCATATTTTTGTGAAACTATGCCGAGGAAGGTCCCACCCCCACGATATCCCATACTTGAAAAATTGAAGGCGCGCCTTCGAGATTTGCGAAAAGAATAAAAAAATAATGACACCGTGGAAAACTTTGAAAAGGCCATGAAAAACCCGTGAAAAGACAGTGAAAACCCCGCAAAGTCAGGTTTACGCAAAAAGGATGATGGTTTTGCGATTTTGTGACCAAAATTTCTCATGAGTGCTCCCACTCTATGTGACTGCTGCTGATCTTATGGTGGGGAAAGTGTAACCTTTTCAAGGTATGACTGAGTTTTTTGAGGCCTTTAGTCATTTAGGTCCTTTACTCAAACGGCTGCGTTGAACTCGTCCTTTGGACTGGGTACTGTAATCAGGGAGTCCGAACTTTGTTGCACGTTGGTGCTGTCAAACTGGTTTTTTTGGTTTGGCATGTCTGCTCTTTGAAGTTGGGTCTTGCCTCCCAGTGGAGAAAGTTGTGGCGCAGTTGCCATCTTGGTTGCCATCTTTGTTGAAATATTGGTCGCCATCTTTTCAATCCGTGATCGATTTGGGGTCTATACGCCTGCACTTTCTTCGTTTGATGCAGAACGGCATTGCACAGTGTTACTATATATATATATCACATGGCGCGTATTAATATTTCTGCATTTTTTGCTTAAATTGACATGTCCGCAAACCAGTGCAGGTTAGTCTTCCACGGATCAATTCAGACAATGACTTGACCTTCGAAAGTCTCGTCCCTAGTACCGAGAGACACGCGATGCAAGGATGCGCCTGCTGCACTTCTCTTGCTTATGTGCGGGAGTCTGACAGGCAAGGGGAGTATTGACTTTGGAACATCTTTGTGAAACAGAACATCCGTGAATATCCATCATTTAACACTAGATATCCTTTTTTTCGTGTAGTAGAGTCCCGACACGTCGGACCAGTATAGATCAGAAATAGATTCACTTTGCCGCAGATGCTCCGCACCGGCCATCCAAGGTACATCTTGATCCCGCCTGAATTGATGCAGCTGACGTCACAGTAGCCGAGCAAAGATTGCAGCTGTCACCTTTGTCAACTCTGCGGCCAAGTATTGAAACATGTGGCTGACCAGTGAGACAGGTGCAGACGTTGGCAGTTGTTCACGTTATGATTGGGTAGTTGGTGGACCAGAATGCTGACCGCCTCAAGCAGATGAGGATGGAAAACTTGACCCAACAAATTGCGCAAACAGATGCCGCTGATTTTGTGAGCTGTTAATCCTTGCGGAAGTGGTGCTTCCGTGCACTTGGTTCTCAGCGCTGCCCAGGGGACCCTCCAGAGGTTTCGACCATTTTTCAATGCGGGACGAAACACTGAACCCATCAGGGCTGAGTTTGCCTTCTGGATGCACAGATTCACATGGTGTTTCTTCCGGACGCATCCTGTGTGAACAATTCTCAGTCCATCCAAACCATCCAAAGATCTGTACGATTTAATTCGACGTCACGACGTCACCCCCGAATTAACGAGGCAGAATTTTGAAATTAAGGGGATATGTACATAAGTATCTGACCCTCTGCCTGTACCCGATCCGGCTTGCTCGCGAAGCGCATTGTTGACAACGAGCTCTTGCTTTAGGCGCGAACGGGTGAGAGAGAGGGGAGAGAGGAAAAGGATGTTGTAAAAAGAGTTGAAAGTGCTTGGAGTTGAAAGGGCGGTGAAAAGAATCACATGCACACCACATGCACACTACAATGTGGTTCCTTGGCATGGCTTTCTGGTTTCCTATTCTTTTCTATCTTGGGATGGTACGGTGGGAACCCGCACCAAACAAGCTTAAGGATGATGAAGAAAAAGAAGATGGTCCTATGTCTTCAAAATAGGATCATTTCCATGTTGTGCTGGCCCTTGCCCTTGCCGTTGCCAGAATCCGGGACAGCTGCTCCGGCGTAGATGAGCGATCTACGCGCGATTTTGCTTTATACCTAGGTTTTGGCCGTGCTGGGCTCTGTCGTGGCCGAAATCCGGGATAGCTGCTCCGGCTACGCTGGTTTCCGGCCTTGGTTGCTTTCAACGGCGCCGCCACGCCAGGGAAACGCAAAAACGCGCGTAGATGAGCGATCTACGCGCGATTTTGCGTTCTACCTGGCTTTTGGCCGCGCTGGGCTCTGTCGTGGCCGGAATCCGGGATAGCTGCTCCGGCTACGCTGGTTTCCGGCCTTGGTTTCTTTCCACGGGCCCGCCACGCCCGGCAAACACAAAAACGCGCGTAGATCGCCGATCTACGCGCGATTTTGCGTTATACCAGGATGATTTTTTCCTTCTTTCTGGGCATTCAAAATACAACCAGGCCATCATCAGAATGACCACCATCAGGACCATCCATGGATGATTGACGAACCTCAGAGAGGTCACAGATTCATTGTATGTTACAGCCTTGGTACAGCCCAACAGATGTGGCAGACCAACCTTCCTTCAGCCGTAGGTCACACCAAAGCATTACACAATACAGTTTGCGACAGACCAATATTTTGCAGGTCATGCAGAATGTGAGAATTATGACGCAGCCACGCATTTTATAAAGGGTGTGTACACGACACGCCATCCCTTGCTCAATGGTGGTGATGCACTGGCCACCACCAATTTTTGCTCAAGGAGGAAAAAGTATATTCTTTACATATTTAATATATATATAATACATATATTTAAATATATATATACACACACATATATTTTAATTATTATTTATATATATATATGATATATGTATATATTTAATATCATTTTCTAGTATCAATGTTGATTTCAGAATCATTAGGAGTAGTCTTGTTGTAGCACGCCAAGGACATGTTTTCAATCCCAACATGACTGTCGCGTTCGGTTTGAGGTTTAATACTTTTGGGACCGAAACTTTTCAATGATCTTTCGATGTTGCTGTGGCCACTGTGGTCGCACTGCGATAGGTTGCCATGCCAGCTGGCCCTGCTAGCTTTTTTTTGGTTCAAAAATGGTGGCTCCCTTCGTGGAGATGAAGAGCATCACTGAACTTAGTGAGTTTCTGCCTGAGTTTGAACAGATTCAATTTTTGAAGTTTCTCTTTGAGTTTTTGACCACGCTTTGGATCGCCTCCACCCAGTGACTATGACGATGGGAAAGCCCCACCGACTTCAAGTCTGAGCCAGTGGAGCGAGCCTGGTTCCAAGCTATCGAGCTGATGGAATCACAAAATTTCAGCAAGTCAAACGCAGAAGTTTTAAACATTCACAACATGTTTTTTTGCACCTGCCCAGTGACAACTCCAATCGTCATTCAACTGGCCTTCGCCTCGATCCAGCCAGAACCTCATTTTGATGATGTTCAAACTTCAAACCTGTTACTTTCTGTGAACCTCAGGCTGAGTTGGAGGTTTGCCGTGGTGCAACCATGCCGAAGTTTGGGTTGGCCTGGACAGAGACTGGCCAATTTACTGCCACCATTGCAGCTTACCAGCCAGTGTTTGGCAAACGAGTACCTGATGTAGGCCCATTGAACCTCCGGATAGTTCCTTATTTGACATTTAAGATTCATGGTTTTCATGGTCATATGGTCCTGCAGTAGGTGAGTTTACATTTTTGGTGTGCAGTGGCCCAGGTTCCAGAAAAGTCCAAGCAGGAGAAGGCCCGCCAGACCTTGAAGAAACCTTTGAAGCTGCTGGACCACCCGATGACATTGAATACTTTTGGAACCATCAGCCCATGGCTTAGAAAACTTGTTTGTACCTGTGCATTGTATTTGTCAACGTTTCTTAGATTGAGGAGTTTTTTCAGCTACTACTACGGCATGTTCCACCCACTTGAGTTTCAGAGCGAAGCAGGCCTGCACACTTTGAGATCTGTGTAAGACTGTATAAGACTGTAAGGATGTACTTTGCAGGATCTCGCCACCATGGTATCGTCAGCAGTGCCGTTTGCATGGGCAACGTAGGGGACGGTATTTGCGCCCGACTGTGGGGGAGTATTTGTTTGGATGCTGTGCTGCAGGTATGTGCAGCATTGGCATTGCAGTCATTGTCATTGTCACTGTGGTTTTGTTCAGTTTGGTTTTAGATTCACCTGTCATGTCAGGACTCCCTACTGGATGGACAAAGGCAATTGAAGGAAGTGTTTGCAAAAAACATTTCAAGACTCTGTTCCCATGGTATGGCAATGTGCTTTGAAAGCATTTCATTGGACACTGTTGGTTTTAACTTGCATGTGTGCTCTTTCCCAGGGATATGATGTACAAAGTTCATTGCATGTTGAGGTACCCACCATCCCAGCGATTTCTTTGTTCAGTGGCTGTGGTGGCCTGGAACTCGCTGCCAACGAGTGAAGCCCTCAGAAAGTTGACAGTTTTTTTCCATTGTAATGGGTTTGGATTGGCCCAGGTTTTGCCACATCATTGCATGTGTGTTCACCTCAGACAACGCCTAAAATTTTCCAAAGGTTCTTCCAGCTTCCAGCACTGATGGCTAACAGTTTGCATACAGTTGTGTGTTTATAAAGTAAATGCATGCATCAGGTTGAAGCCGACCCTGACTGCCAGAAGGTGCTGGCCTGTCGCATGAGAGATGGCATGCTGAATGATTGCCCCATTTTTTCAGACGTTCGTTCATACCACCCCAACAAGGGGGAGGCCAGTGGTTTACTGGCTGGGTTTCCTTGCCAAGTTGCTTGGCCTGTTTTTGGCAGTGATTCAGATCAAGTTGCATTGCAAACTCACAAAATAAAGTTGTCTCCAAAAGTGGCAGATGAGGGTGTCTCCAAAAGTGGCAATCAACTCGGATATGAAGATGAACGCTCATGCCTGGTGGATGAAGTATACCGTGTCATTGATGAAGCTGAACTGTTACTCAGCTAATGGTCTCATGAGTTGTCATATCGTTGAAAGAACTGCGTTCATTTTTATCCAGTCTCAGGTCCTGGGCTCTCTTGGAGAATGTTTCTCACTTGTTGGCGAAGCCAATGAGATCATTGCTGCAGCACGTTCTCAGGGACAGCCGCTCTCTTGTTATGTGTTGTGGCACATTTTTTTGCAAAGAGCATGTCGCAACTTTTAGCCCCTAAATGCTGGCCTTGGCTAGGAGTTTCATGCACGTGGTTTTGTTGTCCAGTGGGCAACGGTGACTGGAAAGATGTGTGGCATTCACGTTTGGCCCTCAGAAGTTCAGCCATTGTCTTTGGATGGCAAGTTCAAGTCTTTAGGTTTGGCGCGAAAGGGTTTTCCTGCTGGCCTTCAAGCAGGGGGTCCACATCCCACTTTTGCAGGTCAGGCAGATTTACTCTGATGTCAAAGTAGATGGCTCAGAATCTTGAGTTGCGCCATCTATGTCAAATGCAAAATGCCGGGGATAGATGGCTCAACTCCCATTCAAAACAGGTCAGTTGCGCCATGTATGTCCCTAAAAATCACCAATATTTTGCAATCTTCTGTGCTGGTTTCCCCCGATATTTTTTTCTCAACATCAAGCTGCCTTTTTGGGACATAGATCATTCGCCAAAATCAGGCTGGGAATGCCCACATAGATGGCGCAACTCCTTCATATCTTCCGACATCTATAAACCAACCTAACCAAAATATGCCACATAGATGGCGCAACTCCCTCAGATCTCCTGACATCCATAAACCAAGCTAACCAAAATATGCCACATAGATGGCGCAACTCCCTCACATCTCCCGCCATCCATAAACCAACCTAACCAAAATATGCCACATAGATGGCGCAACTCCCTCACATCTCCCGACATCCATAAACAAACCTAACCAAAATATGCCACATAGATGGCGCATCTCCACATAGATGGCACATTTTTTCAATTTCAATATATGCATTCTGATTATTTTTTAATGTATAATATATACATACATGAACCACCCGTTGTTGGCAGTTATTTTTCTTGTTTGTTGAAGGGATGTAGGGTTTAGGGTTGGACACGATATATTTTGATAGAAATGGAAATGTCATTTTTCAACATTTAGTGCAAAAAAAACGAGAAAAAAAACCGGGGTACTACAACGATAGGTCCCCAAACACTCTTTGTGGGGACCTATCGTCTGAGTCCTGGTGGTTTTGCCTCCTATCTTGGGATAACTCTGATGTCTTTCCTGGTGGTGTTGCCTCCTGTCTTGGGATAACTCTGATGTCTTTCCTGGTGGTTTTGCCTCCTGTCTTGGGATAACTCTGATGTCTTTCCTGGTGGTTTTGCCTCCTGTCTTGGGAATTGGCAGAACCCGTTTTATGTTCCAGCTAAAATAGTGCCGTTTTCTTTCTCACCATGCTGTGCCGTCTTGTGGGTATTTTGGTTTTTGAATTGAGCCATCTACTTTTAGGTCAGTGTACATGTCCTTATTGTTTTTGTTGCTCATCAACGTGCTTTGCAGGACCACCGTTTACTCACCGCAGAGGAGATAGAGGCTGAGTCCAATTCAATTTGGAACCGCAAAGGCCATATCCCGTTGTGGACTTGGCTGTCTGATGCCCCAGTAGCAGATTCCAAGCAAAGGCTTAAGATGCTTGGCAACGCTGTCATGCCTCGCTGTGGGCGTTTGGCTTTGCATCTAATGTTGCACCAGCACCAAAAGTGATCTATAATCACTTGTCCTATTTGGTTTGTACCTTGCAGTTTTTAGACCATGTTTCGTGGAAAAATGTACATGTTGGTGCTGACGGACTCCAACGTTGAAGCGGTCTTGTGACCTGCATGCCTGTCGCAGAGCTGTAGAACACTGCCTTGTTTTGAGAATGTTTGTGGATAGGATCTCCAACTGAGTCTGTTTTCACTACAGTCACTACAGCTGGAGACTGATGACAAATTCGAGAACATTTAAATTCGCATTCGTTGCTGAGTAGTCGGACCCCGACACTGTGACCGCCGAGATCCTGGATCGTGATTCCGGCCAGTTTCCACATTGATGCTTCCAGCTTTGAGCTCCCAGTTTTTTCCAGATCGCCACACTTCCAAGCAACAAGTTGTCTTCTGATGTTCATTGAAAGTGTTCTGATATGCCCTTTTGGGATGACAGTCACTGCAGCCATTTTAGTTTTTCAGGCGGTGGAGATTTGAGATGAGAAAAATTCCTGACAAACCAGTTGGTAACTGGTGGGCCGCAGTGTACTGTAAAGGTGAGAACACGTGTGGTCACAGCGGCTTCCCATCAGATTCTGATGGAGAATCAGTCGCCGAGACTACTGCAGACACAACTGACGATGGTGCCAACGCAGCGTCCCCAGAGAAGCGTTTGGAAGAGGCAGGGTTCAGAATGAACTTAAGTTGAATATTCACTGGTGACCTGAATGAGGTTTAGCTATCTTTAAAAAAATCTCAGCTTACTTGTTGGTAGTTGCAGATCGCAGCCTGATCTCTTGCAAGGCATTGTTGGAGAAAACATTTAGGTATGCATCTTTTGAAACATCATGTAGTTGAAATTGAAAGCTTGGTCCAGGCTGTCGTGCCCCATAGCGCTGCCGATCGCTCAACAAGTGGTGTTGCAGAGGTCTGCAGTTCACCTCAAACTTTGTAAGGTAGATTCCAATCATTGAGTGTTACTGTGGCATCTTCATCCCATCCAGTCGTCGTGGCTTCCAATCATTCAGCGTCAGGCCAACAGATTCCAGAAGGATGACCAGCTGGTTGCAGGCTTGGTGTTGGTGAGCCTCATTCCTTTGTTTGCGAAAACCTTGCTTTGTGAGGAGCCGGAACGCAGTCTGTGAAGAGAGCATTGCCTGAAGGCGAGGTGTGCTGAACTTTCCCAAGCAATTTCCAGCACATGCCTTCTTCATCTAATAATTAGTCTGATGTTTCCTCCATTGCCCTATTTTGATTTCAAGTTTTCCTGCCTGGCAGGAAGCTGCCAGCTTGAAGGACAACGCGGCGCAATGAAACGGCTGAAATCCAGCTTTCAGCTCGAATGATTTGTTTCAGGATTCACTGAAATTCGTTGCTTCAGCTTGCGGTGGTTGTGGCCACCAAGCCTGTCACAGCGCACACTGACTTGGAAAAAAAGTACTAGCTCACTAGGCTTCGCAGACCTATGATTCAAACGCTGGCAGACTGATTTGATTTGCAGATGGCAGCTGATGTGTGCCACCCATTGCCCACTTTGTTTTTGCTCCAGGGCCATGGGGGCCTTAGTACTTTGGTGGTTTCAGTTTGAATTTATTTCAATGTGACCTGATACTGGTATCCAGCTTATAGCTTTTATGCCAAATAGTATTGGTATCCAACTTATAGCTTTTATGCCAAGTAGAATAAGCACTAAAGATTTTGCATGTCTACAGCCCATCGACTTTGATTGGCCGATGCCAGTTTCACAATGTCGCTGTCTAAGTCCAGCTCTTCTTCGAAGCTCCCTGACATTCTCACTTTAAGTGACGACGAAGGGCCTACGACTGGAACTCCGGCAGTGCAGACCAAAACTGAGCCAAGTTCAAGTTCAAAGCGCGGTGGCACACTGAAGCTTTGGACCAACAAGCGGAAGCGAGACTTGGCTCCAGTGAAAGCCCGCTTGAGAGAAAAGGTGTTGAGGCGCCTGTACACAAAGTGCCAGTGTGCGGTGGCTGGAAAACGTGATAGTTGCTTCTGCCCATTCCGCAATGATGAGCCTGCCACTCAAGAGATTGTTCGTTTGCGAGAGCGACTCTTTGAGCTTCACAAGCAAGATGCTGATGAAGAGGTTCCATGATGATTCCAAACTTGACTAGTAACCACTTGCCTCACCCAAGGCTAAATCTCCATTGAGCGGATTTGAACTTAGATGATTGTTGCAAGTCCACTCTTTTGACGTCAATTGTTTGACCCCTTCCTTGAATTTCCCTGAGGTTGTCCGTATGCTTACTCCAGCAGCATTGGCAAGAGAAAGCCCTGGTGATGCAGCATTTGAGCGGAGGTCTATTCGTATGTTTGGCCGGCACCTTTGCCAGGATGCCTTTCGTTCCCTGCTAGGGATTGGGTCTGCTCGGTTTAGACGCTTGTGGCATTGCGCCCAACATGGTTGCAAGCCGCCAACAGATGGGAGAAGCTTGAAAAAATCACACTCCCATTCCAGTGGACCGAAGTCAGCCAACAGGCAGGCAATTATAGGATTCCTCCAGGAGCTCTACATCACCTTGTCAGAGCCTCTCCCTGAGGCAAAGGGGCCTGTGCGAGGTGATCGCAAGCTCGCATTTCAGCGACGGCGAGGGAGAAGACCAAGGATGGCTGCCAAGTTACACAGGAAGCAGGACACTCCAGACATGCGACTTCTTCCTCCTGGAACATTTACAGATTACCTCCAGATGTTGAGAACCAGGGATGGCTGCGAAAAAAATTCTCTCAAGCTGTTCACTTCAGCAACTTGGCAGACAGTTTGTGTCTCCCAGACACTTTTTCTCCAGCCACCTTCTTTCTTTGGGATGGCCAATTCAATCTGCCCCAGTTTGCCAATTTTTGAATCCATTCAATTCAATGCAAACCTTCCCAGGTTTGGTCTGAGTCCTTTGGCAAGAAGTTGGCCATAAGGGAGCCAACCGGCCACGCGATGTGTCAAATTTGTTGCAGACATAAACACATCCTGAAGTCGCTGAGTGGCGACAGGTTGGGACGCCAGTGTCAGATGCAGATGTACAGCGCCCACCTCAAAAGGCAATACGAAGACCGATGCCTTTATTGGCAGGCGCGTGCTGCTAGCAGAATGAATGCCATCACTGCAGACAGCACACAACAAGTGTGCTGCATCGTGGACGGCATGGACCATTCGAAATTCCGATATCCTCGCAGTTTAGCAATGTTGTCGAAGGAGTACGATTTTCTGCAGCGGCCTCACTTGAACATGCACGCCATCTTGGCCCACGGCCATATGTGTTTACTTTCACTGGCGGACATTACGGTTCCCAAGGACGCATCCTTTTGTGTTGAGCTTCTGAGCCACTGCTTGCACTGCATCAGTGACCGCTTGGACCTCAGGGTGACGCGGTTGCTGGTGCAGTGCGACAACACATGTCGCGAACTGAAGAACAATTGCACCTTACGGGCCATGAGCCAGTGGGTGGCAACTTCCAGGCTGTGGAACTGCGAACTTCGATGTTTGCAGAAAGGACATTCACACGAAGATGTGGATGCATTTTTTGCAAATGTAGCAGTGACAGTGGAGAAATACAACGAGCTCCATCGGCCTTGCAACTTCCAGGAGATTTTGCAGCAGTACTTGGATGGCGGCGCCCGGAGACATGAACCATTGAAGCGAGTTGTCCAAGTGGATGAGGTCCGTGACTGGTGTCTTGCCTGACTGACAAAAAGGTTTGCTGCTAGCTGCTAACTTTATCCTGAGCTGTTTTTCCATATTCACTGCAGAAAAGGGGGGTCCGAGCAATCCAAAGCACAAATTCCTGACATCAGGTCTACTTTCTTGAATGTGGCCTTTGATGGTGCTCACTTGAAGGGAATAGGTGGACCTGGAGCCCCTCACACCTTCCTTCTGGAACGCTTTTGTGACACAGGCGAGTTGAGCTTCAGCTTGACTTCGTCTCTCAGCATATTGTCTGATGGCTGACTGAGCAGGTCTTTCCAGGGATGTCATTGACAACAAGTTCTGGTCAAAAGTCCGGAAGGAACCAGAACATCCGTGCGATGTCGTTTTGAGGACTGGTTTTAGCTTATTTGTTGGCTCAGATGTATTGAAACTGCTTATAGTCCTGCTTATTTTACAGATATATATATATAGGGCGAAACACATTTGCAGGCAATCCAGTAAAGTCAACAATGCATGCGTGTACCCGCCCTAACCTTTAAAATGCGCAGCTCTTCGTGCCACGGTTTTTTCCCGAGCCACAAAGTTCTGAGTAGCAGTCTCGTCTTGACTGACACTGAGTGAGCTAGCCCAATGACAATCAGGGCTGGCAGCCCAATGCAGAATCTAGTCTGAAAGCAGTCAGTTTTTTTTCTCTCAGATGCAGCCAACTTACTGGCACCAGCCGTGAATTTCGGTGCATCTGTCTGTTTGTGGAGAGAGAGGGAGGGAGAGGGAGAGAGAGAGACTTGCGCATTGACTTGCGCCCGAAAAGTATGCAGACTGAGTCTGATTCCTTTCTGACTTTCTGAATTGCCTGCAATGAATTTCTACTGGATATTTGTGTGACTATACCTTCCACACAGACCGTCCACTGAACAATGATATCAATATCCTTTCACGTCCTCTTTGCTTTAGTGTCGGAGGCCAGCCTAGTATGGTTTGTAGAGGACGAAGCAGTTCATGAGCAATGAGCAGTTTTGCGGCCGCCCAATCCTTTTTTTGCCATACTCTGTGGCAAAAGACACTGCCGAGCGTGGTGCTGTTCCAGAAGGCACGCCACCCTTCAATATAGAGGCAATGACTGGTTCAAAGAAATTGATTCGTTGGACAGAATTGTTTCTGTTTAGCCTCCTCTGCAGTGTTCCTGCCAGTCACGGGAGCCAAACGGTCTGTGGACGAGAAGGCTGCAGCTAGTTGGAGAAAAGCTGCAGCAATCATGAGTTCTGTCCTTGGTTTCGAACAACACTTACCCCAGTCAGCTTGTTGAACAGTCTTGTGCCAAGGAGCACCTCCATTCAACATGACAGAGGCAGCCGACCACTTGACTGCACTGGCCAATGGCACTTTGCCTCAGCATCCCCCACTTCCAGTTGGAAGGACAGCTTCAGTTACAGTTTTCTGGTCGCTGATCTGAGAAGAGTTTGACAGCCACCTCTGCAGGATGTTGCCTTCTCCTGGGCCAGCAGTTGGTCCAGGTCAGTCTGTTCCAAGGCACAGAGGACAGAACCTGGAACCCGCAGCTTGACACATTCAGTTCAAGTCTCTATCTTCGAAAAATTACTTGCGTAGCATTGTTCATGTTACCTATTTAGTGAGAAAGCCAATTACTCACACGTCGAGGCTCCAAACCGTTTGGACTTGCACACTGAGCGGGTGAGCAAGCGCACATTGGACGCATACAAAGTGAAACGGAAAACGGTGCACATTTTTCGTGCTGCTGCCCGTTTGTGGGCAGCAGGTGTCGCTTTTGACCGGGCCCTTGAGATTGCAACTGCTGCCTTTGATGCGGCAGTCGAAGGTTGATTTTGGCAATCCAGTACAAGATATTGAAGTGGTTTTTCTCCATTTGCCTTTAGCTTATCACGGGCTCTAGATTTGATTTTTCCTCGCCCTCTCCTTCTCTCTGACTCATCACTCTTTCCTCCCTTCTTCGCTCTTCCGCGCCTCTTTGCGCCTCCTCCGCGTCTATTTTGCCCACTCTCCAGTCTACTATTATTAAGTACAGCCAGCTGGCAGTCTGACAAGCCTTCATCAGGTCTAGTGGGCCTGAACGGTAGCACGCGCACACACTGCCATGAGCCCTCAGAATCTGCGCTGCTTGCTGGATCTGTGCAGTATTGCTGGCTCTATGCGCCCTAAATGGTTAATGCCAGAGAAGATATCATTTAGTGTCAGAATGTATGTCAGGTAAATGTACACAATGGAGATGCCACATACACATTTATGTATAATCACATATTCATATCTACATTAACATACACCATACTATACATATATAATTAGTTGTTTGTCATAATTACACGGATTTTATTTACATGTCAGGTAGAATGCCGATAACGTGAACAAATATTCTAATCTTTGCCAGATAGAATGCCAGATCAAATGCCGATGGGGTATGTCAGGATATATGCCAGATAGTCATACCAAACAAAACTATGGCCGAGATATTGTCAGAATTTATGCCACGTAAAACTCCAGCTCAGGCAAAGATGTTTACAGCCATTGTGTGTCTGATTCAATGAAGGCAAATGGCAAACAGCAACTTAAAACAATACATGCAAGACATAATGTCTAGCAAATATTTTTCTGACATGGCAATAAAATTTGAACCGCTGACATGACATAATCGTTGTTTGAAGAAGAAACATAGTTCGAATGCTAGGTAGAATGTCAGTGATTGATCTCTAGATATAATGTCTGAATAATGAAAGGATAAAACCGGTTGAATACCAGATATGGAAGCCAGAACGCATCCATATATTTGGGGTAATGTTGCAGAATAGGTGTCAGAATTCTGATGTCAGAATACACACCAAGAATAATTTTCAACATCAAACGGTGTCAAAATATATACTATACATAAGATTACACAAGGGTTTCTGTTTCAACAAAGAAAGAAGCGTAATGAATGTTGTGTGTGTTGTGCAACACATAGTTGACACATAAGATATCAGAATGGTGGGGATCATTCGAAGTACACTTTTATATCTTGGACACAACATACTGATATGTGTTTTGAAACAACCCAAATAACATTTTGTCGTGGTAGACCCTATAAAATTAAGTTTTTGTTCCAACCAGCACTACAACATTTTTCAACACAAAAAAACAAACACTACATATTATGTTGACATGTAACAAGAATTGGAATGTGTTTGAGCATCAAATGGCCAAAGATCAGCCAGTCAACCCGTTATCACTGTATGCCTGGGTTTGAGCAGCCCGTTGTTGCACAACGAACATCCCATTTTCAGCATGTTTTTTTTTGAAGAAAGCCGATGGCTTTCTACAAATCCAGGGGGGTTCGTGCCAATTGACTTTTATCCAAGAGTAGCTTGTTTCTAAGCAACTGAGCTTGAACACTTGGGCAACCATCAGTTTTTGCATAAAGCCAATGGCTTTATGCAATCTTAGGGCCGTTGAGATAGATGATTTTTCTTGTAGATTTCCTCCTGCGCAAAAAACAACCCAAAATGTCAAAAAAATTGGGTGCGGCAGCGTAAGTAAGGGCATTGTGTTTGCTTGAAATCATTTTGTCACGCCCGGAGGCAATGTGCAAGTTAGAAGTTCGTTTCTGCAGAAACCCGTTGTCATTCAACAAAAAAAGTTGGTGCAGATTGAGCAACATTTTGTTGCAAGGTGTCTCTTTGCAAAAAACACAGTGTATGTTGTTCTGTTTCAACACAAAACAGTGTCAAGTTTTTGTGATCCAACACAAAACAATGATAAGTTGTTGTGATCCAACACAAAACAATGTCAAGTTGTTGTGATCCAACACAAAACGTTTTGAAGTTGTTGTGTTCCAACACAAAACAGTATCAAGTTGTTCGGATTTGACACAAAACAGTATCAAGTTGTTCGGATTTGACACAAAACCATTTCAAGTTGTTCGGATTTGACACAAAACCATTTCAAGTTGTTCGGATTTGACACAAAACCATTTCAAGTTGTTCGGATTTGACACAAAATATTTTGAGTTTGGCTGTTTTTTTTCACAGATCAACTCGAACAGTGTGGCTTCATTACGTCACCTGGGGTCTTTTCAAGACGACATTGGTTTCGACTGTTTTTTCCTGCCAGGTGAGCCCCAAGGAAAAGGCAACTGTCAACTGTGTGGGCACTCGCCCTGTGAAAGGTTGAGCAGCGCAGAGACTCTGTTTTTTTCCCTCGCATGAACAGGTTCGTTTTTTTTTGGGTGTGGCTCGGCCACTTTGAAAGCAGATAGCTTTACACTTGGCCTCGTGCTCCGGAAGCCCATTTAGGCACACAGTTCTCCATTTTTAGGATGGCTAAACGCAAGTCCCAGACTGGCAAAGAGGCCCAGCCGAAACAGAAGGCTGTCAAATCTAGCCCTGAAGTTCTTCCAGAAGACACTGGCGCAGTGAAGCTCTTTAATGAATGGCTGCCATTTGTCAGCAATCATTTTTTGAAAGCTATGCTGCCAATGTTGAATATTTTTTCAAGCAAACATATTTCCAATGAAAACTGTTTTGTATGAGGTCGAGCAACTTGGAGGAGCACAAGAGCATTGACCGCTACTTGAGCCACACTTTCGCCCAGGAGGACTGATGCATTGATCTTGATTGGTGTTTTTAGAGCAAGATGCCATGCAGGAAGACTTCCGCGAGTTTTTGATTTGGATGGAGAAACAGTTTCCACCTGAAGCTGGGGTGTCACTCGGCTACAACTGCCCAGTTGCTTTCATGTATGTAAAATGTAGTTTGCAAAAGAGTTCAAGTCTTGCAGGTCTTACTGCCAAGTGGGGGATCTGGACCGGAATGGACCAGTGGCACTTCGCCCTTGGCACCTTGTCCACACTCCAGAGTGTGGACTCAAAGGGGTGCTTGAACCAGAGCCTTGTCAGTAGATAGTTTGTCAGGCTCAGTTTTTGGCATGGTCATCCAACAGTTTGTCAAGTCAGCTCAGTTTGTTTCATGACTTTACTTCAAGAATCTGTGTTGAGGACACCCATTTGATGCTGTGCCAGCTGATTGTGAACCGTGGGCAGGGGCCTCATGCTGGCAAAGTTACAGTTTTGTTGCAAGACATTTTTTATAACTTGCCTTCAGGCTGCTATCCAATCCAGACTTGCCTGGAGTGGAACGCCTGGCAATTTCTTCGATGCGCCCCGATGTTGGCTGCAAGCCACCATTCTCAATTGCTCCTTCAGCTGTTGGTGACTACAATGATGGATATCTATGGCCCCAACATGCCTTCATGGTGAAAGGTTGGAGCAGGAGTTTGTCTGGACTGACTGTGATGCTCGCCATGTACCAGAGTCCTGAGTTTCTCAAGGCCAGGTCCCTCAGACATTCTTTGTTTGAGCCTTGGGGTGAGTTGGAATCTTGCAGGCTGTGCCAGAGACAGTGCTGAGGCACTGGGGGGTCAGCGCTTGTTGTTGTCAAGACTTAAGCATTGATTTGTTCATCACAGCCACTGTCCTGTTGCCAGGACATTCCAGACAGTGCATGCGACAGTGTGTGTGGTGGCCGGAAAGTCAGACCCATCACAGCTTGTGGCAGAAAACAGAAGTCACGCGATTGCAGCAGAGTTTATCTGCCAGATGAGGGTCTCTAGACTCTTGTTTTTATGTCGCACATTGTCTTCTTCTCCGGTTCACTCTTCGCCTCTCCTGTTGTCAGATAACATGTTTGAATATAGATTGTTTTTGGATAAACGCCAGATGAAATTGCCAAAAGAAAAAAGAGATGGTCAGATAATATGTGGGTATGAATCTCAGAGAGCATGAATAATATCTTTTCTTGGGTAAACAGAACATGATCATAGACACAATGCCAGAAGAATCTTTCAACACACAATGATAGATAGAGTGCCAGGCTCAGAACGTGACAGGCAAACTGTGGTTTCAGACAACATGCCACACAGAGGGTCAGCTAATTTGCCAGAATATTGCCTCACAAACGGTCAATGAGAATGTCAGAATATATGTGGTATGATAAAGTCCAAACAAGTCCCATACTAAGATCACGATACGTGGGCAAGATTCTTTGACAGAAAAGATGCCAAAACAAATGACAACCAAGACAATGTTATAATTTTAGACGTGCCGTCATAATAATGACTCAAAGTAAGTAAAGGATAGCGCGGTTGAAAAAAGTGCCAAGTAGAACATCATACCAAACCAGAATGTATGTCAGGACAAACGCCAGATACATCAGATGGAACATGTGTCAGATAGAATTCTGCAACGTATTTCAACACAACTGTCACATGAATAGCAGATGAGGTAAGTGCTACACCACAGAATAAAGAAAGAAACGATGTCAGACACAACAGAAGACACAATAGAAATCAAAAAATATGTCAGATAGATCAAAGAAAATTGTAGAAAGACATGTGGAAATATATGTCAGTGCAATGTCACAACGCATGTCAGTTCTATTGTCCAGAACACAAGCCAGCTTCATTAGCAAGAGTAAATTTAGATGCTGCCCAAAAAGGCCAGAATATATGCATGATAAAATGTCGCAATCTGTATGAGATGAGATGTGTCAGATAAAAATGCGTAATGCATGTCTTTTAGAAAGTGCCAGATGGAATGATGAATATTTCTCAAATGAGATGCCAGATAAAGGTCAGACAGTTTGATAACAAGACATATGCTGGATAGATTGTGAGATAAGCTGTCGCATAGAATGTCAGAATATATGTCAGGTAAAGGGCCAAATTGTTTTTCAGTTAGCATCATGCTAGATCAACAACAGAAAAAGACATATCATATGAACTGCTCATACATCACATTTCATCAAAATTTAGTGGGGATCACTGGAAGTAGAATGATAGCGGGCTTTGATTGTGAGTTAGATTTGGATTGGGCTGCTTGCTGGTCAGGCATAACACTTGGCAGCACGAGTGTGCGCCGCCGGCCAAACTGTTTCAATTTGGTTTGGCAAATGCGTTTGCTTCACCGCTTGGGGCAAGACGGTGGGAAAGAATTGCAGGCAAACCTTTTGCTTGTCAATTTTGTTGAAATACATTTTCATTGAATTGTCATTCAGCCAACCATCTGTGCACTGTGATGGCACATGGAAGGTTTTCCACCCGGCAGGTTTGGAACAGTGCGAATGAGCTGGTCCAGGCCTACTCCATAGGTCGAAGTGAAGCTGCAGCAGCACTCAATCTTCTGAACTCAGTGGCCCCATCGGTGTGTGAAGAGTTGTCAAACTTGGTGAAGCACCTTGTATGATTATTGAAACGCTTGCTCAGAGTTCAACATTGCAGTTTACAACATGTCCTAACAATCCTTTACCTTCCTGCGGCCCATCTCTCACACTTCCTTTTCGAGGCAGCACAGCATGCAAAAGTTTCTCACACACGAAGCTATTGCAGCGGGAGTTTTCAATGAAGGGACGTGCTGCGCAACCAGCTCTCAATCCGAGTGGGCTGACGTTTTGACAGTGAATCGACAGAACTTGACCTGGTTGATCCAAAGGATGTCCAGCGACTTCAACAGCCAGCATACCAAGATGCGAAAGCCCTGGAGTTCGAAGGAGCTGGTGCCTAGTAGCCACCATTTAATATTTAGTTTTCCTTTCTCCTGCCTTGTTGGGTTTAGTTCGGCGTTTGAAATTCATATTCAAAGAAACTGTCCCTTTGCGACCCCAGAGTGAGGAACCTTTGCAGCGAGCTTGCTGCGCCTTTGTTGCTTCCTGTGTGGCTTTCAGATCCAAATACCCGAGCGACTTTGTGAAGACAGAGATGCCTGCTATCAACAAAGGGTTGCTCATTAACAGCAAGATTAAAATTGACACTGACTAGTTTCACTTCTTCTCAAGCTTGAATGCGAGAAACTGTGCTAGCCTTTAGCAACCGCTGCCCGTTGACAGGTTCTTGCTCCGGCACGGCGACGCCGAGATCCTCGCCATGATGGACGACAGTGCCCCGCCAATTGACCTGATGCGCATTGGCCTTTTCCGTGTGGCCATCATGAAATTCCAGAAGAAGGCCAGAGCCAAGACAGTTTGCCCGAAGTCATTCCTTTAGTGATAAATAACTTCCCCAACTGTATAACTAACTTTTACTTCACCTTGTAGGTGGATGACGAGAAGACTCAAGCAGCTGAAGAGTTTCTTGGCTAATCAGTTACTGCGCACTCCTTCAGCTACTATTCTTATTATTGCTACTATTATTATTATGGCATTTGATGGTTTTTCCATGGTGTCTGAAATCAAGCCAATTGATGGCATCAGCAATTGATTGAATGAATTGCCTTTCCCAAGGCTGGCTGATGCCATGACGAAAGCTTCCTGCGACCAGACCTCAAGTTTGTTGGTGCACGATATTTCCAATATCCAGCAGTACTGTGAGAAAGTTGAGGAGCACTGTCAGCGACAGGCAGGAGGTTTTAGCAGGTTGATTCTGAGGAAAATTTTGGTCACCCAGGTCTTGGTTCAAATTGCTGTGAACATCACACACACACAATGATGTTCTTGCTTGCAGGGCGCCTTGGACCTGAAGTATTTGGCCACCAGGTTTGCGAAGGGGCAAGAAGCTGCGTCCAGCTTCATGTCCAAAAAACACCATTATGTTGGCCTCGAGACTTCCTTCCTTGAATCCCAAGCGAGCTTGCTAGCCTTGCAAGCAGCAACTTCTCACAGTGGCCCATCCAGCTTGCATCTTGTTACAACTTTGCTGGGGACTGGGAATGACCGGAGAGCTGAGCGAACTTTTTCCTTCTCTTCTCAATCCTCTTATTGATGGCAGGCCCTTTTTTCTGTCCTTCCACCCATTTTTACAATGCTGAGGCCCACAATCCTGATCCTCGATGCTTCCTTGTGGCCATCCCGTCGTTTTCTCAGAATGTTTTGAACTGTCAGTATATAGTCAGTAATTTCCATTGGCCTGTGAGGCCCATTGGCCTTGAACGAGGCGTGCGAGGTGATGAAATCGGTGTGCCATGGAAGTTGCGACGCCATTGGGTTGGTGTTGCTTCCAATCGCGCATGCATCCACCCACCAAATGACAGTCGTGAAGAATCGGAGGATTTTGGAAGACCGGCTCATGCAGTGCCTCGCATATTATTTGCTTTGATTTGTTTATTGGGCACATGTCCTCTGAGCGACAGTCAGATCTAGACTGAGAGTCGAAATCTTCATAATTTATTTCAATTAGTTCCAGCCCGGCCCTCCTAATTACTGTTGGTTGAGGCAGATGGAGGGCACAGATGTCACCCTGCAGTTCCATGATTCCCATCATGGCGGAGACAAGAGGAAGAGAACTCAGCCCGGTGATTGCCTCAATTTCGTGCTGTTTGTCCAGCTTCATTGAACTGTCTTCAGTGACAAAGTCTGCAGGTCTTCTGTGCGTCTCCAACATCCACAAGGGACATGGGTTCAGCAAGTCCAAGGCATGGCTGGGCATCATTGGCCCACTGCAGCGTGCCAGGGTTTCTGACTTGATTTCTGATGACTATGACCGCCCGGCAAGCCCACCGCAGCGTGTTCCTAGGATCGTATTTAATGTGTCATTCAAAAAGTTTCCCCCTGAAGCTTCCTCCTTTTTATATTGATTTTCCTTTCTCCTTGCACCTCAGGCTGCTCAGCGAGGAGTTGATTGCACTGAGCAGATTCTCCGGTTTTTGATGGATGGAACAGATTTCGCTGAAGGCACTCCCATATTTGTTTGCGAGTTGCTTCACAACAAGTGCTCCGACAGCAGAATGAGTTTTGCCTTAAAGTTTGTTCTGCACAGCCCATTGCTTAAACCAGAGTAACGTTGTTTCTGAAGGTACAATGAGTGGGGCAAAGCCACATGGCATTTGCAGCGCAAGTTCCTTGAGAACAGCCGTGGATTCGATTGGCACTTTTGCGCCTTCATGCTCAGTGATGATGACCCTCCCCCGCTGGAATGCAGCAAGCTCATGGCAACTACGATTCAGTCAGAATCGGCCTCAGTTTACCCAAAGTCTTGAAGCACCCTTCTTCTGAGATCCTGATGCCTTGTGAAAACTGATACCAGGAGTGGTGGGATGGAAGCGAGCAAGCAGGGCCAGCAACGCGGCCTCAAACGGCTTGTCCAGAGGAACTCCCAACGTTGAGGGTTCTTGCGATTGATGGCTGCAAGACCAAGCTACTCAGCAAGATGCTTTTTTCATGTTCACTTAAATTTCCTTCTATTCGCAATCAAATCCAAGGTTGCCTACGTCTGTGAGCGAATCGTTGGGTGTCCACTTGCCAAAGTTGCAGCAGATGGTGGACAAACTCAATGAGAGCCCCATCCTCCGCTACCTTCAGCCTCAGACTACTACTCGGGATGGGGCTGGAGCAGGAGCAGCTTCTGGTGCTGGCAGCAACCAAGCTGGTGCTACTGCACGCCCTCAGCGCACCATGTGCATGCCTGCCTTTACAGCGGCAGAATCGCCCCTGAAGCTGGACCGCGTTGCAACCCCCACTGCCCAGATGTCGATGGATGAGTTCGAGTCGAAAGAGTAGCCCGACGATTAGCCTTCATGTAATATGATATATTATATAGTTACTTGTTTACGCCGAACCAACAAAAACTAAGACATGAAGGATAAAGGTCACACACATAGAGAGAGTTTTGAAGCTGTTTCTCTGTCAGGTTGTTTGCAAGCTGCTACGTCCCCGGCAACGATTCCATCACTTTTGCAATCACGGCTGATTTCCAGTTCTGGATGATCAACACTTCGACCGCTGATATCAACCTTGCCGCCTGCGAGATTTTCGGCTTTGGCCTGGGATCATTCAGTGAAGTTGGCATAGGCCAGGTCATTGCTGTTGTGGAGTGCTCCAGTGCCAAAAATTATTTTCTTAGATTAGACTCTTGCGCGAGGTGTGGCGCGAAACTCTGGGGACAAGTACTTGGCTTGGAGCATGGCTTCAGATGTGGAACCCATGGTTTTTGTTGACGCAGCTGCCAACAATGCAAAGGGCATTCGCTGCCTCGCTGAGCTTGCCCACCACAGTTGCCAAAGCACAGGCATCACAGAGCTGACCATGATTGACCATGACCTGAAACCGAAGCTGGAGGCAGGCCACAACCTTTCCACTCAGAGATTCACTGACCAGCTCCTGACTTGATTGACTTTGAGTCCAGTTAGCAATCTTTTGTTCATTGGGTGCACTGCCAGGCTGAGACTGGCAATCCACTGGCTTTTCGCTACGAGGTGAAAACCAAACCACGCGTGAACGCTCTGGATCCCAAGGAGTTAAGTGCAGAGCAGAGCCAGAGCCGACTTAACATGAGGGCAACCATGTTGGGCAACAGCATGGCCGGAAATCTGAAGAAGTTGCAGGGCATGGATTTTCTCCGTGTTCTTTGGGAGGTCAGAAATGGGTTGTACTGTAATTAGCCCTGTAAGCACTTTGCGTCCTATCATCTCCATCTCCTTCTGGCATTTTTGTTGCTTCTTGCTGCAGGTGAGGATCACGCCATCTCCTGCAGTGGTGACTCCCGTGAAGCCCAAGATGTGGCTGACAGCTGCTTTGTGCCTTCCAAAGCTCAGTGCTGTCCAGCTTTCTTAGCTACAGTTACCCCATGGATGCAAATCGCAAGGGCCAGTTTTTGGCATGAAACACCGTTTCATGACTGGCCTTGACCTTGAAGTCACACACAGACGGACGTGGATCAAAATTATGTTGTGTCCAGGCGCCCACTTTGCAGATTCAGGCGATCACAGTTTACATACTGCACTAGTTGACAATCAAGTAGCTGATTCACTGGCAGCTGGATCAAGCTTCTGTTCGCTGCACATGATAGGTTTTGGCCATGCCTTTACCGTCTATTACTGAGCTTTCTGATGATGATGCTGGGGCTGGTTTAAGTGTTGCTGAGGGTTCTGTTGCTAGGGAGGCCGAGGATCCACCGGCGCCGGATCCACCAGCGCCGGTCCCAAAGGCAAAGGCTGGTGTCAAGAAGGACAAAACAGTGAAAACACCAAAGGCGAAGCCAGGTGACAAGCAGAAAACCGGTAGTTCTGCCCTGAAACGCCCTGCCGCCAGAACGCCGCCGTTGAAAAAACCGGCTGCTGCCGGCCCTGTGAAAGCCTACAAGTACATGTACTACAAAGAGGGAAAGTATGGCATCAAATACAACGGCCGCGAAGTGATGACAGTCTTTGCCTCAAACCATTTTTGAAATTCTTGCACCTTGAAGTGCCACTCATTGTCCACTTCAAATTTGGACCTGATTTAAGTGCTTCTCTACTATAGGTGAAGCCCGCGGATGGCATTTCCCCTGACCAATTGACTGAAATTGCAGCCGTGGCCTCAGCTAGACACCTCTAGCATGTATCCAGACAATTTACTTGTCATTGTGCTTTCAGGAGGAGGCTCGAAAGCAGATTGAGAAGGGGCAAGACAAGACCACAGTGATGGAGATGGTGGTGCCAAGATTGAAAATCATTTTTTCAAGTGTTCATTCCCATCACTTGCCAGTTATAGTCTTTACTTAATTGTCGTGGCCCAGGACCAAATGAAGCAGTCCTTGCTGCAGAAGGGCAAGGGTGCAGCTGACGCTGCTGATGAAGATCCGGAGATGCTTCCCGATGACAATGAACAAGGCGAAGAAGAGGAAGCTGTTCAAGATGAAGAGATGGAGGATGATAGCAAATAGTTTAGTCGCTGTGCCAGAACTCTGGCGTCGAATGTTGCTGCCAAAGTTTCGTTTGGCTCTTGGCTGATTTGCCCTAGCAGCCCAGTGTGTCCATGAAGATGTGACTGACAGTCCGAGCGAACAGCGGAGAATGAAAAACTGCTCGCTTAAAGGTTTCTGTTGATGAGATGTTTGAATCTCTAGGGATTCAATCTTTAATAACTGTTGAACCGGAAGCTGATTTCCAGCAAAGTTTGAAACAATACTGGCTGCGGAATGGCGCACGCACCTTCTGTATTTGTTTTGCGGAAGAACTGAGCAATAGGTAGCCAAACTGGCTGAGATTTTGGTTCATGCAGTTACAGAGTATTATGCTGGTCAGTTGTTCTCTGGTGTCCACATTTTGAATTTTTGATCTCTTCAGTGGCTTATTTATGGATGCTGACGCTGAAGTCATGTGATAACAACATGCGATTGTTTTTGTTAATTGATTTCCGCATTGAAAGCATTGGGCCGGGCGTTGGGCTGCTTTGATTTGTGTAGTTCCTACTTTTGGGAGCAATGCTAGTACACATGTTGGATGTTTGGCAATGATCTGGGTGTGAGAAGGGCTTTGCTTGGGTTTGCCTCCAAGTATTGAAACTGATCAGACTTTTAGCATTTTTCTGTTCCAACATCGTCATTTTCCCCAATGACAATAATATCTTATGATATGATATATAGATTTATATTATATCATAGGGGGAACTGCAACAAGTGTAGTTCCCCCCCTTCACATACAAGATCTATAGAGTATTACGCGGCGCACGCTTTGCATGCTTTGTACATTTTGCACGCTTTGCACGCTTTGCACGCTTTGCACGCTTTGCACACTGTGACCTTTGATCAGTTGAGGTGACCAAAGTGCAACTCCTGCTGGATTCCACTGCTGTTACAGTTCAGCTTTCGATTGGCGCATGCTGAATGCTACAGTTGCAGCAGCAGTGCAGCAGCTACTCAGGGCTATGATGCTAATATGTCAGCATGTCGCTCTAGCACGTTTTTGAGGGGTCTCTTTAGAGCCTATGTCTGCCTCCATTTTCTGCATTACTGTACCCTTAACTTTCTCCATTTTCTGCATTACTGTACCCTTAACTTTCTCCATTTTCTGCATTACTGTACCCTTAACTTTCTCCATTTTCTGCATTACTGTACCCTTAACTTTTCCCCATTTTCTGCATTACTGTACCCTTAACCTTTTTCCAGTTTCTGCATTTCTGTACCCTTAATTTTCTCCATCTTCTGCATTACTGTATCCTTAACTTTCTCCACTTTCTGCATTACTGTACCCTTAACTTTCTCATTTTTTTTGCATTACTGTACCCTTAACTTGTTCCATTACTATACCCTTAACTGGGGGGAGTTAAGTTAAGGGTATAGTAATGGGGCCCTTGGGGGCCAATTTGGAGGCCAATTTGGGGACTCGAAATCATTGATTTTTTTTTGGACCCCAAAACGGGCCCCAAAACATACCCCAAAACGGACCCCAAAACCCTTAACTGGGGGGTTAAGGGTACAGCGAGTTAAGGGTATAGTATAGTAATGGTTTTTACAACTTAATTCTGATTATTATACCCTTAACTTTTTCCATTACTAAGACTATACCCTTAACTGGGGGGAGTTAAGGGTATAGTAATGGGGCCCTAGGGGGCCAATTTGGAGGCCAATTTGGGGACTCGAAATCATTGATTTTTGGAGAGGTGACATTCACCAAATTCGGCATAGCATTTTGGTTTTGCCACATTAAGGGTACAGTAATGGAAAGTTAAGGGTACAGTTAAGGGTATAGTAATGGAAAATTAACGGTGCTGTAATGGAAAGTTAAAGGGGACAGTTAAGGGTATAGTACTGGAAAATTAAGGGTACAGTAATGGAAATTGAGGGGAAAGTTAAGGGTACAGTAATGGAAAATTAAGAAAAGTTAAGGGTACAGTAGTGGAAAGTTAAGGGGACAGTTAAGGGTATAGTAATGGTAAATTAAGGGTACGGTAATGGAAAGTTAAGGGTACAGTTAAAGGTATAGTAATGGAAAATTAAAGGTATAGTAATGGAAAATTAAGGGTACAGCAATGGAAAGTTAAGGGTACAGTAATGGAAAGTTAAGGGGACAGTTAAGGGTATAGTAATTGTAAATTAACGGTGCTGTAATGGAAAGTTAAGGGTACAGTTAAGGGTATAGTAATGGAAAATTAAGGGTATAGTAATGGAAAATTAAGGGTATGATAATGGAAAGTTAAGGGTGCAGTAATGGAAAGTTAAGGGTACAGTAATGGAAAGTTAAGGGTACAGTTAAGGGTACAGTAATGGAAAGTTAAGGGTACAGTTAAGGGTATAATAACGGATAAAGAAAATGCGTTAGTGCAACATAATAACTAATATGCCATCGTATGTCACATTTGATTCTGAATCTGAAGCCCGTCGGAACATGACATGGCCAGCCACAGCAGATACTGATGGACCCAGAGGGAGCATTGAAATATGCCTCTTTTCATGAAGGCTTGGTTACAATTTGAAGGCCCAGAAAGAAGGAAAAAATCATCAGGGTTTTGGCCGCGCTGGGCTCTGTCGTGGCCGGAATCCGGGATAGCTGCCCTGGCTACGCTGGTTTCCGGCCTTGGTTGCTTGCCGCGGGCCCGCCGCGCCCGGCAAACGCAAACTCGCGCGTAGGATCGGCCGGGGTTTTGGCCGCGCTGGGGTCTGTTGTGGCCGGAATCCGGGATAGCTGTTCCGGCTGCGCTGGTTTCCGGCCTTGGTTGCTTGCCGCGGGGCCGCCGCACAGACGCAAAATGACGCACCGCCACGCCAGGGAAACGCAAAAACGCGTGTAGATCGCTGATCTACGCGCGTTTTTGTTTTTTGCGCCGGGCAGAGCAGTGCCAGCGCACCTTGGAGAGGCCTCCAAGGGTCGGAAACGCCGTCCCAACCCGGCGGCCACGTTGGCTTATCCAGCGGACTGGAGTTCTGAGCCCGGGCCCAGCAGCCGCGCCAAAGCTCGACTCTCCCCGGGCGCGCCCTTCACAGGCTTGGGCTTGGCGTTTTTCGCTTGAAGGAAGCAAGTCATCACACGGTCAGTGTAGCAAGTCACGCTCGTGGTTGATGCTGAGCATTCTTTTTCGTATTTGATGTTTTCTTTTCTTGCTATGCACTTGCCAAGTAAGTGATGCGGCTCCGCTCTGCGGCTGTAACATGATGCATAAGTTGCTGTTCCGGCTACGCTGATTTTTTTTCTTGGTTGCTTGCTGCGGCGCTGCTGCACCTCCAAAACGCAAAAACGCGCGTGGATGAGCGATCTTTTGCATTCTACCGCTGGGCCTTGTCATTGCCGGAATCCGGGATAGCTGTTCCGGCTACGCTGGTTTCCGGCCTTGGTTGCTTTCCACGGGCCCGCCGCGCCAGGGAAACGCAAAAACGTGCTTAGATGATAGCTACCATTTTGCGTTCTACCTGGCTTTTGGCCGCGGTGGGTTCTGTCGTGGCCGGAATCCGGGATAGCTGTTCCGGCTACGCTGGTTTCCGGCCTTGGTTGCTTTCAACGGGCCCGCCACGCCCGGCAAACACAAAAACGCGCGTAGATGAGCGATCTACGCGCGATTTTGCGTTCTACCTGGGTTTTGGCCGCGCTGGGCTCTGTCGTGGCCGGAATCCGGGATAGCTGCTCCGGCTACGCTGGTTTCCGGCCTTGGTTTCTTTCCACGGGCCCGCCGCGCCCGGCAAACACAAAAACGCGCGTAGATCGCCTGCGTTATACCAGGGTTTCGGCCGCGCTGGGCTCTGTCGTGGCCGGAATCCGGGATAGCTGCCCTGGCTACGCTGGTTTCCGGCCTTGGTTGCTTGCATGTCGTTGAATTCGTTTCCTCTGCAGACATCCTTCCTAAACACATCGGTCGGTCGTGTATGAGGTTTTAAACAGAGGGATTTGGAGATACATTATTTTGAGACAACCCCACGTGATCCCTTCCTAGGCATTGTATGTCTATATATATATATATATGTATTTGCAGTGGATTAAAGCACCGAATGGGATCATGATACTGACGGATAGATTTATGTACATACTGCTTGAACATATTTTATATATGTGTATATATATATGTTTATATCTACATAATCACCCATATACTGTCCACCCAACAAACACCGACCCTCAAAACCGCCCATCCATTATATGTCATTAGTTAAGAGATCCGTATGCGTGCTGCCAGGCAAAGCGTGTTCAACGACCTCAACCTGGGCAACGACGTCACACTAATTTCGTTTTTCAGACGACCTCACTTAATTTCATTTTGAATTATTGAAAATAAGGTACGACCCAAGAAATATTGTAAATTGATCAGAAAGATGGGCATGTACCTTCGTAGGATGAATCTAACGCAGGCTTGTGCAGGCAGGGTCAAGGGGAATCCTGCAGAGGTTGTGCCTGGAAGTGCATGATGGCAGAGTCTCGACATATCATAGAATCCGGAGAAAGCGCTACATAGATTCTCTCCGCTTCATTGATCCTGAAAGCAGTTTGCCGGCGCTCTTTGCCCTCTCCAGTCGCTTCGCTGTCAGAACTTGTTGACAGACCATGCACATGTTCCAGATTTTTCCGCCCTTTTCCACATTGAATTGAAGCAAGCAGGGCATTGGGCTGTAGTTCTTCTTCAAAGTCTTGAATGTTGAGCCGCAAGCTCATGACAACCCAAGGTTCCGCTGGATTGCGTGTCAAGATCCCAGTGCCACAGCACCTAAACCAATGCGTCCCCAAAAATTCTTCCTCATGAAATCTTCCAAGCACCAGCAACAATATTATATGTGGCTGCAGTTTTGGACCTTTGCTCAGGCGCAGCAAGAGTTGGTCTCAAGTCTGGAACTGTCAGGTACCATGGAACTGTGGTGACTGTCATACTGTTTGCCACGGATGTTGACCTCCTGGAGAGTTCTTCTCAACAAAGTTTGTTCTGCCGTGGCTTCGCAAACTGTGTTTGTGGCGTCCGAGATGTCGCCAGAGGAGGCTCGCTCTCTGAGCGTCTTTCGATGCCAGCAACGCTTGGCAGGTCATACTTGACTCCAACTGGAGCCTACAGAAGAATGCCTCATCACATGCAGGATTATGCACGAAAGGTAATGTTTTGTATAGGCCCACAGAAGTGCATTGCAGAGAAGTGCACTGTAACCAGGCTGTGCTAGCTGGTGCTCCCTGAGAGCATTCTGTGGTGGGTTTGGAGGGCAAGAGAGCTGTGGCTGGAGTTCAGCGTTGTCAATGCTTCTGCACCCTGCAACTACAGTTTTACATTCAGTCCCTTTGATGTCACGGACTGGCAAACAGCGTGCTGCAACAAAATCTTGCCCAAGCTTTGTGTCTTCTGCCAAAGAATGCAGAACCGCTCTGAACGGTATCGATGTGCTTTTCCCCACACATGCCTTAGCGGTGACTTCTAAAAAGAATACTGAGGAGAGGCGCTGGCTAGTCTGCATGAAGCTTGCTCTGAACCCGACAAAACATCTATGCACATTTAGGTACACAAGACTAAATTGTTAAAGGCTAGTGGGACCCCAAAGCCCCTGCTTGGTTGGTACCAGAAGATAGGTTCAGAGCGTTCTGTTGGATTGTAGCCATGCTTGATGATTTCTATGACACGCATAGCCTGCGATTCCATGCATTTGAACATGGGCGAGACCAAATGAGGCTTGCTCTTTGAGTGTCTTCGCCAGCAACGCTTGGCAAGTCACACTTGACTCCAAATGAAGCCTACAGAAGAATGCCTCATCACATGCAGGATTATGCACGAAAGGTAATGCTTTGTATAGGCCCGCAGAAGTGCATTGCAGAGAAGTGCGCTGTAACCAGGCTGTGCTAGCTGGTGCTCCCTGAGAGCATTCTGTGTTGGGTTTGGAGGGAAAGAGGGCTGTGGCTGGAGTTCAGCGTTGTCAATGCTTCTGCACCCTGCAACTACAGTTTTACATTCAGTCCCTTTGATGTCACGGACTGGCAAACAGCGTGCTGCAACAAAATCTTGCCCAAGCTTTGTGTCTTCTGCCAAAGAATGCAGAACCGCTCTGAAATGGATAGATATGTTTTTTCCCACACATGCCTTAGCGGTGACTTCTAAAATGAGTATTCAGATAAGATCTTACTCTTTTCATGCAGATTCTGGATTCCAGTGGGTGTGTTTTGGGTCTATCCGCTTTGCGGAGTTAATAGTCCATGAGCGGCAAGTGCAGGCAACAATACACTTCTGCCCCTTCTCAGAGGGCAGAACTTGCCCAACAAACATGTTTGAACTGTTCCTCAGATATGCCAAACTCATGATGATGGGCACCTGCGATTGAAGTGCGGCAACTGGTGCAGCCTTCAAATCAGTTCCAGGATCAGAGAAAGAGGCGCTGGCTGCGTGACGAGACAGAGGGCATGAAGCTTGCTCTGAACCCGACAACACATCTATGTGCATCTGGGTTGAAGGACACAAGACTAAATTGCGACAGGCTAGCAAGACCCCAAAGCTCCTGCTTGGTTGGCACCAGAAGATAGGTTCATGGCGTTCTGTTGGATTGTAGCCATTCTTGCTGATTTCTATGACATGCACAGACTGCGATTCCATGCCTTTGAACATGGGCGAGACCAAATGAGGCTTGCTCTTTGAGTGTCTTCGCCAGCAACGCTTGGCAAGTCATACTTGACTCCAATGGAGCCTACAGAAGAATGCCTCATCACATGCAGGATTATGCACGAAAGGCAATGTTTTGTAGAGGCCCACAGAAGTGCATTGCAGAGAAGTGCACTGTAACTAGGCTGTGCTAGCTGGTGCTCTCTGAGAGCATTCTGTGTTGGGTTTGGAGGGCAAGAGAGCTGTGGCGGGAGTTCAGCGTTGTCAATGCTTCTGCACCCTGCAACTACAGTTTTACATTCAGTCCCTTTGATGTCACGGACTGGCAAACAGCGTGCTGCAACAAAATCTTGCCCCAAGCTTTGTGTCTTCTGCCCAAGAATGCAGAACCGCTCTGAAACGGATAGATATGTTTTTTCCCACACATGCCTTAGCGGTGACTCCTAAAATGAGTACTCAGATAAGATCTTGCTCTTTTCATGCAGATTCTGGATTCCAGTGGGTGTGTTTTGGGTCTATCCGCTTTGCGGAGTTAATAGTCCACGAGCGGCAAGTGCAGGCAACAATACACTTCTGCCCCTTCTCAGAAGGCAGAACTTGCCCAACAAACATGTTTGAAATCATGATGATGGGCACCTGCGATTGAAGTGCGGCAACTGGTGCAGCCTTCAAATCAGTTCCAGGATCAGAGAAAGAGGCGCTGGCTGCGTGACGAGACAGAGGGCATGAAGCTTGCTCTGAACCCAACAACACATCTATGTGCATCTGAGTTGAAGGACACAAGACTAAATTGCGACAGGCTAGCAAGACCCCAAAGCTCCTGCCTGGTTGTTACCAGACGATAGGTACGGTGAGTTTGTTGGACTGTAGCCATTCTTGAGATTTCCGTGCTGACCTTTTGCCTCATCTCAAGATGTCGCGGATAAATCGGGTCAAGGATAGAAAATCAGCATTTTAGTGCTTTAACGACTGATTCTCAGAAGGACGTACCGTGAAACTGAGTTTTCTGAATTTGACTGGATTCAATTGAGCAGGGGCCTATTCGCACCCAATGACGATTACTTAGTGGGTGCATATAACCACGCAATCGTTGAACGCCGGGATCTGTCACCCCCTGAATGCTTAGAAGGGCTCAGGCCATTTCGCTGGCACCAGCGACTGCCTGGAAAGGCCAAGGTTCTTAGGAACAGTCTGATACGCTAGAGCAAGATGTATTTACAGGAGTCCGACAAGAACACAGAAAAAGTTGAAATGGAATTGCACATGGGATTGTGGGAGCTAGGTATGGAGCATTGTGGTGGATTGTAGCCTTTCTTGAGATTTCCGTCCTGTTTTTCTGCCACATCCCAAGATTGCGGAAGATTGGCCCAGGGACAGAACAGCATGTAAGTTGTTCAACGAGTGCAGGTAGTAAAGCATCCACCGGTGGAGTAAAAAGCATAGCGTGCGATTCTCATTCTATGCCCTTGAAAGCAGGTAAAAACAGAAGGGGCTCGCTCTCTGAGCGTCCTCCGAAGCCAGCACCGCTTTACAAGTCATTCTCGACTCCAGTTGGGGCCTACGGGCGAGTGGCTGATCATGCACGAAAGGCCATGTTTTGCAGGGGCCCACAGAAGTGCATTGCAGAGAAGCGCATCGAAGCAAAGTTGCGGCTAGCTGGTGCTCCTTGAAAGCATGTTGTGTTGGGTTTGGATGGCAAGAGAGTTGTGGCAGGAGATCAGCGTTGCAAACTCTTCTGCTCTCTGCTGCGCTTCTGCAGGAGAATGTCCCTTTGGTGTCATTCTTGGCTTTGCGTTCTGCGCTGAAGAATACATTGATTCGTGAAATGAGTATTCAGGCAAGATCTTGCACGGTTGAAGCCGATTCTGGCTCCCAGTCTGTGCTATTTGAAGAGTCTGTCCAGTCCGACTTGATAGTCCTTGAGAGGCAAGTGCAGGCAACAACACACTTCTGCTCCTTCCTAGACGGCGGAACTTGCCACAAAAACATTGGATTTTGTTTGGCAGATATCCCTGACTCATGATGATGGGCACCTGTGCTTGACGTGCTACAGAAACCGCAGCGAATCATTTCTGGGCAAGTGAAACAGGCAAGGGCGTGACAAGACATGTTTGGCATGAAGATTGCTCTAGAGCCAGCCATCCCTCAATGTGCACGTGCGCACAGGTCCCAAGCTCTCACTTAGCGCCAGCAGATAGGTACAGTGCATTGTGGGGGATTGTAGCCTTTCTTGGGGAATCATATGCTGATTTTTGGGTCTGTTCCAAGATAGCCGACATATTGGCCCGAGGACAGAAAGGCAGCATGTAAGTTGTTCAACGAGTGCTAGGTAGGAAAGCATCCACCGGCGGAGTAAAAAGCATAGCGTGCGATTCTCATTCTATGCCCTTGAAAGCAGGTAAAAACAGAAGAGGCTAGCTCTCTGAGCGTCCTCCGAAGCCAGCACCGCTTTACAAGTCATTCTCGACTCCAGTTGGGGCCTACGGGCGAGTGGCTGATCATGCACGAAAGGCCATGTTTTGCAGGGGCCCACAGAAGTGCATTGCAGAGAAGCGCATCGAAGCAAAGTTGCGGCTAGCTGGTGCTCCTTGAAAGCATGTTGTGCTGGGTTTGGATGGCAAGAGAGTTGTGGCAGGAGATCAGCGTTGCAAACTCTTCTACTCTCTGCTGCGCTTCTGCAGGACAATGTCCCTTTGGTGTCATTCTTGGCTTTGCGTTCTGTGCTGAAGAATACATTGATTCGTGAAATGAGTATTCAGGCAAGATCTTGCACGGTTGAAGCCGATTCTGGCTCCCAGTCTGTGCTATTTGAAGAGTCTGTCCAGTCCGACTTGATAGTCCTTGAGAGGCAAGTGCAGGCAACAACACACTTCTGCTCCTTCCTAGACGGCGGAACTTGCCACAAAAACATTGGATTCTGTTTGGCAGATATCCCTGACTCATGATGATGGGCACCTGTGCTTGACGTGCTACAGAAACCGCAGCGAATCATTTCTGGGCAAGTGAAACAGGCAAGGGCGTGACAAGACATGTTTGGCATGAAGATTGCTCTAGAGCCAGCCATCCCTCAATGTGCACGTGCGCAAGGTCCCAAGCTCTCACTTAGCGCCAGCAGATAGGTACAGTGCATTGTGGGGGATTGTAGCCTTTCTTGGGGAATCATATGCTGATTTTTGGGCCTGTTCCAAGATAGCCGACATATTGGCCCGAGGGCAGAAAGACAGCATGTAAGTTGTTCAACGAGTGCTAGCTAGTAAAGCATCCACCGGCGGAGTAAAAAGCATAGCGTGCGATTCTCATTCTATGCCCTTGAAAGCAGGTAAAAACAGAAGAGGCTCGCTCTCTGAGCGTCCTCCGAAGCCAGCACCGCTTTACAAGTCATTCTCGACTCCAGTTGGGGCCTACGGGCGAGTGGCTGATCATGCACGAAAGGCCATGTTTTGTAGGGGCCCACAGAAGTGCATTGCAGAGAAGCGCATCGAAGCAAAGTTGCGGCTAGCTGGTGCTCCTTGAAAGCATGTTGTGCTGGGTTTGGAGGGGAAGAGAGTTGTGGAAGAAGATCAGCGTTGCAAACTCTTCTACTCTCTGCTGCGCTTCTGCACGAGAAACACCCGCTGATATCATGGAGTGAGGTCAGGTCAACGTCTTGCATTTTTTCTTGCAAGATGCTGACCCCAGTACTGCTGTCAAGTATTTCAATGACTGCGCGCTGCCATGCGAAACTAAAGGGTTCTTCTTTGTGCAACTAGATAGATATGGTGCAATGTTTTGGATTGTAGATGTGGTCGCCTTGCCTGAGATTCCTGTCATGTTTTTTTGTTTCGTCCCGAGATGCAGATACAGCATCTGAAGGGCAGAACGACCGCTTGTTGATACTTCATCGAGTGCTTAGAGGTTCCACAGGTTCCGGGAATTGTGTAGAGTGCCTTTCGAAGCCTTCGAAAACAGGAGAGACCAAAGGAGGTGTGTTCTAGCCTACAAGCACATGCCTATCCACAAGCAGGATCATGTACGAAAGGCCATATTTTGCAGAGGCCGACTTCGCTTTGAAGATGCTGATGGAAGTGCATTGCGGAGAAGTGCGTTGTAACCAGGCTGCATCTGGCTAGTGCTTCTTGAAAGCATTCTGTGTTGGGTGGCGAGGGCAAAAGATCTGTGGCAGAAAATCAGCGTTGCCAACTCTTCTGTACCCTGCTCTTGCCCAAGCAAAGACCCCTTTGCTATCATTTTGTAGTCTGAGCTTTACGTGTTTGGCAGAAGAACCTATTATATTGCCTGCCTGAGTCAGATGTTTCCCCAATACATGAATGGGCGGTTCATAAAATAAGGGTTGAGGGAAGGTCTTGCATCCTCAATGTAGACCCTAGCTTCCAGCTTCTGAATTTTGAAGGGTCCAGCCATTGCAGAGAGTTGATAATCCTTGACAGGAAGGTGCTGGGAACAAAAACGTTTTCATTTTTGGATTGTCGATTTGCACAGAAGATGCATTTCAACCGTTTCTCACATGTCCAAATGATTACGTTTTAAAAGTGATGCGCACCTGCCGTTGGTTTTTGCATCAAATGGAGTGTCCAATTTTTGTCAACCCCTGTGACGAGAACAGCCGCTCTGTGACAAGACATTGGTGGATATGACTGGAGTGCTAAAGCACTTGCGGGTCAACGTCTTGCGTTTTTCTTGCAAGATGCTGACCCCAGTACTGCTGTCAAATATTTCAATGATTGCGCGCTGCCATGCGAAACTAAAGGGTTCTTCTTTGTGCAACTAGATAGATATGGTGCAATGTTTTGGATTGTAGATGTTGTCGCCTTGCCTGAGATTCCTGTCATGTTTTTTTGTTTCGTCCCGAGATGCAGATACAGCATCTGAAGGGCAGAACGACCGCTTGTTGATACTTCATCAAGAGCTTAGAGGTTCCACAGGTTCCAGGAATTGTGTAGAGTGCCTTTCGAAGCCTTCGAAAACAGGAGAGATCAAAGGAGGTGTGTTCTAGCCTACAAGCACATGCCTATCCACAAGCAGGATCATGTACGAAAGGCCATATTTTGCAGAGGCCGACTTCGCTTTGAAGATGCTGATGGAAGTGCATTGCGGAGAAGTGCGTTGTAACCAGGCTGCATCTGGCTAGTGCTTCTTGAAAGCATTCTGTGTTGGGTGGCGAGGGCAAAAGATCTGTGGCAGAAAATCAGCGTTGCCAACTCCTCTGTACCCTGCTCTTGCCCAGGCAAAGACACCTTTGCTATCATTTTGTAGTCTAAGCTTTACGTGTTTGGCAGAAGAACCTATTATATTGCCTGCCTGAGTCAGATGTTTCCCCAATACATGAATGGGCGGTTCATAAAATAAGGGTTGAGGGAAGGTCTTGCATCCTCAATGTAGACCCTAGCTTTCAGCTTCTGAATTTTGAAGGGTCCAGCCATTGCAGAGAGTTGATAATCCTTGACAGGAAGGTGCTGGGAACAAAAACCTTTTCATTTTTGGATTGTCGATTTGCACAGAAGATGCATTTTAACCGTTTCTCACACGCTCAAATGATTGCGTTTTAAAAGTGATGCGCACCTGCCGTTGGTTTGTGCATCAAATGGAGTGTCCAATTTGTTCAACCCCTGTGACGAGAACAGCCGCTCTGTGAAATGACATGGGTGGATATGAGTGGAGTGCTAAAGCACTTGCGCTGATGTGCACACACAGACACATGCATTGTGCATGCATGTCGGAGTTAGGAGCCTTGAGACATCTCGAGGCTGAAGCTGACCAGTGCCCAAAAGCGCGCGTGTAGTTAGCTTCAGGGCGTTCTGTTGGATTGTTGCTCTTCTTGATAGTTCCCATACCGTCGTTGAAAGATGGTCAGAAAGGCTGCGCATAAGTTCTTCAACAAGTTCTAGTTCTAGGTACGAAAGCTTTCACAGCTCAAGTAGCATGCACAGAGTGCACTTCGATACCCGTAAGAGCAAACGAGAGGAAAGGAGATGTGATCTTTGAGCGTCTGCCGGCAGCAGCAATGGAGGCGTGTTGTCTTAGCGTCTTTCGACACCAGCAAGCTTTGGCGAGGCACACTGAACTTTGAACGGCACCTAAATGCGACTGCCAAATCACATGCAGCATCATGCACAAAAGGTTATGTCTTGCAGGTGCCCACTTGCATTGGAGAGAAGGGCATCGTAACTGCTACTGCTGGTCCTTGAAAACAGTCTGTGCTGGGCTCAGAAGGCAAGAGAGCTGTGGGGAACGCTCAGCGTTGCAAACTCCTCTACGCTCTGCTGCACTCCTGCACGAGAAACTCCCTTTGGTGTCAGTCTTCCTATCTTCTACCGAAACCCGAAGAAAAACAACTCGCAGTGAATTGGCTACATGTCCGCAGCCACACATATATAATATATATTGCTGATTCGTAAAATCAGTATTCACGTACGGTCTTGCACTGTTCATGCAAAGTTTGGCTTTCAGTCAATGTTGGTTGAAGATTTAGCCCAGTTTGCCGAATTAATGGTCTTTGAGAGGCAAGTGCAGGCAGCAATACACTTCTGGTCCTTCCCAGAGGGCAGCACGTGCCACAAAAACATGTTCGAATTGTTTGGCAGACATCCCTGACTCATGATGATGGCTAGGGCAAGTGAAACAGGTGAGGGCTGTGCGACAAGACACCAGTTAGCATGAAGATGGGCCTGAAGCCAGCCACTGATCAATGTACACATGTGGATTGACACTCACCCGTGTGGGTGGAGACTAAATGACTAAAGGCTATCGAGGCTCGCAAGCAGTCGGTTAGCGCGAGGAGATAGGTACAGTGCGTTCTTTGGGAGCGTAGCCTTTCTTGAAGACTTTTGTCCTTATTTTCTCCATCATTCCAAGATGGCGGATAGATCAACCCAAGGACGCAAAGAGAGCATGTTCATTCTTCAACAAGTGATGGCTCGTAGAGCTTCCACAAGTTCTGAAAAAGTACAGACTGTCCCTTTATACGCTTGAAGCGGGCGAGGGCAATGGAGGCGTGTTGCCTTAGCGTCTTTCGACACCAGCAAGCTCTGGCGAGGCACACTGAACTTTGAACGGCACCTAAATGCGACTGCCAAATCACATGCAGCATCATGCACAAAAGGTCATGCCTTGCAGATGCCCACTTGCATTGGAGAGAAGGGCATCGCAACTGCTACTGCTGGTCCTTGAAAACAGTCTGTGCTGGGCTCAGAAGGCAAGAGAGCTGTGGCGAACACTCAGTGTTGCAAACTCCTCTACGCTCTGCTGCACTCCTGCACGAGAAACTCCCTTTGGTGTCAGTCTTCCTATCTTCTCCCGAAACTGCCGAAGAAAAACAACTCGCAGTGAATTGGCTACATGTCCGCAGCCACACATATATAATATATATTGTTGATTCGTAAAATGAGTATTCAGGCACGGTCTTGCACTGTTCATGCATGTTAGCTGACAATTCTTGTCGGCTCAAACAGGCATCGGCTTTTAGAGCGACAGATTTTGCGTTCGTTGATATTGAGGCAATGGCGGCCATGGTGTGAATCCAAATTCCTTTTTTCACATCGCGTACCAAGAAATACCGAGAAATACTCCAACACATTCACAGTGACGTGGCTCACATTTGCAAAACCAGCGCACCTGTCTACAAAACGCACGCAAATTTTCCCGAAAACTGAAGTTTGGACCTTACAACATCATGGGAGATGCAAACAATTGTACTCGCAAAGGATGTATCAAGGGTTGACAGCTAACACCTCACAAGATCTCACAAGACTGCTTGGGTTTCAATCTATAACTTATAAACCACTGGCTCTACCAAGTTTTATAATGTTTCTTATTCAAGCGAAGATTGCATGACAAGCTAATAGTAACCACGCAGGACATGCAGCACATGACCCTGCCTGAGATTCTTGGCGATTTCGGTGGGGCACCCACTTGGAAGCTTCAGAATATATGCGCCAAAGCACCGCTTTTCTTTATCATTCGGTCACGACGTCATGTGGCGCATGTCCTTGCAGTCCGGAAGCATCCTTGTTTGCTTTGGCCCCTGGTCATGCCGAGAGAACGGCAATGAGCAGCTGGATTCTTGTCCCAGGTCCTTTCAAGACAATGAAGTTTGATTAGGATTTTTGATGGCTCGCATTCAAGAATCTGCGAGCGACACGGATTTTTTTCAAAGCTCCCCCCGAAAACCCAAGGACGTCTCTTGACAGCGCCTGTGACATTTTAAGTTTCTGTCTTCCCCACTGCAGATTGTGGACACATTCGACAGGTTGCTTCTGCCAGCAGGGTTTGAAGCAGTGCTCACGTTGTCCTGTGAAAAACAACACCGGCCTACCAGCTCTATCGATTTTGGTCCGGTTGTGACAGGTTGTTGGAGATTTCGCGCTTTTGCATTGCGAGGGAAAAAAAAGGCATGAACAGTTCTTACTTCTATGATCTTGGTGCTGAGAAAGTGTGGTTCTGCATTCTCAGGCGTTCTCAGCATACTTTCCTTCCCCGGCGTGATCATTCACCTTGCAGCGAAAAACCGCGCTCTTTGACCGGCGCAGCGAAGAGACAGGAAGCGCACGATGCGGCACTTGCGCTGTCCGCTGTGAGGCTCTCAGGCTGTGCCAAGACCGGCCGGTGGGACCCCGTGGGACCCCGTGTGACCTCGACGTTCTGAGATGGGCCGAGATGGGTCGAGACGGGCGCCGTGGTCAAGTGGCTGATGCCGGGCCAATTCACACGCGGTTCTGGTCCCTTGCCAAGACTGCAATTCTTGAGGTGAGCCAAAGATGCCAGTTTGAATCTTGAAACGATGACAGTTGTGTATCAGCCGTCGGGTGCGGTGCACTTGTCAGGTGACTCTGTATGACCAACGAGATTGCTTTGAAGCAAGCAAGCGGAGACTGGGATATCTCGCAGGCAATTGCAAGTGAGTTGAAAAGGCCGTGGAATCGAAAGGGGCGGATGTGGCGATCTTTGGGACTGGTAAAGGGCTCATCCCTTCCAAGTTGGTGCAACTTGTGGAGTTGTGATATATTTTTGTTTCTGCCGGTTGGAAAGGTTCTGGTTAGTGACTTGGGCTGCCAAAAATTTCGGACTCAGCATGTTGCAATATCTCGTTTGCAATTCTTTTTCGCAAAGAAGTTTCGATGTGAGACCTGGATTGTTTGGGGCCGAAGAAGTTGGAATCTGCAATTTCACCAGTAGATGCTGCAGAGACTTTCAGGACCAGCAATCTGTGGTTATCATTTCTTGCAGTTTGCCAGTGCGTCCTAGGTTTATTCTTAGAAGGTTCAAGTTCAAGGAAGCTTGTTGAAATGGGTCCAAATTCTCCCCCACCACAACCAAGACGTTTTGTCTTATAGTGGACAAGTGCCCTCTGTTTGTTTGTTTCATCCACTTCACGACAAACCTTGGAGCTTTGCCAACACCGTGGGGCTAGAGCTTTGTGCCACCGCATGTGCAATGGCGTTGCCAGCAGGCGTCAGAAGGCAAACGGCGGCATGGTATTTTGATGTGTTTCTTGCAAGTACGTAGAAAGCCAGCCTTTTTTGAATAGAAAAGCCGTCTATACATGGTCATTTTCCATAGCAATGTTCATTTGCTGCAGGGTAAACCCTGTTTTCAGGTCTGAAAAAAGATCGGCGTGGCACCGGACCGATTCGGTTTGGTTCGGTTCATATATTTCCGGTTCACCAACCGCAACTGCAACCGGAACCACAACCACAAGCACAGCAACAACCACAAACCAACAAGAACAGCAAGAGCAGCAAGAACAACAAGAACAACAAGAACCACAAGAAACACGCACGATAACCACAACCACAGCAGCAAAGGATCGCAAGAACAACAAGAAGACCACAATTGTTTGTGTTATTTTGGTGGTGAAATGCTGTAAATATCGCGCCAAACGACAGGTTGAAGTTCCAAAATGCAAAATCCAACGTCCATGTTCCAAAATATCGCAAATACCGCGCAAAACGAGAAACCAAATGTCAAAAACAGTGGAAACACCTCGCCAAATGAAAGATGGAACATCCAATGCGTTGCAAGTAGCAAGGAAAAACAGGGAGAAGAGGAAACCCAAAGAGTCTCCCAAACTGCAAAGAGTTCCTGAAACATTTTGTAAGGTAATGCAAATGTGATGTGATGTGATGTGACGTGATGTGATGTGATGTATGTGTTGCAATGTGTATATGTGTGCAAGTAGATGCAAGTAGATGCAAGTAGATGCAAGTAGATATGAAGAAAAGAGTCAAGTCACTGACAGCGATTGGACAAATACACGACAGAATGAGTCTCTGAGGATATTCTTCTTTGAGGTATATATCTCTGCTCTCAAGCAACTCACCACCTCTCAGCCACCTCTTCTTTTTGGCAACATTCATCTCTGAGTTATTTCTTCGGTGAGTTGAGATACCTGATCTCCGCTCCTTCTTCTCAGAGCCCTTCTGTGAGCCAATTCTTCTCCCAGCACAGCATGTCTACACTGTCTACACTCCCCGCGCAGTTGTGCAATGCGTTGAGCCACACATGGTCGGAATCCCGCAGGGCTTGTCCCCACATCCACAACAATCTCTCGAGCAGCCGTGTTGCACCATAGTGAACAAGATGCAGCCCACGAACCCGAATGCTCACACGTATGTCAATGGGTACAGATGTCGAAACACATGGAAATGCAGTCATGCAGAACACTTTTCTGAAACAGTTTATTTGAACAGTCTTGTACATATTTCCCCTGTTACCATACCAGCGCACTGTAGACTGTGGAATATGGAAGAAGGTGGCGTGCTAAGTGTGGAGTATAGAGTGTAAAGTGTAGAGTGTAAAGTGTGGAGTGTCAAGTGTAAAGTGTAAAGTGTGGAGTGTGGGGTGTAGAGTGTAGAGTGTTGAGTGTAAAGTGTGGGGTGTAAGGTGTGGAGTGTAAAGTGTGGAATGTAAAGTGCGGAGTGTAAACTGTAAAGTGTGGAGTGTAAAGTGTAGAGTGTGGAGTGTAGAGTGTGGAGTGTAAAGTGTGGAGTGTGGAGTGTAAAGTGTGGAGTGAGGAGTGTAAAGTGTAAAGTGTGGAGTGTAAAGTGTAAAGTGTGGAAAGTGTGGAGTGTAAAGTGTCAAGTGTAAAGTGTAGAGTGTAAAGTGTAGAGTGTGGAGTGTGGAGTGCAAAGTGTAGAGTGTGGAGTGTGGAGTGTGGAGTGGAAAATGTAGAGTGTGGAGTGCGGAGTGTAAAGTTTAAAGTGTGGAGTGTAAAGTGTGGAGTGTAGAGTGTGGAGTGTAAAGTGTGGACTGTGGAGTGTAAAGTGTGGAGTGAGGAGTGTAAAGTGTAAAGTGTGGAGTGTAAAGTGTGGAGTGTAGAGTGTCAAGTGTCAAGTGTCAAGTGTAAGTGTAGAGTGTAAAGTGTAGAGTGTGGAGTGTAAAGTGTAGAATGTGGAGTGGGTAGTGGAAAGTGTAGAGTGTGGAGTGTGGAGTGTGGAGCGTGGAGTGTAAAGTAAGGAGTGTAGAGTATGAAGTGCGGAGTGTGGGGTGTAAAGTGTGGAGTGTGTAAAGTGTAGAGTGTGGTGGAGTGTAGAGTGTGGTGGAGTGTGGAGTGTGTAGTGTGGAGTGTGGAGTGTGGGGTGTAAAGTAAGGAGTGTGGATTGTAAAGTGTGGAGTGTGGAGTGTGGAGTGCGCAGCGGGTAAAGTGTAGAGTGTGGAGTGTGGAGTGTAGAGTGTGGAGTGTGGAGTGTAAAGTGTGGAGTGTAGTAGAGTGTGAAGTGTGGAGAGTAAAGTGTAGAGTGTGTAAAGTGTAGAGCGTGGAGTGTAGAGTGTGGAGTGTGCAGTGTAAAGTGCAGAGGGTGGAGCGCAGTGTAAAGTGTAGAGTGTAAAGTGTCTAGTGTGGAGTGTGAAGAGTGGAGTGTAGAGTGTCCAGCGTGGAGTGTAAAGTGTAGAGTGTAAAGTGTAGAGTGTAAAGTGTAGAGTGTAAAGTGTGGAATGTAAAGTCTGGAGTGTAAAGTGTGGAGTCTAAAGTGTAGAGTGCGGAGTGAGGAGTGTAAAGTCTAAAGTGTGGAGTGTGGAGTGTAAAGTGTGGAGTGTAAAGTGTAAAGTGTCGAGTGTGGAGAGTAAAGTGTAGAGTGTGTAGTGCGGAGTGTCAAGTGTGGAGTGTAAAGTGTAAAGTGTGGAGTGTGGAGTGTAGACTGTGAAGTGCGGAATGTAAAGTGTGGAGTCTAAAGTGTAGAGTGTGGAGTGTAAAGCGTGGAGTGTAGAGTGTGAAGTGTAGAGTGCAAAGTGTGGAGGGTATAGTGTAAAGTGTGGAGTGTAAAGTGTAGAGTGTGGGGTCTAAAGTGTGGAGTGTAAAGTGTAAAGTGGGGAGTGGGGAGTGCCGTGCGCAGAGTGTGGAGTGTAGAGTGTGGAGTGTAAGTGTCAAGTGTAAAGTGTGGAGTGCAAATTGTAATATGTGGAGTGTAAAGTCTGGAGTGTAAAGCGTGGAGTGTAAAGTGTTGAGTGTAAAGTGTAGGGCGTAAGTGTTGAGTGTAAAGGGTGGAGTGTGGAGTGTGGAGCACGCAATGCGACACGTCTGGAGTGCTGCGCGTGCCACGCAAAATGACGACAGAGATCTCCAAAATGCTGCGCCTGCCACGAAAACTGCAACTCATCTTGTGAAAACGACGCAAAAGTACTGCGCTTGCCACATAAAAACGACCTTCGACACGTTGTCAAACAGGTTGGAATGTCACAAAGTGCCGCGCCTGCCACGCAAAAGGCTGCTTGGAAACCTTTGAAAAGGAGAGGTTTTGCAGCTTCCCCCATAGACACGGCGAGACGAGACACATGGGAGCATCGTGCGAGATTTCCTCACTTTGTAGCTTCAAAATCGACGTTTTCCTACGAGTTTTCTTAGGAACCTCTAAATTTGCTACCTCAAAATCGATGTTTCGTGCTGCCACGGAATTTGCACCTTGTCGCCACTTGACGCAGCCCTGACAATGCGATTCGCAAAAAACACGCAACACGACACGTCTGAAGTGCTGCGCCTGCCACGCAAAATGACGCTGGACACGTCCAAAGTGCTGCGCCTGCCACGAAAACTGCAACTTATCTTGCGAAAACGTCGCAAAAGTATTGCGCCTGCCACACAAAACGATTTTCGACACGTTACAAAACACGTCTGAATGTCACAAAGTGCCACGCCTGCCACGCGAAACGAAGCAACGCGACGTTTGAAACCTCCAAAATGACCCCTTCTGCAGAACTTACCACAGGCACGGCCATGCGGCCCTCACGCAAACGGTTGCGAACGGTTGCGAACGGCTGCGAGCGGTTACGCAACGTCGAGCGAACAAAACACCTTCAACCCCAGGCCCCCAGAATGAAACGGGAACCCTTGCTACGCATTCGGGAAAAAAACGTGAAACACATCCTTTGCACAGCCAATTCAATCCATGTAGCGATGTAGTCATCTTCAGTGGAATTCCGGCCACAGAGGTTGCGCCATATCTTGAACCATCTTCCGTGTCTTTCGCGCAGCGATTGCAATGCAGCACCCATTGCAGTCCCGCATAGGGCGGTCGCACCAACGAATCGACGCGTTCCGCTGCTGCTTTCCTGGACAATGCCCCACACCCGCGGAACACACGGACCCTCAGTTAGCAACCCCGGGAACCACAAAACCTGCAACAGCGATTCTTCAATCGCACTTGATTGCTTTCACCCACCCACTGCAGCCACATTTAATGAATCTACCGACAATTTATGAGTGATGTTCGTATAGTTGAGTGCTCGAGTTTGTGGAAAAAAAATCCCGTGACATTTGTGCGAACGCAGAAATTTCTCAATTCCCCACCTGCCAGGTGAGGGTTGTTAGATTTTATCAGAGTTGTTGTCCTCCTATTCCTCGCCCTCCTCCTCCTCCTCCTCCCTCTCCTCCTCCTCGCCTCTCCTCCTCCTCGCCTCCTCCTCCTCCAGTTTCTCCTCGACCATGTCTGCATCAACTTCCGCCTTGCCAACTCTTCGCCAAGCTTTTCGCCAACTTCCCAGCTCAGTGCGCACCGCTGGACCTCAACCTGGGAGCTTCCCAGATCAGTGTGCACCGCTGGACCTCAACCTGGGACCTGCCCAGCTCAGTGTGCACCGCTGGACCTCAACCTGGGACCTTCCCAGCTCAGTGTGCACCGCTGGACTTCAACCTGGGACCTTCCCAGCTCAGTGTGCACCGCTGGACCTCAACCTAAGACCTGCCCAGCTCAGTGTGCACCGCTGGACCTCAACCGGGACCTTCCCAGCTCAGTGTGCACCGCTGGACCTCAACCTGGGACCTTCCCAGCTCAGTGTGCACCGCTGGACCTCAACCTGGACCTGCCCAGCTCAGTGTCAACCTGGGACCTGCCCAGCTCAGTGTGCACCGCTGGACCTCAACCTGGGACCTGCCCAGCTCAGTGTGCACCGCTGGACCTCAACCTGGGACCTTCCCAGCTCAGTGTGCACCTCTGGACCTCAACGGCCAGATAGAATGCCAGAAGATATGCCAGATAGAATGTCAGATAGAATGCCAGAAGATATGCCAGATAGAATGCCGCAAGATATGCCATATAGAATGCCAGAAGGTATGCCAGATAAAGTGCCAGAATGTTTGCCAGATAGAATGCCAGAAGATTTGCCAGATAGAATGCCAGAAGACATGCCAGATAGAGTGCCAGAAGATATGCCAGAAGATATGCCAGAACATATTGCAGAAGATATGCCAGGTAGAATGCCAGAAAATATGCCAGATAGAATGCCAGAAGATATGCTAGATAAAATGACAGAAGATATGTCAGATAGAATGCCAGAAGATTTGCCAGTAACAAAACGTATAAATGTCATGGTGGGGATAACTCGAAGTAAAGTAATTTGATTTTTCTGGAGTGAACCACTTGCCAACTGAGATGCGGACGCCCGATGTGGAGGAAAAAATCAGCAACCCAATAACGCGCTAGACCAAAGCAAAAAAAAAACAAAGAAAACGCAGCCAATGTCTGCCAGCATTTTGGGGATCCCAAGGTTTCTGATGAACCATGCCCAGCACCGGGTTTAATTTTTTCTTGTCTTACAGTGCTGTTGAACACCAATCCCAGAAGGAAGATTTTCTGCTCTTTCATGTGTGTCCAAAATATTGCAAGTGGAACTGCTCTACTGTGAGACTGTGACTTTGCATGAACCTACAACTGACTGCAATTGAATGTACATGACTCTGGGACAGCCTCTTTCTTGTCCTGATCTACATGCAGGAGTTGAAATGTCAACATTTTGCACACCCTGGGCCCTGAGCAGTGAAATCTCACATGCCCCAGATCATGTATCAGTGCAACCGTTGCAACCATGTCATGAGCTGCGAGGCCTGACGTCACGACGGATTCGCAACACCAGGTCGAGGCACGTGCGCAGGTTTCGGGAAGGAAACTGATTCCATGTAAAGGAAAACCAAAATCATCAGAGCATTATTTTACACATTAAAAATGCACTCTTCCTTTAATTCATCTTGATGACAAAGTTATCTTGGCAGGGCCACGGAAGGACGTTTTTGAGCGGGTAAACACCGCTGATGGATCCTGTTAGGTTTTGACTGCGGTTTTCACATGATGTGAATGGTTCACACAAGCACAACAGCCTTTTTTCCATCTTTTTCCAGTGTCATGTGGAGAACATTGGAGAACAACTACAAGCCGATCATCACGGCAAAAAGGGAAAAAACGCCCATAACTTAGGACGTTGGGTGCACGTTGGGCTGGAACATCTTTGTGAAACAGAACATCCGTGAATATCCATCATTTAACACTAGATATCCTTTTTTTCGTGTAGTAGAGTCCCGACACGTCGGACCAGTATAGATCAGAAATAGATTCACTTTGCCGCAGATGCTCCGCACCGGCCATCCAAGGTACATCTTGATCCCGCCTGAATTGATGCAGCTGACGTCACAGTAGCCGAGCAAAGATTGCAGCTGTCACCTTTGTCAACTCTGCGGCCAAGTATTGAAACATGTGGCTGACCAGTGAGACAGGTGCAGACGTTGGCAGTTGTTCACGTTATGATTGGGTAGTTGGTGGACCAGAATGCTGACCGCCTCAAGCAGATGAGGATGGAAAACTTGACCCAACAAATTGCGCAAACAGATGCCGCTGATTTTGTGAGCTGTTAATCCTTGCGGAAGTGGTGCTTCCGTGCACTTGGTTCTCAGCGCTGCCCAGGGGACCCTCCAGAGGTTTCGACCATTTTTCAATGTGGGATGAAACACTGAACCCATCAGGGCTGAGTTTGCCTTCTGGATGCACAGATTCACATGGTGTTTCTTCCGGACGCATCCTGTGTGAACAATTCTCAGTCCATCCAAACCATCCAAAGATCTGTACGATTTAATTCGACGTCACGACGTCACCCCCGAATTAACGAGGCAGAATTTTGAAATTAAGGGGATATGTACATAAGTATCTGACCCTCTGCCTGTACCCGATCCGGCTTGCTCGCGAAGCGCATTGTTGACAACGAGCTCTTGCTTTAGGCGCGAACGGGTGAGAGAGAGGGGAGAGAGGAAAAGGATGTTGGAAAAAGAGTTGAAAGTGCTTGGAGTTGAAAGGGCGGTGAAAAGAATCACATGCACACCACATGCACACTACAATGTGGTTCCTTGGCATGGCTTTCTGGTTTCCTATTCTTTTCTATCTTGGGATGGTACGGTGGGAACCCGCACCAAACAAGCTTAAGGATGATGAAGAAAAAGAAGATGGTCCTATGTCTTCAAAATAGGATCATTTCCATGTTGTGCTGGCCCTTGCCCTTGCCGTTGCCAGAATCCGGGACAGCTGCTCCGGCGTAGATGAGCGATCTACGCGCGATTTTGCGTTCTACCTGGCTTTTGGCCGCGCTGGGCTCTGTCGTGGCCGGAATCCGGGATAGCTGCTCCGGCTACGCTGGTTTCCGGCCTTGGTTGCTTGCCGCGGGCCCGCCGCGCCCGGCAAACGCAAACTCGCGCGTAGATCGATCTACGCGCGATTTTGCGTTATACCAGGGTTTTGGCCGCGCTGGGCTCTGTCGTGGCCGGACTCCGGGATAGCTGCCCTGGCTACGCTGGTTTCCGGCCTTGGTTGCTTGCCGCGGGCCCGCCGCGCCCGGCAAACGCAAACTCGCGCGTAGGATCGGCCGGGGTTTTGGCCGCGCTGGGGTCTGTTGTGGCCGGAATCCGGGATAGCTGTTCCGGCTGCGCTGGTTTCCGGCCTTGGTTGCTTGCCGCGGGGCCGCCGCACAGACGCAAAATGACGCACCGCCACGCCAGGGAAACGCAAAAACCCGTGTAGATCGCTGATCTACGCGCGTTTTTGTTTTTTGACCTCGGGCGCGCCGGGCAGAGCAGTGCCAGCGCACCTTGGAGAGGCCTCCAAGGGTCGGAAACGCCGGCCCCACCCGGCGGCCACGTTGGCTTATCCAGCGGACTGGATTTCTGAGCCCGGGCCCAGCAGCCGCGCCAAAGCTCGACTCTCCCCGGGCGCGCCCTTCACAGGCTTGGGCTTGGCGTTTTTCGCTTTAAGGAAGCAAGTCATCACACGGTCAGTGTAGCAAGTCACGCTCGTGGTTGATGCTGAGCATTCTTTTTCGTATTTGATGTTTTCTTTTCTTGCTATGCACTTGCCAAGTAAGTGATGTGGCTCCGCTCTGCGGCTGTAACATGATGCATAAGTTGCTGTTCCGGCTACGCTGAATTTTTTTTCTTGGTTGCTTGCTGCGGCGCTGCTGCACCTCCAAGACGCGAAAACACGCGTGGATGAGCGATCTTTTGCATTCTACCGCTGGGCCTTGTCATTGCCGGAATCCGGGATAGCTGTTCCGGCTACGCTGGTTTCCGGCCTTGGTTGCTTTCCACGGGCCCGCCGCGCCAGGGAAACGCAAAAACGTGCGTAGATGATAGCTACCATTTTGCGTTCTACCTGGCTTTTGGCCGCGGTGGGTTCTGTCGTGGCCGGAATCCGGGATAGCTGTTCCGGCTACGCTGGTTTCCGGCCTTGGTTGCTTTCAACGGGCCCGCCACGCCCGGCAAACACAAAAACGCGCGTAGATCGCCTGCGTTATACCAGGGTTTCGGCCGCGCTGGGCTCTGTCGTGGCCGGAATCCGGGATAGCTGCCCTGGCTACGCTGGTTTCCGGCCTTGGTTGCTTGCATGTCGTTGAATTCGTTTCCTCTGCAGACATCCTTCCTAAACACATCGGTCGGTCGTGTATGAGGTTTTAAACAGAGGGATTTGGAGATACATTATTTTGAGACAACCCCACGTGATCCCTTCCTAGGCATTGTATGTCTATATATATATATATTTGTAGTGGATTAAAGCACCGAATGGGATCATGATACTGACGGATAGATTTATGTACATACTGCTTGAACATATTTTATATATGTGTATATATATGTTTATATCATAATCACCCATATACTGTCCACCCAACAAACACCGACCCTCAAAACCGCCCATCCATTATATGTCATTAGTTAAGAGATCCGTATGCGTGCTGCCAGGCAAAGCGTGTTCAACGACCTCAACCTGGGCAACGACGTCACACTAATTTCGTTTTTCAGACGACCTCACTTAATTTCATTTTGAATTATTGAAAATAAGGTACGACCCAAGAAATATTGTAAATTGATCAGAAAGATGGGCATGTACCTTCGTAGGATGAATCTAACGCAGGCTTGTGCAGGCAGGGTCAAGGGGAATCCTGCAGAGGTTGTGCCTGGAAGTGCATGATGGCAGAGTCTCGACATATCATAGAATCCTGAGAAAGCGCTACATAGATTCTCTCCGCTTCATTGATCCTGAAAGCAGTTTGCCGGCGCTCTTTGCCCTCTCCAGTCGCTTCGCTGTCAGAACTTGTTGACAGACCATGCACATGTTCCAGATTTTTCCGCCCTTTTCCACATTGAATTGAAGCAAGCAGGGCATTGGGCTGTAGTTCTTCTTCAAAGTCTTGAATGTTGAGCCGCAAGCTCATGACAACCCAAGGTTCCGCTGGATTGCGTGTCAAGATCCCAGTGCCACAGCACCTAGACCAATGCGTCCCCAAAAATTCTTCCTCATGAAATCTTCCAAGCACCAGCAACAATATTATATGTGGCTGCAGTTTTGGACCTTTGCTCAGGCGCAGCAAGAGTTGGTCTCAAGTCTGGAACTGTCAGGTACCATGGAACTGTGGTGACTGTCATACTGTTTGCCACGGATGTTGACCTCCTGGAGAGTTCTTCTCAACAAAGTTTGTTCTGCCGTGGCTTCGCAAACTGTGTTTGTGGCGTCCGAGATGTCGCCAGGCTCGGTATTTTGTGAAGAAAGCATCAGCTGGAACAGAAGGTGTAGGGCAAACACTAAATTGCTAAAGGCTAGTGAGACCCCAAAGCTCCTACTTGGTTGGTACCAGAAGATAGGTTCAGAGTTTTCTGTTGGATTGTAGCCATTCTTGATGATTTTTATCACATGCGCAGACTGCGATTCCATGCCCTTGAACATGGGCGAGACAAAATGAGGATTGATTGCTCTCTGAGTGTCTTTCGATGCCAGCAACGCTTGGCAAGTCACACTTGACTCTGAATGGAGCCTACAGAAGAATGCCTCATCATATGCAGGATTATGCACGAAAGGTAATGTTTTGTAGAGGCCCACAGAAGTGCATTGCAGAGAAGTGCACTGTAACCAGGCTGTGCTAGCTGGTGCTCCCTGAGAGCATTCTGTGGTGGGTTTGGAGGGCAAGAGAGCTGTGGCTGGAGTTCAGTTGTCAATGCTTCTGCACCCTGACTACAGTTTTACATTCAGTCCCTTTGGTGTCACGGACTGGCAAGCAGCGTGCTGCAACAAAATCTTGCCCCAAGCTGCGTGTCTTCTGCCCAAGAATGCAGAACCGCTCTGAACGGTATCGATGTGCTTTTCCCCACACATGCCTTAGCGGTGACTTCTAAAAAGAATACTGAGGAGAGGCGCTGGCTAGTCTGCATGAAGCTTGCTCTGAACCCGACAAAACATCTATGCGCATTTAGGTACACAAGACTAAATTGTTAAAGGCTAGTGGGACCCCAAAGCCCCTGCTTGGTTGGTACCAGAAGATAGGTTCAGGGCGTTCTGTTGGATTGTAGCCATGCTTGATGATTTCTATCACATGCGCAGACTGCGATTCCATGCCCTTGAACATGGGCGAGACAAAATGAGGATTGATTGCTCTCTGAGCGTCTTTCGATGCCAGCAACGCTTGGCAAGTCACACTTGACTCTGAATGGAGCCTACAGAAGAATGCCTCATCATATGCAGGATTATGCACGAAAGGTAATGTTTTGTAGAGGCCCACAGAAGTGCATTGCAGAGAAGTGCGCTGTAACCAGGCTGTGCTAGCTGGTGCTCCCTGAGAGCATTCTGTGGTGGGTTTGGAGGGCAAGAGAGCTGTGGCTGGAGTTCAGTTGTCAATGCTTCTGCACCCTGACTACAGTTTTACATTCAGTCCCTTTGGTGTCACGGACTGGCAAGCAGCGTGCTGCAACAAAATCTTGCCCCAAGCTTTGTGTCTTCTGCCCAAGAATGCAGAACCGCTCTGAACGGTATCGATGTGCTTTTCCCCACACATGCCTTAGCGGTGACTTCTAAAAAGAATACTGAGGAGAGGCGCTGGCTAGTCTGCATGAAGCTTGCTCTGAACCCGACAAAACATCTATGCGCATTTAGGTACACAAGACTAAATTGTTAAAGGCTAGTGGGACCCCAAAGCCCCTGCTTGGTTGGTACCAGAAGATAGGTTCAGGGCGTTCTGTTGGATTGTAGCCATGCTTGATGATTTCTATGACATGCATAGCCTGCGATTCCATGCATTTGAACATGGGCGAGACCAAATGAGGCTTGCTCTTTGAGTGTCTTCGCCAGCAACGCTTGGCAAGTCACACTTGACTCCAAATGGAGCCTACAGAAGAATGCCTCATCACATGCAGGATTATGCACGAAAGGTAATGCTTTGTATAGGCCCACAGAAGTGCATTGCAGAGAAGTGCGCTGTAACCAGGCTGTGCTAGCTGGTGCTCCCTGAGAGCATTCTGTGTTGGGTTTGGAGGGAAAGAGGGCTGTGGCTGGAGTTCAGCGTTGTCAATGCTTCTGCACCCTGCAACTACAGTTTTACATTCAGTCCCTTTGATGTCACGGACTGGCAAACAGCGTGCTGCAACAAAATCTTGCCCGAAGCTTTGTGTCTTCTGCCCAAGAATGCAGAACCGCTCTGAAATGGATAGATATGTTTTTTCCCACACATGCCTTAGCGGTGACTTCTAAAATGAGTATTCAGATAAGATCTTACTCTTTTCATGCAGATTCTGGATTCCAGTGGGTGTGTTTTGGGTCTATCTGCTTTGCGGAGTTAATAGTCCATGAGCGGCAAGTGCAGGCAACAATACACTTCTGCCCCTTCTCAGAGGGCAGAACTTGCCCAACAAACATGTTTGAACTGTTCCTGAGATATGCCAAACTCATGATGATGGGCACCTGCGATTGAAGTGCGGCAACTGGTGCAGCCTTCAAATCAGTTCCAGGATCAGAGAAAGAGACGCTGGCTGCGTGACGAGACAGAGGGCATGAAGCTTGCTCTGAACCCAACAACACATCTATGTGCATCTGGGTTGATAGATGCACCACTAAATTGCTAAAGGCTAGTGAGACCCCAAAGCTCCTACTTGGTTGGTACCAGAAGATAGGTTCAGAGTTTTCTGTTGGATTGTAGCCATTCTTGATGATTTTTATCACATGCGCAGACTGCGATTCCATGCCCTTGAACATGGGCGAGGCAAAATGAGGATTGATTGCTCTCTGAGTGTCTTCCGATGCCAGCAACGCTTGGCAAGTCACACTTGACTCCGAATGGAGCCTGCAGAAGAATGCCTCATCACATGCAGGATTATGCACGAAAGGTAATGTTTTGTAGAGGCCCACAGAAGTGCATTGCAGAGAAGTGCACTGTAACTAGGCTGTGCTAGCTGGTGCTCCCTGAGAGCATTCTGTGTTGGGTTTGGAGGGCAAGAGAGCCGTGGCTGGAGTTCAGCGTTGTCAATGCTTCTGCACCCTGCAACTACAGTTTTACATTCAGTCCCTTTGATGTCACGGACTGGCAAACAGCGTGCTGCAACAAAATCTTGCCCGAAGCTTTGTGTCTTCTGCCCAAGAATGCAGAACCGCTCTGAAATGGATAGATATGTTTTTTCCCACACATGCCTTAGCGGTGACTCCTAAAATGAGTACTCAGATAAGATCTTACTCTTTTCATGCAGATTCTGGATTCCAGTGGGTGTGTTTTGAATCTATCTGCTTTGCGGAGTTAATAGTCCATGAGCGGCAAGTGCAGGCAACAATACACTTCTGCCCTTTCCCAGAGGGCAGAACTTGCCCAACAAACATGTTTGAACTGTTCCTGAGATATGCCAAACTCATGATGATGGGCACCTGCGATTGAAGTGCGGCAACTGGTGCAGCCTTCAAATCAGTTCCAGGATCAGAGAAAGAGGCGCTGGCTGCGTGACGAGACAGAGGGCATGAAGCTTGCTCTGAACCCGACAAAATTCTTCTTGTTGTACTCTTCCAAGCGCCAGCAACTGATGATATGTGGCTGCAGTTTTGGACCTTTGCTCAAATCCAGTCCTTTCACTGTGCGTGTGCCTGCTTCCACCTCAGTTCGTGTTGATCCGCAGAAGGCTTGAAGCTTTCCATGCGTGAGTCGTGCTGAGTGAGTTCTTGCTGGCACGCACCCCGCACCATGCCCCGGTTCAGATTGAGGGTTGGCTCTGCTAAGAGCACTTGTTCCCAAAGCTGGCTGAGAATTTTGCAGTAAAAGTTGCCTTTAAGCTGAACTGCATGCCAGCTGCACAGCGTGCCCGAATACTGAGCGCAGCAAGATTTGGTCTCAAGTCTGGAACCGTCAGGTACCATGGAATTGTGCTGACTGTCGTACTGTTTGCCACGTATGTTGACCTCCTGGAGAGTTCTTCTCAACAAAGTTTGTTCTGCCGTGGCTTCGCAAGCTGTGTTTGTGGCGTCCGAGATGTCGCCAGGCTCGGTATTTTGTGAAGAAAGCATCAGCTGGAACAGAAGGTGTAGGGCAAACACAGCTCTGTATCACAACACATTTGCCGGCGTTCTTTACCCTCTCCAGTCGCTTTGCTGTCAGAACTTGTTGACAGACCATGCACATGTTCCAGATTTTTCCGCCCTTTTGCATACATTGAATTGAAGCAAGCAGGGCATTGGGCTGTAGTTCTTCTTCAAAGTCTTGAATGTTGAGCCGCAAGCTCATGACAACCCAAGGTTCGGCTGGATTGCGTGTCAAGATCCCAGTGCCACAGCACCTAAACCAATGCGTCCCCCAGAATTCTTCCTCATGAAATCTTCCAAGCGCCAGCAACTGATGATATGTGGCTGCAGTTTTGGACCTTTGCTCAAATCCAGTCATTTCACTGTGCGTGTGCCTGCTTCCACCTCAGTTCGTGTCGATCCGCAGAAGGCTTGAAGCTTTCCATGCGTGAGTCGTGCTGAGTGAGTTCTTGCTGGCACGCACCCCGCACCATGCCCCGGTTCAGATTGAGGGTTGGCTCTGCTAAGAGCACTTGTTCCCAAAGCTGGCTGAGAATTTTGCAGTAAAAGTTGCCTTTAAGCTGAACTGCATGCCAGCTGCACAGCGTGCCCGAATACTGAGCGCAGCAAGATTTGGTCTCAAGTCTGGAACCGTCAGGTACCATGGAATTGTGCTGACTGTCGTACTGTTTGCCACGGATGTTGACCTCCTGGAGAGTTCTTCTCAACAAAGTTTGTTCTGCCGTGGCTTCGCAAGCTGTGTTTGTGGCGTCCGAGATGTCGCCAGGCTCGGTATTTTGTGAAGAAAGCATCAGCTGGAACAGAAGGTGTAGGGCAAACACAGCTCTGTATCACAACACATTTGCCGGCGTTCTTTACCCTCTCCAGTCGCTTTGCTGTCAGAACTTGTTGACAGACCATGCACATGTTCCAGATTTTTCCGCCCTTTTCCATACATTGAATTTAAGCAAGCAGGGCATTGGGCTGTAGTTCTTCTTCAAAGTCTTGAATGTTGAGCCGCAAGCTCATGACAACCCAAGGTTCGGCTGGATTGCGTGTCAAGATCCCAGTGCCACAGCACCTAAACCAATGCGTCCCCCAAAATTCTTCCTCATGAAATCTTCCAAGCGCCAGCACCTCGGTTCAGATTGAAGGTTGGCTCTGCGAAGAACACTTGTTCCCAAAGCTGGCTGAGAATTTTGCAGTAAACGTTGCCTTTAAGCTGAACTGCATGCCAACTGCACAGCGTGCCCGAATACTGAGGTTCTGCATTCTCAGCGTTCTCGGCATACTTTTCTTTCCCCGGCATGATCATTCACCTTGCAGCGAAAAACGGCGCTCTTTGATTGTGGCATCGAGGAGACAGGACGCGCACGATGCGGCAATTGCGCTGTCCGCTGTGAGGCTCTCAGGCAGTGCCAAGACCATGCCGCAGGGCCAATTCACACGCGGTTCTAGTCCTCAAAAGCCTGCAACTCTACAGAGCCGAAGATGCCAGTTCGACTCTTGAAGAGATCAGTTACGTATCAGCCGTCCACTGCGGTGTTGAAGCGATCAAGCAGTTCTTGAGGTGAGCCAAAGATGCTCTTGAAACGATGACAGTTGTGTATCAGCCGTCAAGTGCGGTGCACTTGTCAGGTGACTCTGTATGACCAACGAGATTGCTTTGAAGCAAGCAAGCGGAGACTGGGATATCTCGCAGGCAATTGCAAGTGAGCCGAAAAGGCCGTGGAATCGAGAGGGGCGGATGTGGCGATCTTTGGGACTGGTAAAGGGCTCATCCCTTCCAAGTTGGTGCAACTTGTGGAGTTGTGATATATTTTTGTTTCTGCCGGTTGGAAAGGTTCTGGTTAGTGACTGAGCTGCCAAAATTTTCGGACTCAGCATGTTGCAATATCTCGTTTGCAATTCTTTTTCGCAAAGAAGTTTCGATGTGAGACCTGGATTGGGGCCGAAGAAGTTGGAATCTGCAATTTCACCAGTAGATGCTGCAGAGACTTTCAGGACCAGCAATCTGTGGTTGTTATTTCTTGCAGTTTGCCAGTGCGTCCTAGGCCTCACATATCTTGTCAACACACAACTTGCTCACACAACTTGTCCTCACACAACTTGTCCTCACACAACTTGCTCACACAGAACTTGTCCTCACACAGAACTTGTCCTCACACATCTTGTCATCACACAACTTGCTCACACACAACTTGTCCACACACAACTTGTCCTCACACATCTTGTGATCACACGACTTGCTCACACACAATTTGTCCTCACACATCTTGTCATCACACAACTTGCTCACACACAACTTGTCCTCACACATCTTGTCATCACACAACTTGCTCACACACAACTTGTCCTCATATAACTTGTCCTCACACAACTTGTCTTCACACAACTTGTCCTCGCACAACTTGCTCACACACAACTTGTCCTCACACAACTTGTTATCACACAACTTGCTCTCACACAACTTGCTCTCACACAACTTGTCCTCACAGAACCTGCTCACACATAACTTGTCTTCACATATCTTGTCATCACACGACTTGCTCAAAAACAACTTGTCCTCACACCACTTGGCCTCACATAACTTGCTGATACATAACTTGTCCTCATACATCTTGTCATTACACAAATTGCTCACACATAACATGTCCTCATATATCTTGTTATCACACAATTTGTCCTCACATAACTTGTCCTCACACAACCTGTCCTCACATAACTTGCTTACATACAACTTATCATCTTACAACTTGTCCACACACAACTTGTCCTCACATAACTTGTCCTCATATCTTGTCATCACACAACTTGCTCACAAACAAGTTGTCCTCATATAACTTGCTCTCCGGCAGACATGACACTTGGGGACGTGGACCTTGCGTGGCAGGCGTGGCACTTGGCGACATGGATCGTCACTTTGTGTGGCTTGACGCCGTGGACGCCGCGGCTTTTGGCGTGGCAGGCCTGGCACTTGGTGAACCTTCGCTTTGCGTGGTAGGTGTGGCATTTGGCGACATGGATGGGCACGATGCAGCAAACGGCCACGAAGAGGTGTAGTTCCCTTGTACCTTGCGGATTTCTCGCGGATATGGCTGGAAAATATTTTATAAACTCCAAAGCTGGTTGCAGACCAAAATTAAACATCCGGCGGCAGCGCCCAAATCTTTCCCCGCCCAGTGCCCCAAGTGCCACGCCCGCCACGTGGCATCCAGTGGTTTGCCTGCCATACAAAGTGCCGCGGCGTTACCAGTGACCAATCCAGTCCAAGCGCTACGAGAGCCAGCCCAGTGCCCTAAGCGCCACGCCAGCCACGCGAAACGAAGGTGGATGTTACTAAGTGCCACGTCTGCCACGTGAAACGAAGGTGGATCTCACCAAGTGCCACGCCTACCACGCAAAGTGGCGCGGCGTCACCGGCGACCAATGCAGTGTAAGCGCGCCACCAGAGCCAGCCCAATGCCCTAACCACGTAAAAGGAACGCAGATGTCACCAAGTACCACGCTAAAAGAAGGCAGATGTCGCCAGGTGCCTTGCCTGCCACGCGAAGTGCCGCGGCGTTACCGGCGACCAATGCAATCCAAGCGCGCGACCAGAGCCAGCCCAATGCCCTAAGTACCATGCCTACCACGCAAAACGAAGATGGATGTTACTAAGTGCCACGTCTACCAAATGAAACGAAGGTGGATGTCACCAAGTGCCACGCCTGCCACGCAAAGTGGCGCGGCGTCACCGGCGATCAATGTAGTGTAAGCGCGCCACCAGAGCCAGCCCAATGCCCTAAGTGCCATGCCTGCCACGCAAAACGAAGGTGGATGTCTCCTGAAAGATGGTGGTTGACAAAGATGTGTGTGACAGATGGTGGTTGATAAAGATGTGTGTGAAAGATTGTGTGTGAAAGATGTGTGTTAAGTTAAGGATGTCTGTTGAAGATGGTGGTTGACAAAGATATGAAAGATTGTGTGGAAAGATGGTGGTTGACAAAGATGTGTGTGATACATGGTGGTTGACAAAGATGTGTGGGAAAGATGGTGTGTGAAAGATGGTGGTTGACAAAGTTGTGTGTGAGAGATGGTGGTTGACAAAGGTGTGTGTGACAGATGGTGTGTGAAAGATGTGTGTTAAAGATGGTGTTTGACAAAGATATTCAAGATTTATGTATGAAAGACGATGGTTGGCAAAGATATGTGTGACACATGGTGGTTGACAAAAATATGTGTGAAAGATATGTGTGACAAATCGTCTGCCAATTATTTTCGACTTATGCACAAGAGTTTTATTACGAAAGCCAGCCGATAGGCTAGGCAAAGTTACTTTGGCGAACGAAGTGAGTATTAGGGGGTCTGGGGGGTGGTCGTCGCATATGGTGCCAAAATCTCGAAATTAGTTGCAGTGGAGGGTGGGCACATTGAACATTTTTGGGGGGCATGTACCACGACGCAAAGAGGTGACGGTAGGCTTCGATTCCCCCTAGGTCCGTTGACTCCGGCAAGGGGGAAAATGGAGGAAAATGGACGAATTACAGGAAAAAGGTAGGAAAAAACCGAAGAAAAATTATTGAAAACAGGGGGAAAAATGGAGGAATGCCAGGAAAAAGGTAGGAAAAAAACGACGAAAAGGAAGGAAAATCGTTGAAAACGGGGGGAAAATGGAGGAAAATAGAGGAATGACAGGAAAAAGGTAGAAAAAAAGGATCGTTGAAAACAGGAGGAAAATGGAGGAATGCCAGGAAAAAGGTAGGAAAAAAACGACAGAAAAGGAAGGAAAATCGTTGAAAAAACGACAGAAAAGGAAGGAAAATCGTTGAAAACGGGTGGAAATGGAGGAAAATGGAGGAATGACAGGAAAAAGGTCTAAAAAAAAGGAAGGAAAATCGTTGAAAACAGGGGGAAAATGGAGGGCAATAGCGTTTGAAACAGGTGGAGTGTATTGTGTGGAGTGACATACAATCTGTCACCCAGCATGGAGTGAGGAGTGTACAGTGTCAAGTGTAAAATGTGGTGTCTAGCGTGTCGAGTGTGAAGTGTTGGGTGTAGAGTGTGGTGTGTCAAGTACACAAGATGGAGTGTAAACATTGCAGTGAGCAAGGCGGTGAAAGAAAGTGAACAGCGGCGGAAAAATGGAGGGAAATGGCGGATTTTTGAAGCGCAGTTTTGGGCGCCGAGTATGGAGTATGGAGTGTGGAGTGTGGTGTATAAGGTGTGGAGTATTATGCAATCTCGCATCATTTTGTATGTAACGATTGAGTTTGAAATATTACGGAAGCCAGCCGGGAAGTTGGCTAGTTGCTATTTGCGAACGAAGTAAGAATAGGGGGTCGTGGGGGGGTATTTGCCAAACGGGCCAAAAAAAGGGAAAATGGGTTGTAAAAATGGCCGGCCGCTTGTATGGTTTGGCAGGGTAATGTACCATGCGGCAACACAGTGACGGTGGGTATCGATTCCCCCTAGGTCCGGTTTTCTGGGGGGTTCTGGGCGCAGTCAATGGACAGATAGGTGGCCCTAGAGGAGATTGGAGAGAGAAGGACATTGGGTGAAAATTGCAAGAAGGGTTTCTGGGTGAAGAGTCTCTTGGTGAAAACTATATGAGTGCAAAGTATGTGCAAGGAGAGTTTCTGGGTGAAGAGTCTCTGAGTAAAAAGTATATCGGTGAAAAGACTTTTCACCCAGAAACCCTTCTTGCACATACTTTCACCCAGAAACTGTTCTTGCACATACTGTTTACTCAAATTCTTTTCAACCAGACTCTTCTCTTCTTGCACATACTTTTCACCCAGAAAATCTTCTTTCACGTGCTTTTCACACCCACATACTTTTCACCCAGAGACTCTTCACCCAGAAACTCCTCTTGCACATACTTTTCACCAATACCCCTTTCACCCAGAGACTCTCTACCTAGAAACTCTTCTTGCACATGCTTTTCACCCATATGATTTTCATCCAGAGTCTAGAGACTCTTCACCCAAAAAATCTTCTTGCGCATACTTTTCACCCAGAAACTCTTCACCCAGAAACTGTTGTTGCACATACTTTTCACCCAGAAACTCTTCTTTCACGTGCTTTTCACACCCACATACTTTTCACCCAGAGACTCTTCACCCAGAAACTCCTCTTGCACATACTTTTCACCAATATACATATCACCCAGAGACTCTTTACCAAGAAACTCTGCTTGCACTAATTTTTCACCCATATACATTTTACCCCGACTTTTCACCCACAAAATCTTCTTGCAAATACTTTTCACCCAGAAACTTTTCTTGCACATACTTTTCACCAATATACTTTTCACCCAGAGACTCTTCACCCAGAAACTCTTCGTGGACAGATTTTTACCCAGAAACTGTTCACCCAGAAACCGTTCTTGCACATACTATACTGCTCACCCATATTCTTTTCACCCAGAAACTCTTCCTGCACATACTTTTCACACAGAAACTCTTCTTTCGCATACTTTTCACCAATATACTTTTCACCCAGATACTTTTCATCCAGAAACTATTCATCCGCAATCTCTTCTTGAACAGACCTTTCACACATACTTTTCACCCATACTGTTCACCCATACTTTCACCCATACTTTTCACCCAGAGACTCTTCACCCACGAACTCTTCTTGCACAGACATTTCACCCATATACTCTTCACCCAGAAACACTTCTTGCACATTCTTTTCACCCATATTCTTTTCACCCCGAGACTCTTCACCCAGAAAATCTTCTTGCACATACTTTTCACCAATATACTTTTCACCCAGAGACTCTTCACCCAGAAACTCTTCTTGCACAATTTTTTCACCCCTATACTTTTCACCCAGAAACCCTTCTCTTCACCCAGAAACTCTTCTTGCACATACTTTTCAGCCATATACTTTGCACACAGAGACTGTTCACCCACGCATTCTTGTTACACAGACACTTTTCACCATATACTTTTCACGCAGAGACTCTTCACCCACAAACTCGTACCAATAGTTTTCACCCACATATTTTCACCGATAAACTCTTCACCCAGAGACTCTTCTTGCACATACTTTTCACTGATATACTTTTCACCCAGAGACTCTTCACCCAGAAACTCTTCTTGCACATTGTTTTCACCCATTTACTTTTTACCGAGAAACACTTCTTGCAAAGCGTTTCACCCATATACTCTTCACCCAGAGACTCTTAACCCAGAAACTCTTCTTGCACAGGCATTTCTTCCATATACTTTTCACCGAGAAACTCTTCTTGCAGATATGTTTTATCCATATACGTTTCACCCAGAGACTCTTCACCCAGAAACTCTTCACCCAGAACTCTTCTTGCACATACTTGTCACCCATATACTTTTCACCCGATACTTTCATCCAGGGACCGATCATCCAGAAACTCTCCTTGTACATAGTTTTCACCCAAAGACGCTTCACCCAGAAACTCTTCTTGCACAGTCTCTTCACCGAGCGACTCTTTACCCAGAAACTACTCTTGCACATACTTTTCACCCATATACTTTTCACCCAGAGACTCTTCACCCAGAAACTTTTCTGGCACATACTCTTCACACATACATTTTTTACCGAGAGACTCTTCACCCAGAAACTCTTCTTGCACATACTTTTCACCCATGACTCTTCACCAAGAATCTCTTCTTGCACATATTTTTCACTCATATACTTTTCACCCAGAGACTCTTCACCCAGAAACACTTCTTGCACATACTTTTCACTCATATACTTTTCACCCAGAGACTCTTCACCCAGAAACTTTTCTGGCACATACTCTTCACACATACATTTTTTACCGAGAGACGCTTCACCCAGAAACTCTTCTTGCACAGTCTCTTCACCGAGCGACTCTTTACCCAGAAACTACTCTTGCACATACTTTTCACCAATATACTTTTCACCCAGAGACTCTTCACCCAGAAACTCTTCGTGGACAGATTTTCACCCAGAAACTGTTCACCCAGAAACCCTTCTTGCAAATACTATACTGCTCACCCATATTCTTTTCACCCAGAAACTCTTCCTGCACATACTTTTCACACAGAAACTCTTCTTTCGCATACTTTTCACCAATATACTTTTCACCCAGATACTTTTCATCCAGAAACTATTCATCCGCAATCTCTTCTTGAACAGACCTTTCACTCATACTTTTCACCCATACTGTTCACCCATACTTTTTACCCAGAGACTCTTCACCCAGGAACTCTTCTTGCACAGACATTTCACCCATATACTCTTCACCCAGAAACACTTCTTGCACATTCTTTTCACCCATATTCTTTTCACCCCGAGACTCTTCACCCAGAAAATCTTCTTGCACATACTTTTCACCAATATACTTTTCACCCAGAGACTCTTCACCCAGAAACTCTTCTTGCACAATTTTTTCACCCCTATACTTTTCACCCAGAAACCCTTCTCTTCACCCAGAAACTCTTCTTGCACATACTTTTCAACCATATACTTTGCACACAGAGACTGTTCACCCACACATTCTTGTTGCACAGACACTTTTCACCATATACTTTTCACGCAGAGACTCTTCACCCACAAACTCGTACCAATAATTTTCACCCTCATATTTTCACCGATAAACTCTTCACCCAGAGACTCTTCTTGCACATACTTTTCACTGATATACTTTTCACCCAGAGACTCTTCACCCAGAAACCCTTCTTGCACATTGTTTTCACCCATTTACTTTTTACCGAGAACCACTTCTTGCACATACTTTTCACCCATATACTTTTCACCCAGAGACTCTTCACCCAGAAACTTTTCTGGCACATACTCTTCACACATACATTTTTTACCGAGAGACTCTTCACCCAGAAACTCTTCTTGCACATACTTTTCACCCATGGACTCTTCACCAAGAATCTCTTCTTGCACATATTTTTCACTCATATACTTTTCACCCAGAGACTCTTCACCCAGAAACACTTCTTACACATACTTTTCACTCATATACTTTTCACCCAGAGACTCTTCACCCAGAAACTCTTCTTAGACATTTCACCCATATATTAGTCCATGGGTGAAAAGTATGTGCAAGAAGAGTCTCTGGGTAATGAGTATCTGGGTGAAAAGTATGTGGGGGTAAGTGCAAGAAGAATTACTGGTTGCAAAGTATACGGATGAAAAGTATGTCCAATAAGGGTTTCTGGGTGAAGAGTCTCTGGGTGAAAAGTATAAGGGTGAAATGCCTGCGCAAGAAGAGTTTCTAGGTGAAGTGTCTCTGGGTGAAGTGTATATGGGTGAAATGTCTAAGAAGAGTTTCTGGGTGAAGAGTCTCTGGGTAAAAAGTATATGGGTGAAAAGCACCTGCAAGAAGAATTTCTGGGTGAAGAGTCTCTGGGTGAAAAGTATATGAGTGAAAAGTATGCGCAAGAAGAGTTTTTGGCTGAAGTGTCCCTGCGTGAAAAGTATATGGTGAAAGGTATGTACCAGAAGTGTTTCTGGGTGTGCAATAAGTGTTTCTGGGTGAAGAATCTCTATGTACAATGTATATGGTGAAAAGTATATGCAAGAAGGTTTCTGGGTAAAGAGTTTTTGGGTCTAACATATATGAAAAAATATAAAAATAAAAATTAATTTTTCGACCCCATAGATATATTTTAATTAAAATTAAAAATAGGAATTTATTGGTTTCAAAAAAATAAAATTATAAAAAAAATCGAACCTTGAATTTTGTGGGAAATTAATATAGCCGTAATTAGAAAAAATAAATTAAAATCTGAATCCGGTTCTTGGAATATGAAACCTTGGGGGTCGTTATTCAGGCATTTCAGACAAAATATAGAGACCAATTCGAAATAAAAATAACAAGACACGAATGAATATAGGGATCCAAAAAAAAATATCGCTAGATTCGCGCTGGTTTTCATTACATCCTTCTAAGGTTATAAAATTTATTAATTAATAAATAAACATATTACTCTCTGAATCATGTTTGGCTATTTTACTGCTTCGTTTGCCGATACAATGTTTTGGAGTATTTCCTGTGGCATGGTATGGAACGGGTTGGTTATAACATGTTACAAGCAACAGGCAAGTGGCGCCTTCTACGCGAATGTAGCCACGGTGCCAGGGCCCGGACTGTATCACATTAAAGAGGCTCTGTGAACTACCCTTACCTTAGGAACACAAGCGGGAGAAAGACCAAAACCAAAGAAAGGAAACTCATCGTGGCAGGTGGGGGAAAGGCAGCTACTCCTTTGCGAAGGCAGCTGCGCCGGAACATTATTTCTAGTGACCAAAGAGCTGATTAGCCACCCGACGACCCAGCCTTTGTCATTGCCAGGACAGTACAAAAGGGATTTGGGCAATTTGTGGATACGCTTCGGTACCAGTGGCACCCGCTAAGGCTGAGGCTGCCGCTACCTTTCGCGTGGGAGGCCCAGTGCACAGACCTTCCTGGACACCCGCATTGCAGGGGCAGTACACAAAACCTGCTGGACCTAAGCCGCGCCTGGCAGCCGCTTGGGCCACAGCAGCTCACAGGGCCAGGCGGGGGAAAGAAATCAACAGCTGGCGCAGTCGCGTCAGCCACTTGGGAAAGACACATACAAATCCATCGACACCAGGCAATAATCATCCCTCCGCTCCCAGCCTCGCTTCAACACCTGTTCAAAAGACCTTCATGAGGAGTTCTTCGTTTTTTCGACCCATCCTCCCTGCTGGTTAGCACCACAATTTCTTGGCGATCGATCCTATTAACTTGTCAGAACGTAAAAAAAGTTCATCACTGACAATATAGCCGAAACAGCAGAATGCTGGGCAACCCATAATAAGACAGTCCTAGCTTCGGCTATACGCACCGCAACAGAGATAACAAATACACGAAACCTATTTTTTATAGCAGATAAATAAAACCCCATGTATTTCCATACAAAATCTCTGCCCCGAAACTCGATGATGTATCTCTGCGGTGCGAAGGTACGAAACGGTTTTGTGTGTAGTCGGATCATGCTCGGATCATGGTCGGGTCGATTCCGCATTATTTATGGTATGTAAAGTGTGGGGCGTAAAAAATGGCCGCTATAAGGTTTGGAGTGTAAAAGTAGTAAGAAGTAAGAAGTGTAAAGTGCGGACTGTGAAGTGTGAACTGTGGAGTATGAAGTTTGGAGTGCGAAGAGTGCAGTTGTGAAATATGGAGTGTGGAGTCTGAAGATTCTGCTTCGTTTCTCTCTAAAAAAAACCCTTGTCGAGGGAAGGCCACGGTCGGGAAAGGTTGTTTCTAAACTATATATTATTTATATTTGGGAAACTTCCGCCGCCGTCTATGTTAGTAGTAGTACTAGTAGGAGTATTAATGGTAGTAGTAGTAATAGAAGTAGTAGCAATAGTAGTCGCCCTAGCCGTATAATCAATCGCAAACCAATTGCTCAGCCTATCGCGATGCAGGTTTTGACAATCGCGCAAATCAGAAAAAACATATGAATTAATAAATTTGTTATTTGCTTTTACGGACGGCTCCCATATCACACCATCAGATACCATCAGATACCATCAGATACCATCAGATACCATCAGATACCATCAGATACCATCAGATACCATCAGATACCATCACATACCATCACATACCATCACATACCATCACATACCATCACATACCATCACATACCATTACATACCATTACATACCATCACACCATCACATACCATTACACCATCACCACCACACCATCACCATCACACAATCACACCATCACCATCACACCATCACACCATCACACCATCACCACCACATCACCATCACCACATCACCACATCACAACATCACCACTTCACCACATCGCCACATCACCATCACCACATCACCACATCACCACATCATCACATCACCACATCACCACATCATCACATCACCACTTCACCATCACCACATCACCATCACAACATCACAACATCACCACATCCCCACTTCACCACATCACCACTTCACCATCACCACATCACCATCACAACATCACAACATCACAACATCACCAGATCAAAATATCAACATATCAACACATCACACCATATCACACCCACCATATCACACCCACCATATCACACCCACCATATCACACCATCACCACCACACCATCACCACATCACCATCACCACATCACCACATCACGATCACCACATCACCATCACCACATCACTATCACCACATTACCATTACCACACCATCACCATCACCACATCACCGTCACCACATCACCATCACCACATCACCACATCACCATCACCACATCACCACATCTCACCATCACCATCTCACCATCTCACCACCTCACCACCTCACCACCTCACCACCTCACCATCTCACCATCTCACCATCTCACCATCTCACCATCTCACCATCCCACCATCTCACCATCATCACACCATCACACCACCACACCACCACACCATCACACCATATCACACCATATCACACCATATCACACCATATCACACCATCACACCATATCACATCATCACACCATATCACACCCACCATATCACACCCACCATATCACACCCACCATATCACACCATCACCACCACACCATCACCACATCACCATCACCACATAACCATCACCACATCACCATCACCACATCACCATCACCACATCACCATCACCACATCACTATCACCACATTACCATTACCACACCACCACATCACCACACCACCACATCACCACATCACCATCACCATCTCACTATCTCACCATCTCACCACCTCACCACCTCACCACCTCACCACCTCACCATCACACCATCACACCATCACACCATATCACCACCACACCATCACCACCACACCATCACCACCACACCATCACCACCACACCATCACCATCACCACATCACCGTCACCACATCACCATCACCACATCACCACATCACCATCACCACATCACCACATCACCATCTCACCATCACCATCTCACCATCACCATCTCACCATCTCACCATCTCAACCATCTCACCATCTCACCACCTCACCACCTCACCATCTCACCATCTCACCATCTCACCATCTCACCATCCACCATCTCACCATCACCATCATCATCATCATCATCATCATCCTCACCATCATCATCAACATTAACATCATCATCAGCATCATCATGATCACCATCATCGTCAACATCATCTTTAACATTAACTTCATCATCAACATCATCATCGACATCATCGTCAACATTAACATCATCATCAACATTATAATACATTAAAGGACCGGATAACCCCACATGTTACCAACTTCTTTAGACTTAGACTGACCATAGAAAAGCAAGAAGGGAAGAGGAAGTATAAGAGTGATGGAGAGGTGATGGTGGGTGAGTTTGTTTGTATGTATGTTCATGTACAGTGAGTGAGTGAGAGAGTGAGTGAGAGTGTGAGTGAGTGATGTGAGTGTGGTGTGTGTGAGTGAGGGATGTGAGAGTGAGTGAAGTGAGTGAAGTGAGTGAAGTGAGTGAAGTGAGTGAAGTGAGTGAAGTGAGTGAAGTGAGTGAAGTGAGTGAAGTGAGTGAAGTGAAGTGAAGTGAAGTGAAGTGAAGTGCAGTGCAGTGCAGTGCAGTGCAGTGCAGGGGCAGTGCACAAAGCCTGCTGGACCAAAGCCGCGCCTGGCAGCCGCTTGGGCCACAGCAGCTCACAGGGCCAGGCGGGGGAAAGAAATCAACAGCTGGCGCAGTCGCGTCAGCCACTTGGGAAAGACACATGCAAATCCATCGACACCAGGCAATAATGATCCCTCCGCTCCCAGCCCCGCTTCAACACCTGTTCAAAAGACCTTCATGAGGAGTTCTCCGTTTTTTCGACCCATCCTCCCTGCTGGTTGGCACCACAATTTTCTTGGCGATCGATCCTATTAACTTGTCAGAACGTGAAAAAATGTTCACCACTGACAACATAGCCGAAACAGCAGAATGGTGGGCAACCCATAATAAGACGGTCCCAGCTTCGGCTATGCGCGCCGCAACTCAAAATCTTTGAGAGATAACAGATGCACGAAACCTATTTTTTATAGCAGATGAATAAAACCCCATGTATTTCCATACAAAATCTCTGCCCCGAAACTCGATGATGTATCTCTGCGGTGCGAAGGTACGAGACGGTCTCGTGTGTGGTCGGATCATGCTCGGATCATGGTCGGGTCGATTCCGCATTATCTATGGCATGTGAAGTGTGGGGCGTAAAAAATGGGCACTATGAGGTTTGGGTATGTAAAGTGTGGGGCGTAAAAAATGGCCGCTATAAGGTTTGGAGTGTAAAAGTAGTAAGAAGTAAGAAGTGTAAAGTGCGGACTGTGAAGTGTGAACTGTGGAGTATGAAGTTTGGAGTGCGAAGAGTGCAGTTGTGAAATATGGAGTGTGGAGTCTGAAGATTCTGCTTCGTTTCTCTCTAAAAAAAACCCTTGTCGAGGGAAGGCCACGGTCGGGAAAGGTTGTTTCTAAACTATATATATTATTTATATTTGGGAAACTTCCGCCGCCGTCTATGTTAGTAGTAGTACTAGTAGGAGTATTAATGGTAGTAGTAGTAATAGAAGTAGTAGCAATAGTAGTCGCCCTAGCCGTATAATCAATCGCAAACCAATTGCTCAGCCTATCGCGATGCAGGTTTTGACAATCGCGCAAATCAGAAAAAACATATGAATTAATAAATTTGTTATTTGCTTTTACGGACGGCTCCCATATCACACCATCAGATACCATCAGATACCATCAGATACCATCACATACCATCACATACCATCACATACCATCACATACCATTACATACCATTACATACCATTACATACCATCACACCATCACATACCATTACACCATCACCACCACACCATCACCATCACACAATCACACCATCACCATCACACCATCACACCATCACACCATCACCACCACATCACCATCACCACATCACCACATCACAACATCACCACTTCACCACATCGCCACATCACCATCACCACATCACCACATCACCACATCATCACATCACCACATCACCACATCATCACATCACCACTTCACCATCACCACATCACCATCACAACATCACAACATCACAACATCACCACATCACCACATCCCCACTTCACCACATCACCACTTCACCATCACCACATCACCATCACAACATCACAACAGACACACAGCACAGAGCAAAAGAGAGAGCAGAGCAACACAGCAACCAGAGCACACCCACCAGAGACACACCCCCCATAGCACACCCACCAGAGACACCAGCACCACCACACCAGCACCACAGCACCAGCACCACAGCACCACAGCACGAGCACCACGCACCAGCAATCCACAGCACGAGCACCACAGTACCAGGACCACACGCACCAGCACCACAGCACCGGCACCACAGCACAAGCACAACAGCACACATCACCATCACCACATCACCACATCTCACCATCACCATCTCACCATCTCACCACCTCACCACCTCACCACCTCACCACCTCACCATCTCACCATCTCACCATCTCACCATCTCACCATCTCACCATCCCACCATCTCACCATCATCACACCATCACACCACCACACCACCACACCATCACACCATATCACACCATATCACACCATATCACACCATATCACACCATCACACCATATCACATCATCACACCATATCACACCCACCATATCACACCCACCATATCACACCCACCATATCACACCATCACCACCACACCATCACCACATCACCATCACCACATAACCATCACCACATCACCATCACCACATCACCATCACCACATCACCATCACCACATCACTATCACCACATTACCATTACCACACCACCACATCACCACACCACCACATCACCACATCACCATCACCATCTCACTATCTCACCATCTCACCACCTCACCACCTCACCACCTCACCACCTCACCATCACACCATCACACCATCACACCATATCACCACCACACCATCACCACCACACCATCACCACCACACCATCACCACCACACCATCACCATCACCACATCACCGTCACCACATCACCATCACCACATCACCACATCACCATCACCACATCACCACATCACCATCTCACCATCACCATCTCACCATCACCATCTCACCATCTCACCATCTCAACCATCTCACCATCTCACCACCTCACCACCTCACCATCTCACCATCTCACCATCTCACCATCTCACCATCTCCACCATCCCACCATCTCACCATCACCACCACCACCACCATCATCATCATCATCATCATCACCATCATCATCAACATTAACATCATCATCAGCATCATCATGATCACCATCATCGTCAACATCATCTTTAACATTAACTTCATCATCAACATCATCATCAACATCATCGTCAACATTAACATCATCATCAACATTATAATACATTAAAGGACCGGATAACCCCACATGTTACCAACTTCTTTAGACTTAGACTGACCATAGAAAAGCAAGAAGGGAAGAGGAAGTATAAGAGTGATGGAGAGGTGATGGTGGGTGAGTTTGTTTGTATGTATGTTCATGTACAGTGAGTGAGTGAGAGAGTGAGTGAGAGTGTGAGTGAGTGATGTGAGTGTGGTGTGTGTGAGTGAGGGATGTGAGAGTGAGTGAAGTGAGTGAAGTGAGTGAAGTGAGTGAAGTGAGTGAAGTGAGTGAAGTGAGTGAAGTGAGTGAAGTGAGTGAAGTGAGTGAAGTGAGTGAAGTGAAGTGAAGTGCAGTGCAGTGCAGTGCAGTGCAGTGCAGGGGCAGTGCACAAAGCCTGCTGGACCAAAGCCGCGCCTGGCAGCCGCTTGGGCCACAGCAGCTCACAGGGCCAGGCGGGGGAAAGAAATCAACAGCTGGCGCAGTCGCGTCAGCCACTTGGGAAAGACACATACAAATCCATCGACACCAGGCAATAATGATCCCTCCGCTCCCAGCCTCGCTTCAACACCTGTTCAAAAGACCTTCATGAGGAGTTCTCCGTTTTTTCGACCCATCCTCCCTGCTGGTTGGCACCACAATTTTCTTGGCGATCGATCCTATTAACTTGTCAGAACGTGAAAAAATGTTCACCACTGACAATATAGCCGAAACAGCAGAATGGTGGGCAACCCATAATAAGACAGTCCTAGCTTCGGCTATGCGCACCGCAACAGAGATAACAAATGCACGAAACCTATTTTTTATAGCAGATGAATAAAACCCCATGTATTTCCATACAAAATCTCTGCCCCGAAACTCGATGATGTATCTCTGCGGTGCGAAGGTACGAGACGGTTTCGTGTGTGGTCGGATCATGCTCGGATCATGGTCGGGTCGATTCCGCATTATTTATGGTATGTAAAGTGTGGGGCGTAAAAAATGGGCACTATGAGGTTTGGAGTGTAAAAGCAGTAAGAAGTGAGAAGTGTAAAGTGCGGACTGTGAAGTGTGAACTGTGGAGTATGAAGTTTGGAGTGCGAAGAGTGCAGTTGTGAAATATGGAGTGTGGAGTCTGAAGATTCTGCTTCGTCTCTCACTAAAAAAAAACCGCTTGTCGAGGGAAGGCCACGGTCGGGAAAGGTTGTTTCTAAACTATATATCATTTATATTTGGGAAACTTCCGCCGCCGTCTATGTTAGTAGTAGTACTAGTAGGAGTATTAATGGTAGTAGTAGTAGTAGTAGAAGTAGTAGCAATAGTAGCCGCCCTAGCCGTATAATCAATCGCAAACCAATTGCTCAGCCTATCGCGATGCAGGTTTTGGCAATCGCGCAAATCAGAAAAAACATATGAATTAATAAATTTGTTATTTGCTTTTACGGACGGCTCCCATATCACACCATCAGATACCATCAGATACCATCAGATACCATCAGATACCATCAGATACCATCAGATACCATCAGATACCATCAGATACCATCACATACCATCACATACCATCACATACCATCACATACCATCACATACCATCACATACCATTACATACCATTACATACCATCACACCATCACATACCATTACACCATCACCACCACACCATCACCATCACACAATCACACCATCACCATCACACCATCACACCATCACACCATCACCACCACATCACCATCACCACATCACCACATCACAACATCACCACTTCACCACATCGCCACATCACCATCACCACATCACCACATCACCACATCATCACATCACCACATCACCACATCATCACATCACCACTTCACCATCACCACATCACCATCACAACATCACAACATCACAACATCACCACATCACCACATCCCCACTTCACCACATCACCACTTCACCATCACCACATCACCATCACAACATCACAACATCACAACATCACAACATCACCAGATCAAAATATCAACATATCAACACATCAACCCATCACACCATCACACCATCACACCATCACACCATCACACCACCACACCACCACACCATCACACCACCACACCATCACACCATATCACACCATATCACACCATATCACACCATATCACCATATCACACCATCACACCATATCACACCCACCATATCACACCCACCATATCACACCCACCATATCACACCATCACCACCACACCATCACCACATCACCATCACCACATCACCATCACCACATCACCATCACCACCGATCACCATCACCACATCACCATCACCACATCACTATCACCACATTACCATTACCACACCACCACATCACCACACCACCACATCACCATCACCATCTCACCATTTCACTATCTCACCATCTCACCACCTCACCACCTCACCACCTCACCATCACACCATCACACCATCACACCATATCACCACCACACCATCACCACCACACCATCACCACCACACCATCACCACCACACCATCACCATCACCACATCACCGTCACCACATCACCATCACCACATCACCACATCACCATCACCACATCACCACATCTCACCATCACCATCTCACCATCTCACCACCTCACCACCTCACCACCTCACCATCTCACCATCTCACCATCTCACCATCTCACCATCTCACCATCCCACCATCTCACCATCATCACACCATCACACCACCACACCACCACACCATCACACCATATCACACCATATCACACCATATCACACCATCACACCATATCACATCATCACACCATATCACACCCACCATATCACACCCACCATATCACACCCACCATATCACACCATCACCACCACACCATCACCACATCACCATCACCACATAACCATCACCACATCACCATCACCACATCACCATCACCACATCACCATCACCACATCACTATCACCACATTACCATTACCACACCACCACATCACCACACCACCACATCACCATCACCATCTCACCATCTCACTATCTCACCATCTCACCACCTCACCACCTCACCACCTCACCATCACACCATCACACCATCACACCATATCACCACCACACCATCACCACCACACCATCACCACCACACCATCACCATCACCACATCACCGTCACCACATCACCATCACCACATCACCACATCACCACATCACCACATCACCATCACCACATCACCACATCACCACATCACCATCACCATCTCACCATCTCACCATCTCAACCATCTCACCATCTCACCACCTCACCACCTCACCATCTCACCATCTCACCATCTCACCATCTCACCATCACACCATCTCACCATCCCACCATCTCACCATCACCACCACCACCACCATCATCATCATCATCCTCACCATCATCATCAACATTAACATCATCATCAGCATCATCATGATCACCATCATCGTCAACATCATCTTTAACATTAACTTCATCATCAACATCATCATCAACATCATCGTCAACATTAACATCATCATCAACATTATAATACATTAAAGGACCGGATAACCCCACATGTTACCAACTTCTTTAGACTTAGACTGACCATAGAAAAGCAAGAAGGGAAGAGGAAGTATAAGAGTGATGGAGAGGTGATGGTGGGTGAGTTTGTTTGTATGTATGTTCATGTACAGTGAGTGAGTGAGAGAGTGAGTGAGAGTGTGAGTGAGTGATGTGAGTGTGGTGTGTGTGAGTGAGGGATGTGAGAGTGAGTGAAGTGAGTGAAGTGAGTGAAGTGAGTGAAGTGAGTGAAGTGAGTGAAGTGAGTGAAGTGAGTGAAGTGAGTGAAGTGAGTGAAGTGAGTGAAGTGAGTGAAGTGAAGTGAAGTGCAGTGCAGTGCAGTGCAGTGCAGGGGCAGTGCACAAAGCCTGCTGGACCAAAGCCGCGCCTGGCAGCCGCTTGGGCCACAGCAGCTCACAGGGCCAGGCGGGGGAAAGAAATCAACAGCTGGCGCAGTCGCGTCAGCCACTTGGGAAAGACACATACAAATCCATCGACACCAGGCAATAATGATCCCTCCGCTCCCAGCCTCGCTTCAACACCTGTTCAAAAGACCTTCATGAGGAGTTCTCCGTTTTTTCGACCCATCCTCCCTGCTGGTTGGCACCACAATTTTCTTGGCGATCGATCCTATTAACTTGTCAGAACGTGAAAAAATGTTCACCACTGACAACATAGCCGAAACAGCAGAATGGTGGGCAACCCATAATAAGACGGTCCCAGCTTCGGCTATGCGCGCCGCAACTCAAAATCTTTGAGAGATAACAGATGCACGAAACCTATTTTTTATAGCAGATGAATAAAACCCCATGTATTTCCATACAAAATCTCTGCCCCGAAACTCGATGATGTATCTCTGCGGTGCGAAGGTACGAGACGGTCTCGTGTGTGGTCGGATCATGCTCGGATCATGGTCGGGTCGATTCCGCATTATCTATGGCATGTGAAGTGTGGGGCGTAAAAAATGGGCACTATGAGGTTTGGAGTGTGAAAGCAGTAAGAAGTGAGAAGTGTAAAGTGCGGACTGTGAAGTGTGAACTGTGGAGTATGAAGTTTGGAGTGCGAAGAGTGCAGTTGTGAAATATGGAGTGTGGAGTCTGAAGATTCTGCTTCGTCTCTCACTAAAAAAAACCGCTTGTCGAGGGAAGGCCACGGTCGGGAAAGGTTGTTTCTAAACTATATATCATTTATATTTGGGAAACTTCCGCCGCCGTCTATGTTAGTGATAGAAGTAGTAGCAATAGTAATGGTAGTAGTAGTAGTAGTAGTAGTAGTAGTAGTAGTAATGGTAGTAGTAGTAGTAGAAGTAGTAGCAATAGTAGTCGCCCTAGCCGTATAATCAATCGCGAACCAATTGCTCAGCCTATCGCGATGCAGGTTTTGGCAATCGCGCAAATCAGAAAAAACATATGAATTAATAAATTTGTTATTTGCTTTTACGGACGGCTCCCATATCACACCATCAGATACCATCAGATACCATCAGATACCATCAGATACCATCAGATACCATCAGATACCATCAGATACCATCAGATACCATCACATACCATCACATACCATCACATACCATCACATACCATCACATACCATCACATACCATTACATACCATTACATACCATCACACCATCACACCATCACATACCATTACACCATCACCACCACACCATCACCATCACACAATCACACCATCACACCATCACCACACCACCACATCACCACATCACCACATCACAACATCACCACATCATCACATCACCACATCACCACATCATCACATCACCACTTCACCATCACAACATCACAACATCACAACATCACCACATCACCACATCCCCACTTCACCACATCACCACTTCACCATCACCACATCACCATCACAACATCACAACATCACCAGATCAAAATATCAACATATCAACACATCAACCCATCACACCATCACACCATCACACCACCACACCATCACACCACCACACCATCACACCATCACACCATATCACGCCATATCACACCATATCACACCATATCACCATATCACACCATATCACACCCACCATATCACACCCACCATATCACACCCACCATATCACACCAACACCACCACACCATCACCACATCACCATCACCACATCACCATCACCACATCACGATCACCACATCACCATCACCACATCACTATCACCACATTACCATTACCACACCACCACATCACCACACCACCACATCACCACATCACCATCACCATCTCACCATTTCACTATCTCACCATCTCACCACCTCACCACCTCACCACCTCACCATCACACCATCACACCATCACACCATATCACCACCACACCATCACCACCACACCATCACCACCACACCATCACCATCACCACATCACCGTCACCACATCACCATCACCACATCACCACATCACCACATCACCACATCACCATCACCACATCACCACATCTCACCATCACCATCTCACCATCTCACCATCTCACCACCTCACCACCTCACCACCTCACCATCTCACCATCTCACCATCTCACCATCTCACCATCTCACCATCACCACATCACCACATCACCATCACCACATCACTATCACCACACCACTATCACCACATTACCATTACCACACCACCACCCACATCACCACATCACCACATCATCACATCACCACATCACCACATCATCACATCACCACTTCACCATCACAACATCACCACTTCACCATCACAACATCACCATCACAACATCACAACATCACAAAATCACCACATCACCACATCCCCACTTCACCACATCACCACTTCACCATCACCACATCACCATCACAACATCACAACATCACAACATCAACACATCAAAATATCAACATATCAACACATCAACCCATCACACCATCACACCATCACACCACCACACCATCACACCATCACACCACCACACCACCACACCATCACACCATCACACCATATCACACCATATCACACCATATCACACCATATCACACCATATCACACCCACCATATCACACCCACCATATCACACCCACCATATCACACCCACCATATCACACCATCACCACCACACCATCACCACATCACCATCACCACATAACCATCACCACATCACCATCACCACATCACCATCACCACATCACCATCACCACATCACTATCACCACATTACCATTACCACACCACCACATCACCACACCACCACATCACCACATCACCATCACCATCTCACTATCTCACCATCTCACCACCTCACCACCTCACCACCTCACCACCTCACCAT
>CAMXCT020001043.1:8167-40667 GCA_947184155.2 Cladocopium goreaui
CTGTTGCTGTTGCTGTTGCTGTTGCTGTTGCTGTTGCTGTTGCTGTTGCTGTTGCTGTTGCTGTTGCTGTTGCTGTTGCTGTTGTTGTTGTTGTTGTTACCCCTGCAGCTTTTTTTCTCGGGTCCGTAGTGGCCGAAAATCGTCATATAGGTTGTGTTTTCGCGTGTTTTTACAACTCGCGGACCAACAAACACTGTAAATACCGATGTTTTTGACGGGTCGGAAGCTCAACACCACGGTATGTACGATATTTTTTTACGTCTACGGTATTTACAATGTGTTTTGGCCAGCACCTAGCACAAACACTGGTATTTATGGAGGTTTCACCATGTAACAAAATGTGGTTTCATGATCCGAAAAGAACAAAAAATACTGTAAATTACAATGTTTTGAGTCTGCTCTTAGGGTGCGTGGGAGGCGTGGAGGGGGGGGAGGGGGGGGTGGGTGAAGAGGGGCCCTAGCGTCTACTTCAAGATCAGCTAAGGCGTTTTCCCAAGACAGCTCACACTTTTACTCTCGGCGTATTGCCAGTTCGTGCGGTGTCCACAGGGTTACTCTATATACCTCTTGAGCCTTGACGGCGCATATAAATGTGCTCAATACTCATGCATGTACCTCTGTAGGTATTAGGCCAAAAGAAAAACACAGGCACTACGCCTTGTCGTACCCAATTGGTAATAAGAGTATCTTCCTGTTTATCTACACAATGGCAAATCGGCAAAACTGAGCTGAAGTCACGCAGTGGATTCGAAAAGAAAATCACTTGAAAGTAGCGGGTGTCCTAAGGACATGTCGAAAAGAAAACAGCGCTGGACCAAAATGTGGGTCAAAGTGAACCTCCAAGGTCTTTCAGCAACCCACCCATGGCTACATGGTTTCGTTCATTCCCCAACATGTGGAATGAGGAAAAACGTTTGATGCAGGATAATGTTTATTCTCTGCAACATAAATGTGTCAGTGTCAGAAGAGAAGGAATGAATGCTTTCATGTTTGCATGCAGTTGGTGTTGAACCCCTGTACCCACCATAAGTTCAGAAAATGATGGTTGCTCATCTGCACTGCTAGGAACTCACTAGTGGTTTCAACTTGCTTGCAATGTGGAGTCTCTGTCTATAAGTAAGAAACCCTCCCGGAGCTAAAACATGGTTTGAAATATGTACACACTTCGCCCAGACCATGCAACACAGCTATTTGTCCGTGCTGAGAGCTGAAAAGGGGTTGGTTCGGGATTCCAAAGATTCTCCGAAACATGAAGGTGCCAAAAGGAAAGGAATGAATGATTGCAATTGTGCGTGCAATATAGTGTTCAATGTCTGTCTGTCTCTCAGTCTGTCCGTCCGTCCATCTGTCTGTCTGTCTATCTGATCTTATTTTATCTTATCTTTTCTGTTCTTATTTATCTTCTCCTCTCTTATCTTATCTTATTGTATCTTATCCGCCGACCCCTGCCTTGGCCAAGGCAGGGGCGGCGCCTAGGCCCACCGGAGGTGTGGAACCTGCTTTGTCACGGCCATGGCCCTCACATTGTCCAAGGTCGTTCCAGCAACAATTGCTTGTCTGTGTTGAGGCCGTTTGCCAAGCCTCAAAGGCCTCAAACGCGCCGCGGCAGCTCCCACGACCGAACCTTCCCGCAGCCCTTTCCAAGGCAACTCTCGCAGCTACACGCCCCAGCCATCTGTCTCTTACGGGCGTTCAAGCCTGCCGTTTGCCCGCCCTCAAACGCTTCAAACCCTTCCGCAAGCCTTTCCAAGGCAACTCTCGCAGCTACACGCCCCAGGCCCTCAAACCCTTCAAACCCTTCAAAACCTCTCGCAAGCCTTTCCAAGGCAACTCTCGCATCTACACGCCCCAGCCATCTGTTTTTAAAGGCGTTCAAGCCTGCCGTTTGCCCGCCCTCAAACCCTTCAAACCATTCAAACCCTCCCGCAGGCCTTTCCAAGGCAACTCTCGCAGCTACACGCCCAAGCCATCTGTCTTTAAGGGCGTTCAAGCCTCACGCCGTTTGCCCGCCCTCAAACCCTTCACACCCTTCAAACCCTCCCGCAGACCTTTCCAAGGCAACTCTCGCAGCTACACGCCCCAGCCATCTGTTTTTAAGGGCGTTCAAGCCTGCCGTTTGCCCGCCCTCAAACCCTTCAAACCCTTCCAACCCTCCCGCAAGCCTTTCCACGGCAACTCTCGCAGCTACACGCCCCAGCCATCTGTTTTTAAGGGCGTTCAAGCCTGCCGTTTGCCCGCCCTCAAACCCTTCAAACCCTTCCAACCCTCCCGCAGGCCTTTCCACGGCAACTCTCGGGCAGGTTTGTTTTTGTTTTGTTGTTTTTTTTTTGTATTGTTACTACAGCCCCCGCCATCTGTTTTAAAAGGGCGTTCAAGTCCTGGTGCCGTTTCCCCGCCCTCAAACCCTTCAAAAACTCCTTCGGGCAACCCTCCAGCAAGCCTTTCCACGGCAACATCTCCTCGCCAGCTACACGCGCCCAGCCATCTGGTTTTAAGGGCGTTCAAGCCTTCCTTTTTTTTGGGGGGGGGGGGGGGGGGTTTTTTTCAAAGATTTTTAGTTTGTCCCCGCCCTCAAACCTTTTCAAAGCCTTCCAACGCCTCGAACCCTCCCGTCAATCCGTGCGCAGGCCTTTCCAAGGCAACTCTCGCAGCTACACGCCCCAGGCCATCTGTTTTTAAGGGCGTTCAAGCCTGCCGTTTGCCCGGCCTCAAACGCTTCCAACGCTTCCGCAGGCCTTTCCAAGGCAACTCTCGCAGCTACACGCCCCAGCCATCTGTTTTTAAGGGCGTTCAAGCCTGCCGTTTGCCCGCCCTCAAGCCCTTCAAACCCTTCAAACCCTCTCGCAGGCCTTGCCAAGGCAACTCTCGCAGCTACACGCCCCAGCCATCTGTTTTTAAGGGCGTTCAAGCCTGCCGTTTGCCCGCCCTGAAACCCTTCAAACCCTTCCGCAGGCCTTTCCAAGGCAACTCTCGCAGCTACACGCCCCAGCCATCTGTTTTTAAGGGCGTTCAAGCCTGCCGTTTGCCCGCCCTCAAACCCTTCAAACCCTTCCGCAGGCCTTTCCAAGGCAACTCTCGCAGCTACACGCCCAATCCATGGGCTACAAGAGCCTGTGATTCACCGTTTCTCATGGGCTTTCTGTTCTGGCACGTGCCATTTCGTTTTCTTGCATGGTTTCCCAGCGGGCGTGTCATGCTTGAGGTGAATCTCCCCGAACGAACAGGATGACCACACAACAGTTTGACACACCGGGCACGAGTGGGCATGGCGCCGCGTCTCTCTGCTGACACGGCCCTCCTTCACATAGAATTGGTTGCCGCACACGCCTCTATGGTCTATTCGCCCCTTTTTGGTGTTACTTAAACTCTCCCTGTTGCAAAATGGGCACATGTAAACGTAAGCTTTTGCCACTCTGCTGACACGGCCTTCCTTCACATAAAATTGGTTGCCGCACACGCTTCTATGGTCTATTTGCCCCGTTTTGGTGTTACTTAAACTCTCCCCGTTGCAAAATGGGCACATGTAAACGTAAGCTTTTGCCACTATGTGTTCGTCCTTCACGCGAAATTGGTTCCCGCATCTGCGGCGATGATCTACTTGCGATGTGTGTTTGAAGTCGGCCAAATAAATGTTAAATGTTGCATCAAGAAGGGCTGGTGTGACTAGAGTCTAGCAAGACGAGGTGTGACTTAAGTGTTCTTTCAACATGGGGTTGCACTGCGCTGTTTGAGAGTTCTGGCCAGCGCTGTGTCCCAAAGGAGGGGTCGGCGGCACCCAGGCGCTAGCCCATTCTATTTCATCTTATATATCTTATCTTATCTTATCCCAGTAGTACCGCACAAGGCGGTGGCGGAAGTTTCAAAAATAGGAAACCTATAGGAGAGGTTGGTTGTTGTGAATCAGGGATGGCAGAGCGAAGCCACTGATGGACTGAAAGGTGCTTGAGGTCTCCTCTCTTTCTCTCTCTTTCTCTCTTTTTTCTCTGTTTCTCTATCTTTCTCTGATTATCTACCTACCTACCTACTGATCTATCTGTCTACCTATCTATCTGTCTGTCTGTCTATCTATCGTTGCCGTGCAACGAATTAGGGATGCTGTGGCGCCATCGTGCCGTCAGAAAAGAAAAACGCCTTTTTTGTGCCACACCTTCTACAGAGATGGGAAAATGAAACTTTTTGCTGGGCGTGCCGTCAGAAAAGAAAAACACGTTGGCGCGTGCCGTCAGAAAAGACAGACACGTTGGTGCGCAACGAATTACCGATGCTTATACGCCATCATGCCGTCAGAAAAGACATACACGTTGGCGTGCAACGAATTATGGATGCTGCTGCGCCATCGCGCCGTCAGAAAAGACAAACACGAAAAAGCCGGACCGAAAGCGACATACCAAGGGCGGCGGACAAAATCTGGTCACTCAAACAATGTGCCTTTATTGTTTGATGCAAGTTCAGTGCTTGTCTCCGCAGACTCCAGCAAGCGTCGCGATGTGCTTCCAAGAAAAATGGTGCCCCGTGCCTTTTCTACAGTCCACCGACACAACCAAGCATCGGATGCAACAGCGACAGCGAAATAAGAACAAGGGATTCCAATACTAGTGTGGAGCCCCTCCCCGCTGCACCCCACATCTATCTATCTATCTATCTATCTGTCTGTCTGTGTGTCTATCTATCTATCTGTCTATCTATCTATCTATCTGTCTGTCTGTCTATCTATCTGTCTATCTATCTATCTATCTATCCGTCTATCTATCGATCAAACTGTCTCTCTATCTATCTGTCTATCTGCCTATCTGTCCATCTGCCTGTCTATGTATCTATCTATCTATCTATCTATCTATCTATCTATCTATCTATCTACCTATCTATCTATCTATCTATCTATCTTGGTATCTATCTATCTATCTATCTATCTGTCTGTCTGTCTGTCTGTCTGTCTGTCTGTCTGTCTATCTATCTATCGCTCTCTCTCTCTCTCTCTTTCATCTGTCTATCTGTCTAGCTGTCTACCTGTCTATCTGCCTATCTATCTATCTATCTGTCTATCTGTCTACCTGTCTATCTGTGGTGCAGTGTCATTCAGTGTAATGTAGTGTAGTGTCATGTAGTGTAGCGGAGTGTAGCGGAATGTAGTGTAATGTAGTGTAATGTAGTAGCGTAGTGTAATTTAGTGTAGTGGAGTGTAGTGGAGTGCAGTTGTAGTTGTAGCTGTAGTTGTAGTGTAGTGGAGCGTAGTGTAGTGTAATGTAGTGAAGTGTAGTGGAAGATCGTGTAGTGTAGTGTAGTGTAGTGTAGTGTAATGTAGTGTAGTGTAGTGGAAGGTAGTGTCGTGTAGTGTAATGTAGTGTAGTGTAGTGTAATGTAGTGTAGCGGAGTGTAGTGGAGTGTAGTTGTGTAGTTGTAGTTGTAGTGTTGTGGAGTGTAGTGTAGTGTAATGTAGTGAAGTGTAGTGGAGTGTAGTGTAGTGTAATGTAGTGTAGTGTAATTCAGTGTAGTGGAGTGTAATTTAGTGTAGTGGAGCGTAGTGTAGTGTAGTGCACGTGTATTGTAATGTAGTGTAGAGTAGTGGAGTGTAGTGTAGTGTAATGTAGTGTAGTGTAGTGTAATTTAGTGTAATTTAGTGTAGTGGAGTGTAATTTAGTGTCGTGGAGTGTAGTGGAATGTAATTGAGTGTAATTGAGTGCAGTTTAGTGTAGTGGAGTGTAGTGTAGTAGAATGTAGTGCGGGTGTAGTTGTAGTTGTAGTGTAATGTATTGGAGTGTAGTGTGGTGTAGTGGTGGTTGTAATTAATAATGCTACAAAACCCTCACTTTTTGCTCACTTTTGACAAGGTGCTCAATCCCTTGCGCCTGCCACGCGAAGCGACATCTGAACCTCCAAAAGTGGTCCGAGCATGGTGTATTTTGTACATTTTGACTTCGAAATGTGCTTCGCGCCACAACGGCGTGCACTTTTTCGACATCGCAACTTCCAAAAGTGGTCCGACACTGAGGTGCTTTGTACATTTTGACTTCGAAATGTGCTTCGCGCCACAACGGCGTGCACTTTTTCGACATCGCAACTTCCAAAAGTGGTCCGAGACCGCCAGTTTTTAACACTTTTGACTTCGAAATGCGCTTCGCGCCACAACGGCGTGCACTTTTTTGACATCTCAACTTCCAAAAGTGGTCCGAGAATGGTGTGTTTTGTACATTTTGACTTGGAAATGTGCTTCGCGCCACAAGGGCGTGCAATTTTTCATCTCTCATCTGGCCAGCTGGCTCCGCACCCGCCGCTTTAGCGAGCCTACTTTTCGACCCTCCGGAGCCACAAATCATTGGAAAAACACAGTGTTTCGCGACTTTCCTACCTTTTCGCGCATCTGCATCTTCTTTCTTCTGACTCTTTCTCTTCTACTCTTCTCTCTTCTAATCTTTCTCTTCTCTCTGCCTCTGCCCTACTCTGCTTTTCATCTGTCCATATTGTCGGAAGTTTGACTTCTAAACTTCCTTCGATTACTTATCCATCTGTCTATCGATCGATCTATCCTCTACGGTAACAGTATCCTGTATGTCTAAAGTCTAAACTATCAAATCTGTCCAAGGGGAGCAATCCAATCTGTTGTATCAACCTATGCTATCAATCTGTCCAACAGTCAATTCTTTGCATCGTAGCCAGGTCATCAAACCCCCACAAGCCCCAACGAGAAACGTGGAACGTATGAGCATCCCAAAGTGTGGAGAAGCCTCTGGATATCTCTTTTCCTCCTGCAATTGCACAAAGAATCTAAGATGTCATGTCAGAAGAGATTGGATTGTCAAGGACTGAGCAAAGTGTTCATGCTCCTGCATAGTCCAGCAACTTTCAAGCCCGGCAGGCGCTAGCGTCACGCTGCTTTCCATGCGATGTACATGTCACCACTTGCCAAGTGACATAAGGATCCACTAGGTATTTGCACCTGGTCTACTCCACATTTGGCACTCAGGACAACTCAGCTGGCGGAGCCTCCCTTCCATCGTCACAATAGGGGGAACTTCCTGGCAAATGGAGGTGTCATTTGCGCCCAAATCCATTGACAACCTCTCAAGAACCCCCACTGAAATGCTACCTGTTTTGCACAAAGGACATGAACACCGTGACGGTCCGGTTTTCCACCTGGTTTGGCTCAAGCGCAAAACAACTTCAAGCTTGACCGGGCCTGTGTCTAAAAGGACAGACGAATCGAAACTTCTTAGGCATCACATCAGGGAGGATTAAAACCGTTGCCGCGCTCACAAATCTGAAATGCATCAGTTCCTGGCAGGCTGTGCAATAAGCCGATTGCCACAAGACCAGCGCCCTTGGTCACTGCTGATCGTCCAAGGTGTGCAAGCACAAACATGTGACAAACTGAAAGCCACGACTGGGAACTCCACGTCACTCATATGGAGCATCTGGACTTTGAATTGGAAGAAATCAAACAAAACTTGGCTTCCGGATCAGTCAATACCTGTCGCGGGGGGTCAACATCCGTTTACCAGCGATTCTGATAGCGGCGCGACCCATAGCCCATACATAGCATTTGTTTCCGTTTGTAGAAATTGCAACACTGCTGCAACTTGGGGCCCAGAGTGTCCCATCTCGTCAGATCTCAACTTTTATGATAATTTGGCGGAAATGAAGCTAGAGGGGGCCATCCTGAATTTCCAACTTCACGCTCAAACATTTTTAGGCCAAAGGATACACCAACAATTTCTCGGCCCCCGGGAAAGCATAGCATACATACTTATTGATTTGGTCACCGGGTCACTGTGACTGTCTTTCACGCCACTGGAAGCTGCATTTTTTCAATGTCGCTGGGAAATGCATCAGAGGTTTGGATGTGGTGTTCCGCTCATCTGCGCATCCTCTCAAATTTAAATGAAGCGACTATCTCAAGGCTTCCATCGGAAATTGTACTAGAAAATGTAAGAAAAGTTTACTTCAAGACTTCAAGACCATCGTTTCCCCCAATAGTATAGAGGTTTAAACCAGCCGCCAAAGTGAGCCCACTGAATATTGTGGGTGTCAGTTTTGATTGGTTTTTGTGCTTCGGAGGCTAGACATATGCATGGGACAAACATTGGGTATTCCGTTGCCAAGATAGGAAACTCGAATTTGAAAATGGTTGAGCGTACAGAAAGGGGATGCGCTACGAAAGGAAACCAACGTGCTGCTGCAGAGTTTTCAACGTATCGTCCCTAGCTGTCGCCCCCAAATGTCTCACTGGCAAATGGAAGCGATGCGCGCTGCATGATTTTCAATGTACCTTCTGAGGAATATGGACAGCATTATCCCCAAGGTGCTTTCAAAATTGGCTCTGAGTGTGCCTGAAATTGCAAAGAGAAAGGAAAACTGCGAGGCAGGTACTAGCTACGTTTTCTGAATACTTGACTGTTGCTGAATATAGGGAACCCCTTGCGCATGGTTTTCCTGCGTGAGGCCAAGGTGTAAGGGACGAAAGCTAGCTGGGAGGCCCAAGGGAGAAGGAGGAAGGTGTGGTGAAAGAGCGGTGTGTGAGGAATTGGGCGAGACGAAGTGGACTGATAATGCTGACGGAGACGATATGGAGTCGATGTCCCCGGGATTAATCCACGGCAAAACTGCTTGTGAAAAAGCCAGCCGGGGGACCGCGGGGGAGGAAACGCCAAAAAACTTATCGGAGCCTGCGATTTCTTGTAGGGCGAACGTTGCAAATCAAGAAGAGTGGTTCGGACAGATTCCAATTCCTTTGGTGCCCAGGCGTGGCATAGGTGACACGACAACACTTGCTCGACGAAGCATGGTACTATCTCCAGGTGCCAACCTCAACCCAGTCACAGTGCCATCTGGCGCGACCTTCCAGCCAGTTGACAAGTACGGAACCAACTGCCCAGGTTCATTGGGCGGAAGAATCGAGCCCACCTGGTGGCCGGCTGGGCACATGAAGTGCGGCACCCTGGGAACAGCCTTCCGAAGCTTTGACAGACTCAATATGAATCAATTGACTCTGTCGCAATCGTCACCCGGCTACAAGGGGATGGCTCGCTTGACACAGAGCCCGCTTGTGTGTACAAGATATCTCCGACTGCAAATACCTGGGGCCCCAATTTCACAAGCACAAAGGAGTGCATATTTTTGTGATTTCGGCGGGCGTGACATGTTTGTTTACAGGGCTAAATACGGCGCAATGGGAGGAATCTCGCGCTCAAACACATGTACTGGGGTGGTCGTGCGTGTCCAGGTAACACTTGAGTAATGCCTACTTAAGGGGGGCCAACATCCCCTCGGTTTGCAGGGGTCCGAATGCATTTCAAAAAGCTTCCCCCCGCGATTTGCTGGCGTTCAAACATCCCCAAAGCCGAGGACATACCAAGCAAAAGATTTCTGGAGGCCCGGATCACACATATTTTGGTATATACAAATTGCGAATTGGCAATTTTGCGCTCAAACAAATTGATACAAATTGCGAATTCGACATATATTTTGGGCTCATTGGGCGGGGGAATCGAGCCGTGCGCTTGGCAATTTTTGCCCCCTCCCCTAGCTGGTTACCGCTAGCTTTCGTCAAAAACAACACCACAATGGGTGGCAAAACTGATGTGAATCGTGTGACTTGGGTCCAAAGAACTGATCATGCACCTCTCTATTGATGGACCGAAACAGTCATGGGCCACACCTATTACACCACTGGAGAGCGCTGTATTATCGCACTAAGTCACTAGGGCGGAAATTTACGGTGGAAGAGAAGGAGCTTACACGGTGAAGGCGCCTGGCGGATTTTTGCACATTCCTGCCGGGATATTTGCTTGCATTGCAAGCATCCTGGAGCAGGGAAGGGATTCTAATCCTACTTGTCTTCCGCGCGGTCTTCCGCGCTGCTTCCGCGCTGCTTCCGCATTTAATGGTTTTCCTACTTAGCTGTAAGGAACGCAAGCTAGCTGGGAGGGCAAAGGGAGAAGGAGGAAGGACAATGGTTACAAATTGATACATCGACATGTGTTTTGGGTTCCTTGGGCGGGGGAATCGAGCCGTGCGCTTGGCAATTTTTGCCCCCTCCCCCACCATCGTGACAAAAGCAAGAAGCAACCCCAGCTGGTTACCGCTAGCTTTCGTCAAAAACGACACCACAATGGGTGGCAAAACTGATGTGAATCGTGTGACTTGGGTCCAAAGAACTGATCACCTCTCTATTGATGGACCGAAACAGTCATGAGCCACACCTATTACGCCACTGGAGAGCGCTGTATTATCGCACTAAGTCACTAGGGCGGAAATTTACGGTGGAAGAGAAGGAGCTTACACGGTGAAGGCGCCTGGCGGTTTTTTGCACATTCCTGCCAGGATATTTGCTTGCATTGCAAGCACCCTGGAGCAGGGAAGGGATTCTAATCCTACTTGTCTTCCGCGCGGTCTTCCGCGCTGCTTCCGCGCTGCTTCTGCATTTAATGGTTTTTCTACTTAGCTGTAAGGAACGAAAGCTAGCTGGGAGGGCAAAGGGAGAAGCAGGAAGGACAATGGTTACAAATTGATACATCGACATTTGTTTTGGGTTCATTGGGCGGGGGAATCCAGCCGTGCGCTTGGCAATTTTTGCCCCCTCCCCCACCATCGTGACAAAAGCAAGAAGCAACCCCAGCTGGTTACCGCTAGCTTTCGTCAAAAACGACACCACAATGGGTGGCAAAACTGATGTGAATCGTTTGACTTGGGTCCAAAGAACTGATCACCTCTCTATTGATGGACCGAAACAGTCATGAGCCACACCTTCCAAAGCTGCCAGCCACCACAGCTTTGCCAAGGGATGCCCTGCAGGCCGGGACACAATTCATCCAAATCCGCTTGAAGCAGAGCTGCTGGCGGTTGGCAAATGCAGGTTTGCTAAATGCAGCTTCACGTTCAAACATGCCCCAGGCCAAAGGACATTTCAAGCAGCGGTAGAATTTCTGGATGCGCCACTTTGAAGGGTACTTGTGATACTTGCGCCATCTTTCCGATATGTTGGTCAATAGTTGTGAACGGGTATCACGTGCGAATGTCATGACGGAACAAGTCTGTCACTTGACATCTTGACGATTCAACGCTTGGATTGGTAACCTGAAATAAGTCAGTAGCTCACAGTCAACAAGAGGTTGCTGGTACAAAATGAAAAATGGATCCATGTTGGCGTCGGTTTGGTGGTCCAATGACAGAATTTACACCAACTTTCATGATCGCTGACGGCAATTTGACGATTGCCTTCCGCATTTCAATCTCGCTGCGGGACACATTGAAACAGGGGCCCTCAGCAAAGCACGCTTGGACTGTCATCGCATCTTACGGCAGAAAAGCCATCCGATGCTCCATCCGGTACTCAGGGTTGCGCAAAAAGAAAGGGCTCGTTTTTGATGTCAATGAGTTCAGGCTATGCACCCTGCCTGTAGGGGTCTGCATGACTGACCTCTGCCCAACGGATCTTCTCACTCCTTGCCAAGCCTCGTGGAATTCGTCTTAAAGACTTCAAGAGAATTTTAAGCCATCCCTGGTTGAAAGGGAGTAGCCAAAAAATTGAAGAAATGCTGGATTCAAGCACGGCGTAGCCACCTCCGATTTCCATTTGCAATGGTTTGAAGCACTTGCGCATCTTCTTGTCCGTCGCTCGAGAAAAGGTCCGCGGTTTACTTAGAGAAACACCGCTTGCAGTACGACGTTGCCTTGAAGTATCAATTAGCTCAACCCAGTCAGTTGTTCCGTAATCACAATCTCCCATATTGATCGCTTGCAGTAAGTTGGGCATATGGAAACATAGGTCCTTTGCTACAGGACCTAAATTGCGGGTCGCAAAAAGTCAGGCCTCACTGAACCGAAGCTTTGACAGACTCAATATGAATCAATTGACTCTGTCGCAATCGTCACCCGGCTACAAGGGGATGGCTCGCTTGACAGAGAGCCCGCTTGTATGTACAAGATATCTCCGACTGCAAATACCTGGAGCCCAATTTCACAAGCACAAAGGAGCGCATATTTTTGTGATTTCGGCGGGCGTGACATGTCTGTTTAGAGGGCTAAATACGGCGCAATGGGAGGAATCTCGCGCTCAAACACATGTACTGGGGTGGTCGTGCGTGTCCAGGTAACACTTGAGTAATGCCTACTTAAGGGGGGCCAACATCCCCTCGGTTTGCAGGGGTCCGAATGCATTTCAAAAAGCTTCCCCCCGCGATTTGCTGGCGTTCAAACATCCCCAAAGCCGAGGACATACCAAGCAAAAGATTTCTGGAGGCCCGGATCACATGGGCGCAATGCCTCTTTTTGTCACTGGGCCATTGGGCCACTGGAGAGCGCTGTATTATCGCACTAAGTCACTAGGGCGGAAATTTACGGTGGAAGAGTTTGGTGCTTACACGGTGAAGGCGCCTGGTGGTTTTTTGCGCATGCCTGCCGCGATGTTTGCTTGCATTGCAAGCACCCTGGAGCACCTGCTTTAAAAACACCCAAAATTATCCCAAGAGTCTCTGGCCAAACAGAGTGGTGTGGAACAAAAGGGAACCAAAGGCCAGGAGGTCAAACGCCTCGTGACCAGACACCCTGAAGCAACATTCCGTTGAATCTGAGGCATCCCGCAAAGGGCCAAACATGCACCATGTACCTGTTCATTTACCTATTCTAGCTGCCAAAGAAGTCTTAAGGCATTCAGAGGTCACCAGCCGTTCATCTGCGAAATCATCGGCCACATTTTAACAACTTTTAGCAGCACAACTTTGCCTGCTTTGGAACGGAGGTTGCCGTCCCTCACTGTTGGCCGAGACCCAAGTCTTGATACTGCCAAGCATGGCTACCAGGTTCAAACTCACCCAAGGTAAGTCATGAACTGCCTGGGTCACGCGTGAAAAGCACCTAGAGTCTTTCCAGCAGAGCTGCAGCTTAGCTAGCACATGAAGTGCGGCACCATGGGAACAGCCTTCCAAAGCTTTGACAGACTCAATATGAATCAATTGACCCTGTCGCAATCGTCACCCGGCTACAAGGGGATGGCTCGCTTGACAGAGAGCCCGCTTGTATGTACAAGATATCTCCGACTGCAAATACCTGGAGCCCCAATTTCACAAGCACAGAGGAGTGCATATTTTTGTGATTTCGGCGGGCTTGACATATCTGTGCCAATGGAAGGAATCTCGCGCTCAAACACATGTGGGATGGTCGTGCGTGTCCAGGTAACACTTGAGTAATGCCTACTTAAGGGAGGCCAACATCCCCTTGATTTGTGGATTGAGCGCATTTCAAAAAGTTTCGCCCAGCAGGCTGCAGTTCAGCAACGCATCCCAATCGACAACGCCTTCGAGATTGCAATGTAAGGTGGAGTCTGGCGCCAACCACAGAACAACTTGCCCCACCAGGGACGTATCTACTCATGGTGCATTTCAGCGTCCAAAATCCCTTGGACGGAAAAATGTTTGGATCATCTCAGGCAAGATCAGAAACAAACAAAACAGAAACCACCAGCTAGCGGAACGAGTTGATCTGTGAAACTCCTCGGAAATGTTTTGGATTGCCAAGTTTGACACTCGCAATGCTCTGACGAGCCTCAGTGGACGATCCCTGCACTTCCATGACGGAGCATTGAGCTGTGGCAAGGGCCAGGGCTTAAGTCGCCATGGAAACATCTTGATCTTCAAAAACTTCATTTTCTTCATTTCGGGCACAGGCACTGAGGAAGTGTGACAGATGTACAGGAAAGCGGCCCATCTTGGTACCGGCCCAAGTTCATGAACTCAACGATTGAGATTTTGCCACGTGTTCGGAACCTCAAAACGGATTCCTTTGGAAATGGGTCTGGTCCTAGGTTCTTGGCACGACCGAAGAAAGCAACTCGTCAACCCAACGATACGGTGGAGCTGCAGGTGAGGGGTGTTCAATCCTCGAGGCGTGTGCGCAAAAGTTTTGCTAAGGTGAGTTTGTGCGGGCCACGAAAATGATTTTGCTTAGGTTTGGGATGTTTCAGCTTGCGCAGTGCAGGCGCGAGACACCTTTCAGAATGGATCATGCCTGTAGCAAATATCATACCTAGAGGCCTATAGTCAATTTGAAGCTCGCGCGAAGCTTTCCTGCGCTTCCGTGAGGTGAGGACTTCAGGTTCGAGCATCAAATCCAGGTGTGCGACAGCTTGCATAGCTTGTACGAAGGCGAACCGTTTGCTGTCCAGCTCTCCAGAGATCGCCTTTGTCTGACCCGAAAAAGTTTGCAACGCAAAGGTTCTTAATGAGCCCTTCGTGCCCCACCACCCATACTCTCATTTCCTAGCCACACAACTAGTTGATTGGTGAGACTTCTCAGAAGCGTTTTGGGATCCAGGGCTCAATGCTCGGCGAAACAATTTGAACCTTGACAGGCGTACAACTGAAAAGGTGCCCATCTTGGAACCGGCCCAGGTTCGTGAACTCAACGGTCAATATTTGGAAGTGCATTTGGACGGACCTTCAGAACTGATTTTTTGGAAACTTTTGGACATGGTTTGGGTCCTGGATTCTAGAGATTATTGACAGGACCCAAGGGTGCACCTCATCAATCTGACCAATTTAAGCTAGTTCTTGGGTTGTACCTTATTTTCAATAATTTAAATGCGTGTTCCGTTCATGCTTCCCTCCACACTATCGGAAATTAAGTGAGGTCGTCTGAAAACGAAATTAGTGTGACGTCGTTGTCCAGGTTGAAGTCGTTGAACACGCTTTGCCTGGCAGCACGCATATGGGTCTCTTAGCTAATGACATAAAATGGATGGGCGGTTTTGAAGCTCGGTGTTTGTTGGGTGGACAACATCTATATATATATATAACTATATAACTATATAATTATATAGGCCACGATTTAGGCTGATATTTTCAGGTCAAGGCAAGGCTGCCATAATGTGCCAGGGAGACACTACTATTTCAAGCAGTCCTCCAAAGCATCTGTACAATTTGAATCGAATTCAAAAACACAGGTCAACGAACCACCTGGCGATGTCCCTTTAGCGGGCATACTTCCCTTGTCACACTGAGACATCCCATCTAAGCACATCCCTTCTGTGAAATGCAGCCGAGACTTGACTGGGAAACCAAACCATTAGGACATTGTCACTGTCATTGGAGGTGGTGACACTGCCACAGCTTGCAAGAAGTACGGCACTGAAGGCGTCAGTGCTCAAGAGAGCTCTCATTGTTTGCCCGACGGTCTTTGCCATGGATAAAAGCTGTTAGTCGCGTTGTGTGCGCTTCGCATTAACCCATTTACTATCAGCTCCTTTTTCCCTTTTCTGCTTATCCAAACCAGTGTGAAATCCACACTGGCAGCGGAGCCCAAGAACAGGGCCTGCTCCCAACATGTCAGCAGCAGCAATGGCAGCTACGGAGCTGAAAGAGTTGACCTGATGGAAGTATGCACTCCCTTGGACTCACCCCTGGCCGAGGCAGTTGAACGACATGGAGGGTCCACAATGCGCCTTGGTCTTCAAAACGGTTTCGACATGTCAACTAGGTCTGGTTTTCGTAAAGCGGCCGCTTTGATTCGTGGAGTGAAGCCCAGGTACCTCCATATCTCTGCTCCATAATGCAGAAAGCCAATCAGCGTAACCCTGAACAATGTGAAAGACTTGTAGAAAGATTCTTGGAAACTGCTGTCGACTTTTGGAAATTCAAGTAAAGGAACTTGGTGCTCAGGGAGGACTCACTGATGGCGAATGCCACGATGGTGGGCTCGAAAAACCTCTCCGAGCCACATCTTGGCAAGAGCCGTCACTCCGACGGGTGACGCGACTGTGTGGAGGTAGATTCAGGGTTGATGGGTGCCAGCACGGTTTATTTGACCACGTTTCCAAAACTCTGTCGCAAAAATCATGGGGGTGGTGGTCTACCAGCTTAGCAGTCAAGAAAGCTTTATGTCGTACGTGTTCACATCAGCCCCATCAACATGTTCCAGTGGAAGGAAGCAGAACGGCCAAATCTGCCGTTTATCCTAAACTGCTGTGCGAACGATTTGCTAAGGCCATTTTGTCTGATCCGACACACTTTGATCAGATTAAACAATCTGTTTCTGTGGTTTTGGTTTAGCTGGGATTTTTGCTGAAAGGTTGGTGAAGGAACCTGAAGGGAGTGAAAATGGGCAGGGGTGCTCTCCAGGATGAAGATCCGGATGTCGATACATCTCTGCTCAATCCGAGGCGACTCCATACCGAGCCCTCCGTTCCAGGTGCTCCTAGGTATTGGGCCCCAGGTATTGGGCGTGGGGTAAGCAAGCGCCATCCTCCAGTCCACAATGCCGCAGACCCAAGCTGTCAGCGACCAGGATCTAGAGATGATGGACCTGACTCAGTTGGGCAGCATGAAACAGGCCAATGGCAAGCATGCAGGCAAAACCCTTCTGGAAGCCACATCGGACGAGAAATACATCCTGTGGCTCACCGATTACCACGACAAGAATCCCAAGTTCAAAGCTCTCCTGGCCTATGCCAGACGCATCGAGGCTCAGAAAGAGCCCCAGGAAGTGAAAGCACCAGTGCAGACCAAGGCGATGCACACGATGAAGTCAAGCACCAAGTCCGACGGGAGTTTGATGACTTCGTCCACCTCCGAAAGTTCCAAAGAGATCAAGACCGAGACTCCGAAGATCACCAACTTCGAGGATCCCGCCATGAAGGAGATGATGCATCGCTTCATCATCGACATGGACGAAGTGAAGAGCCAGATGCGCAATCTGGCAGCTCACAACCATCAGATCCAAGAAGCAGCCATGGTGATTCATCAGCACATGCTCCAGCAGCAAGAAGAGATGAACAATCGCTTGACACAACTGGAGGTAGAGGCCGAGACCATTCCTCGAGACTTCAACATCCTGCGTTAAGGGTGAGGTCGCGAAGTCGTCATCCTCTATTTCACCTGGGAGTTTTCAGTGCTGAACCGTGTGATGAGCCAGTATGCATGTATGATGAAGCCTTCAAAAGTTGGTTGCAGTTTAGAACGAATCACTGAAGAGGTTGATTGTTGCGTTGATACTTTTAACCGTGGCTGTTTTGATTGGCACAGTGGTTCTGGAGGGCAGTCCGAAGTGCCTGCCTCTCTGGCGTTCTTTTGTTGTGCAGCTGATGAAATCTCAGAAATTCAGATGGCTGTGGCCCCAAGGGATGTCCACTGTCAAACGCGGAATGGCATTGCTGAGTGGGTACTTAATCAAAAGCCTAAGAAAATGCGGAGGTCAGCTTCAAACAGTTGAGTCCTGAAGATGAGGCTGAGATGAAAGTGGCCATGAAAGCGGAAGTTAACAGTTTTTTCTGGAAAGAGAAGCCATTGCCTCCAGTCAGGGCATCGATGCCCAGAAACTGTTGTCCATGCGTTGGGTCTTGACGTGTACGCCTGTGAATAACGAGAAAGGTGAAACGGTATGAACGCATCCGAAAGCGAGACTGATCATCCGAGGGTTTGAGGATCCAAATCTGCTGTCTCTCCGACGAGACAGTCCCACCTTAGGATTATCTAATCGTAACACCCTTCTCGCTCTCAGTGCCATCTACCGCTGGCCGGTCTTTGCAGGAGACATTATAAAACTGCGTTTTTGAACGGAGATGTGCTGCCAGAACATGAGCACTTGTTTGGCGATCCCGCTGCGGAAGCTAAGGAAATTCTTGGCATGTCCCAGTCTGAGGTACTGCGTATCAAGAAAGTGATATATGGACTTCTCAATGCTCCTCGAGCATGGCTGGATAAATGGTCAAGTGTCCTGGCAGCACTCCACTGGCAAATGTCATGCCTAGAGCAGTGTGTTTGGCGCCTATTCGACTCCAACGGTCAGCTTTGCGGACTTTTAGGATGTCATGTAGGTGATAATATTTGTTCTGGCCAAGGTATGTTCTTTGAGGAAAGAATTCAGTTGTTGAAACAATCTTTTCCCTTTGGTAGTTGGCAAAAAGCTCAAGATGAAACGATTACTTTTTGCGGCTGTGAAGTTTCTCAGAACTCCCAGTTCGACATCTTTGTCAGTCAGGAACGCTACGCCTTGGGTTTAAAAGAAATCAACATTTCCTCTTCACGTAGGAAGGATCCAACAGCGGCTGCCTCCCCAGAGGAACAAAGGCAAATATGAAAGCTGCTCTAGGTGTCTCTCGTGGAGAGCAACTCAAACGTGCCCTTGGATTGCAGCGTCGGTGTCTGTTTTACAGGGTTGCCAAAAGGATACCACTGTTGAACATCTTCTCCAGGTCAACAGAGACATCACTGTGAAACCGCGCTCAAGTTTTCAAGTTCCATTGAAAGACCGGTGCTGATCACATATACCGATGCATCATGGGCATATCGTATGTATAGTTCTCAGGGTGGTCAGTTGACATTGCTGGCTGGCATGGGTGTTCTCCGAGTGAGTTTTCTTTGTTGTCATGGCAGTCCCGAAACTTGGCTAGGATAGCTAGATCTTCGACGTCTGCTGAGGTACAAAGAGCATCCAAAGCCACAGATTCACACGAGTTCACGAAACAAGTTCTAATAGAATGGTTTAACTCTGATAAGGTTGAGCATGTGAACATGGAATCCCGAATGAGAGAAATTCCTTCCATTTTGATTATTCTAGTACGAATTTGTTTGGTGCCATGTCCCGAATTGAAACCTCAGGTCTCCAACTTGAAGAACGCCGGGTTGCCATTGAAATTCTATCCATTAGGGAACGAACTCGACAAGCTGGGATTGTTGTAAAATGGTGCGATTCCGATCAAAAATTAGCGGATGGCCTTAGCAAACCTTTCTCTTGCGGTTGGGATTAATTTCTATCGTTTTTGAACCCTTGTTTGTTTCGGCGAAAAAGAAGAAGTTAATGCAGCGACAGGAACCGAAGGAAAAAGCCCAAATTGTTGATTTACCAGAGAAATCAGTGGTTTCCAGTCAACAAGGAAAAGATCGGTGTGAAATGAAGCCGAGACTTGACGGGATAACCAACCCATGAGGACATTGTCATTGGAGGTGGTGATACTGCCACAACTTGCAAGAAGTACGGCACTGAAGGCGTCAGTGCTCAAGAGAGCTCTCACTGTTTGCCCGACGGTCTGTGCCATGGATAAAAGCTGTTAGTCGCGTAGTGTGCACTTCGCATTGACCCATTTACTATCAGCTCCTTTTTCCCTTTTCTGCTTATACAGACCAGTGTGAAATCCACACCTTCCAACTCAAGCATGTGCGCCCGTAACAAAGCTGCCTGCAAAAACATTGGCAGAGTAAAGTTCCAGCAGCTGTATTTGCTGAGAGGCGAATTTTTGTTGGATCAAAGCAGCTCTCCCAGTATGCAAATAAAGGCGTGCTGCCTTGTGGCTCTGCCACCGTCCTCGGATCAGCAAGTCATCGAAGGATGGCCCAGAAGCAAAGGCATGGGAGGCACCGCCTCTTCTAATATTATAAGCAGTGAAGGAAAAGGAGGTGAGGTGGAAAAGTGTCCAAACTCAGTGAAGGTGGCGCGGAGGGACGCAGTGGACCCTGGCCAAAAAGAAACACACCCGCGGTCCAAAACAAATTTCACTAATAAAGCAACTAACCCGTCCTACACGCACACGGTCTTTTCACGCTGCCGCGAAGTTTTTGTGCAGTGGAGCGCGACCAGGGTTTGGCCCTATGCTGCATGCACTGCAACCTTTGATGCAGTGAGTGAAACAATTTCTCCGGTGCGGAGAAACGCTAAATAGCCCACTAGCAATAAGGCTGCTAGGCTGTACTGCTTTGTTGCCACGGCCAAGCCGGCGTACGCCATAATAACAGCAGGTGGAAACCGTGCTGCTTGCCCTGTCACATGAATACTTTGCCAATTTGAAAAATACTGCTTGGCTCGTGGCAAGCGCCAGCGCAGCTGGGGCACAAACCTTTTCAAACCACTCATCAAACGACCTGCATAGGTCAGCGGCTCGTCATCGAGCCACATATGCTCGAGAAGTTCACTCACACGTAGATCCAGGTCCTTCGTGTGAGGCAGGAAATTGCAAATTTTCATCATCAAAGAAATCGAAGAATCGTTTCATGGCTCGCTTGTAAGATTGCACTGTTCTTAAGGCCGGCGAACTGCAGAATCATGCGGCACGTCTGGAGGGCTTGTCAGGCAGTTGAGGACGAGGCCACAAGCGCAACAAAACGTCCGCGAAGATCACCCCTCAAGCAAGGGAAGCGCAAAGCGCCCGCACCCAGCGCGCCCAGCACTCCTGATCCCAGCCCCCCGGCAAATCAGCTGCTTATGTTAAGGCATATAAGGCTGGTCTAGAGGAAGAAGATGCTCGACAGAAAGGCAAGGATGTTTCCAGGTGCCAGTTTAGCAATCATTTGAACAAACATTTTGTAGAATCTGTGTTTGTACGCGTCTGTGTGTGTGGGGGGGGCCTTCTGGTGTAAATCAAGCATGCATTTATCTTATCCAAGGCTTACAAGGCTACTGAGTGAAACACCTTTGAGATCTGAGATGTGAGCAGGGCAACATCGTAAGATGTTCGGGGAATGGCCGGTCGATCATCGGTCGCTTGTCGGGGTTCAAGGATTGCAGCAGCAGGTGGGTCAACCTTGCCTGTTAGGGCAAGGCTGCCACCTTTCAATTTGTGCCATTGTAGCGTTCGATGTGGATATCCACTCTGCAACCAGAATCCATGCAACATCTGCGGTGGAAGTGAAAGATGTGCGGCAGAGCATTATGTTCTTAAATAGTCAGCTGTATTTTTTCCAAGCTCCATATAAATAGGTTTCACCCCGTGGCCCCTCGCAGGTCAAATGTGAAAGTTGAGAGCCCGGCTGGCCATGGAGGCCTGCCCATCCCTCGCTGTAGTGTGGCCTGAGCTGAGATGCAGTGCGTTGCACCACTGTGCATTTGGAACTTGGTCGGAAATCCATGACGTGTGTCTCTGTGTGTGCAGCTCCCCAGTCAGAAGCGCTTAACCGTTGGGGGTTCGATCTTTTCCTGCTATGGGAAACTGTGGTGCGTCGGTGGTCATGAACTTAATGCAAATGCCTGGAACGCCGAAGGCAAGGTATGTTGCCAAAAAACACATCCTAAGTCCTAAATAATCCGGGAATGGTATGTTGATAATGGCATTATTTTGATGCAGCCTGAAATTCCAGACTGGGTTCCCTGATGAGATCTTGGTGGCTGTTCTGCTGGCAATCGCCTGGCCTACCAGCCTTCCAGCGGCAGAACCTCGCTACCAGTTCTGTGGAGAAGCGCAAGCTACGAAGACTTGCCCCAGCCAAATTTGCTTCAGGACAACATGGCGAACCCAAATGAATCTAACTCTTGTCCGCGTATGGGAAAACATGCGTACTGCGAATGGCTTGCCATGTGGACCCCCAAGCTTGGCCTAGTTCCTTTGAGCATATGCCTTGTCAATCCTTGTCAATATATATTGTCACCCCTGAGGTCGGCTCAGGGATATCAGACAGCTTCTTTCGACCGCAAGCAGCCCATGGATACTTGACGCCTCCCGGAATTCTGCCACTCAATCTGCTTCAGGATTTGTGATCACAACTTGGCACTGATAATGTATCGATCTTGCATGATGTTGCTTTAGAACTATCGATCTGGGATTTCCTGGAACCTTTGCTTCACCCTCCAGCATCCTTTCAAAGGCGGGTTGCAGATGATAGAGCAAAAAGTCTTTTCGCGATCCTGCCAAATCCGTCGGATGTTCTAAGTGGTCCGCACGGTCCCATCCGGCACAAAACCAAGAATTGAGGCACAAGCAACTGAGTGCTACCCAGCCTCGTATTTGGACGTCCTGGAGAAAGCCCACCTCTTCTACTGCCTCAACACAAATGGGAAGAAGGTCATGGGCTGCGGGCCCCGATGCCAGCTTTTCCCTGAATTTCCCAAACTTGGTGCGCAGCGACTGCACATTTCTAAGTAGCCAACCTCCCATCTCCTTCAAGGGCAAATCTGTCCTTTAGTTTACTCCACAGCGGCTTCTCAAATTCAATTCGGTCTCTCCGGCGCTGGTCTCCATTTTTCGTTGCTTCTGCTGCTTCCTCATCATTTTCTCTCGTTCAGCCCGAATCATAGCCTCCTCAAGCTCCTCATGGTCCATGAAGAGGCAACTCTAGTTCCGCAGCTCGTCGCACCTCTCTCTTTTCCCCCAAGGATTCTCCTCTGCTCGATTGGCCAGTCGCTCAGCAGGGGATCCCTTCTTCCCCTTTCCTTTCGGGCTTTCCGCCTTTTCTCCTCGGATCCTGACCGGCTACTCCCTTTCCTTTATCCTTTCTTCCAAGGCTCACAGTCTGCCCAGCTCCACGCTTCACCTTCTCCTCTCGCTCGGCCTCCTTCGCCATCATCTTCTCCTTGATCTACATAAGGCTGTGTCGTCCCCCTCGACCAGCTCCAGGTCCAGGTGTTTGGCCCATCGCCATTGCTTGTTGTCGTGCGCGCTCTTCTCGAGCGCCTTGACTCTCTGAGCCAGCACGTCTGCAGCTTCGGTTCCTTTGCTCTCGGCTAGCAGGTCGAGAAGGGTGGTTTTCACCTTTAGTTCCCGTTGGGTTCTGGAGTGCGGGCACCATCACAGCCAGAATACATGTTGGCCACTGCCCAAATCTTTCCTCCCTTGGAAAGCGACTTTGTCTCGGTCCCCCCTCCCCTCCATCTTCCGGAGCAACCGGGCCGCCAGCCTCCTTGGGCGTCGCTTGGCTTGCGAAAAGATGACCTTGACTCCAAGGAATCAGATCCACACTCATCCTCCTCGGATTCATCCTTCTTATCCCACTCCTCTGCGGGAGCGAGACCAAATGGCCCACGATCCTTCTCCTTCTGGCCGCGCCTTCGCTCAGCCTCATTCCTTTCTTTTCCTCTCTTCACCTTTCCTTTCTTTTTCTTGCCCTTCCGTTTCTCAACGCCCTTGTCGACCTTTTCCTTGATACGCCGCTTTTTTCGGCGCGTTTCTTCCTGCTATCATCACTCTCATCTGAAGATGAGGCACCATTAGACTCCTCATCGCGGGCTCCTCGCTTTGTAATGCCCGTTTCAAACGGTTTCCTTTTCCTTTCTGGGGTAGGGGACCTTCTCTTCCTCTTGTCATCCCCTTTTTGGGCTCTTCCTCTGGGCCTGTTGCCTCTCTCCTCATCTGACACCTGCGCCTTCAAAGCCCTCAGTTCTCCAGGGCACTGATGCGCTGTCTCTTCGTCTTAACCTCCTCCGGCGTTTTCTCATTTTGCCCTTCCTTTCCCCGATCTTTTCTCAAATTAAAATTCCCTTCGCTCCAGGGCAGACCCCCTGCAGGCCTTTTTCGTTCTCCTTCACCCTTTCGGGGCACTTTGAAAAACCGGTTCATCATTGTCCCGGCCTCCTTCGTCAAGTGGGTTGCCTTTCCACTGACCAGCTCGTCCTCTGAGTACCACGGTACCTTCTCCTCCTCCTCCTCCTCCTCCTCCTCTTCCTCCTCCTCCTCCCGTGCACGTTGCTGGGTCATTCTTGCACAGGTGGTACTTCTTCAGATCCAGCCTGAGTGGCTGTGATGAGGTCGCCCAAGAATGAACGACCTGTACTTCCGGTTCCAAAAAGCCTTTTGGCCTCGATGATGATGAGGATGGTACCTTGGTCTTGGCCATTGTTGTCAAACACCTTGGCTTCGATTATCTGGCCCTTTGACGGACAGGCCAAAGACCCCTTACCAGCACACTTGGTCACTTGCAACCCTATTTTTTATGTGCTTTCATGGTTCCAGACGTGGAAACAGTGAATAGGGTCACAAGCGACCAATGTACCTTACCTCCGACCCATGTCGCTGGCATCTAGCCAGGCAATGGCCGGAGTTCACCTCAATAGAAAACAACCTCAGGGAAACCCCCGCTCTGGGCTTCCAGGCTCTCCAGGTTTCCCCGGGCAAGGCTGGTTGAGCCGAGATGCTGTAGCATCATCATATCACATGCACTAGCCTATGGCACTGTTTTCATGCCATTCACTCTGTTCATTCTATTCAACGCAGCTCTATATATATATATTACATATACATATGTATATATATATATATACATACATATATATATATACACATATATATTTATATACATACATACCTATATATATATACATACATATATATATATTGTAAATAAATCTGTATGATATACACATATATTGATATTGCAAATAAATCTACAATATATATATATATACTATAGTACGGAATGTCCAAGTAGTACGTACATAAATCCATCCGCAAGTATGGTAGAAATCTCGTACAAGGTTCATGCACTGTTGGAGAGAAAGAGCAAGATAGAGAGAAAGAGAAAGACAAAGAGAGAGAGAAAGAAAGAAAGAAAGAAAGAAAGAGAGAAAGAAAGAAAGACAGAGAGAGAGAGAGAAAGAAAGAGAGACAGAGAGCAGCCCCGCATAAAGCAACCAAGACCGAAAACCAGCGTAGCCGGAACAGCTATCCCGGATTCCGGCCGCGACAGAGCCCAGCGCGGCCAAAACCCAGGTAGAACGCAAAATCGCATGTAGATCGCTCATCCACACGCGTTTTTGCATTTCCCTGGCACGGCGGCCCCGTGGAAAGCAAGCAAGGCCGGAAGCCAGCGTAGCCGGAACAGCTATCCCCGTTTCTGGCAACAGCAAGGCCCAGCCCAACACAGACCTGTTCCTATTTTGAAGACATAGGACCGTTTTGTTTTCTTCATCCCTAAGCTTGTTTGGCGCGGTTTCCCACCGCACCCTCCCAAGATAGAAAAGAATTGGAAACCAGAAAGCCATGCCGAGGAAGCACATTGTAGTGTGCATGTGATTCTCTTCACTGCCCTTTCAGCAACTCCAAGCACTTTCAACTCTCTTTCCAACATCCTTTTCATCTCTCCCCTCTCACCCGGTCGCGCCTTAAAGAGCTCGTTGTCAACAAAACGCGTTGCGAGCAAGCGGGATCGGGTACAGGTAGGGTTAGAGATACTTCATGTACATATCCGGACATATCCACGGCCCTTCATGTCGAAATTCTGCCTCGTTAATTCGACGTCGTGACATGTCGTGACGTCGACTTAAATTGTACAGATCAATCTGAGCGGTGCCGGCGGTGGAACGAACGGCATGTTTAACTTGGAGAGCTGTCTGTGCTTCCGATGTATTCGGGGGCGCCGCGATGACTTCAACTTGGAGAGCTCGGTATCGCTGTTGGCAAGTGCTACATCCTGACCAAATATAAAAATGTTACATTCAATGTGAGGCCAGATATGGCAATAGCATCTGAACACTTGCTGAAGCGGTTTCCACAGACAGAAATGTGTGCTTGCAAACTGTCGAACGAATCCTTAGAGCTGCCCTCAATTTGCAACTGCACAACCAGCCCTCAACCAGCCATGTTGCTGGTCTCATGTGTGACATTCGCTTTCAACATTAGAGACCAAATGCGCACAACACAAATGCAGACCATCAGCAGAATCTTCTCCGACCCATCACGACTGCTTTCCCTGCATCCGACTGCAAAGCAGGCGCAGGAGAAGCATTGAAAGCACTGTCTTTGACTGTGCATTTGGACCACACGGGAGGTTGATCCTTGGCATGGACTAGTTGGAGAGGAACTCTTACAGACTGTCATCTTCATCCCTCAAACTGCACGGAATTTGTTAGGAGTACAGTGAAGTCACTTGCAATCTTGCACAAGCAGCTGCTGACTGAGCAGGAGCTGTGTCTAGATGAACTCAGTCGAAGACTACACAGAGCCTAATTACTTGGTGCAAAGTGTACTGAAAGCCAAGGTTCATTGAGATGCTTCTACACGTTTTCTTATGTTTTCAGTAGCCACTGACATTTGCCAACAACACTGCGGTTGCAATGCACATCCTGGCTTCGGTCTAGTGTTCCTGAAACTGTTGCTTTCAGGCTTCAAGCTTTGAGAACCGAACAGACGAAAGCGAGGTCCATTTGCGAACCCACAACATGTGGTCAGTTGCCAACCCTCAGCGGCCGAAGCGCCTTCCATGTCTATCCATGTCGTTCTCCAGTGGTCCAGTGGTTCGAGTTGAATGAGTTGAACAAACATTCGTCGCCTTCGTCGCCTTCCTCGCCTGTCTGGCTGTCTATACGATGCCGGTGCCATTTCGAACCGGGACCGATCTCTGTGATCTCTGAGTTCTGCAAGCATATTGCATGCCATGACTCCTGTGACGTCTGAAAACATTGCGCAGGATCATTTCAGACCATCAGTGAGGGCCTCCCAATGCCCATGTAGGGTAGGGTAGGCGAGTAGCAAGATGTAGCAAATGGATTGAAACAATAGGAAACAATTGTCATAGAACCAACACTGCAAACGATTTCGGTAATCCATGTCTGTGTATCCGCAGAGCTTGGTTCAAGAGTTTGTCGCGGGTCATCTTCTGCCATCACCTGAGTCCGAGCGCATCATAAAGGATCCAACTGTGACTGTCACAAGTGGGGACAGTGGGGGCATTTCGTACGGGGCCGGCTGGTTCATATTTGCCGCGAAATCGCAGGCCATGTTATCCCTTCCAGCACCTTCAAAATTGCGGCCTCACACAAAATAGTAGTCTCTGCATCGACACGTACATTCATTGTGCTGCGAGCAGCAAGTGTGAACTCGCTTCTCAGAGAAAGTGGCTCAGGAACATCTAGCAGCTTCAACCGTGTACCCACTATTCGATCTGCATGCCGAAGATGTTTGTCAATTTTCCACAATTTCCCCACATGGTTGCTTTCTGCAACAGCTGCCCACTCCAAATGTCAAATTTGGGATTTGACATGCTGGACAAAAAATGCATGTCCACCATGCCCGTGTTCCCAACCATGTTTTTTGCAAGATCGGCCCATGTTGGGTCACAAGCCTGTCTGTACTAGGATGAAAGGGATTGCAGGCCACGTGGTACTTTTCAGAGCGCGCCAAATCGATGTCATCAAACCGACACTCAAACCGACACTGCTATCTAAATTCTGCAAACCATGAACCGCGAGCTTGACCCCCTGACCCCCCCGCTTTCCACGGAAATGGTTTCGAACAATCCAAAACCAAGTGGTGGGCTAGGAAAGCTGCAGGACCCGTGGCAGCAGACACTATCTACACCATCTACACTCTGCCTGCTCTAGTTGTTCAAATTGGGACGTTTTGAGAAGTGACAGCCCGGTCCGTGCATGTCTGAATTGGTTCGCAGGCCATCTTAAACCTTCCGGCACATGCAAAATTGCAGTCTCGCAAGCAAAGCCGTGAAGCCTGCATGTACCCTCACTCGCCTGCGTGCAACAAGTGTGAACTCGTTTCTCAAAGAAAGTAGCTTAGGAGCACGGAGCGACTTTAACCCTGATGCCTGCAATTCGTTTTACTTGCTGCGAACGCTCATCAAAGCTCCAAACTGTTTCCTTTCTGAAGGATTGCATCAGCTGTCAATTTTGGGACCTATTCTGGAATCACAGGCAAGTCTTTACTGGTCTGGTTCAGATTGCAGGCCATGTTGCTTTGCTCAACAAATGCAGAACTGCCAAATCATCAAAACTACAATTGACAATGCTATCTAAATCGATCTAAATGTAGTTGCAGTTGAGCTTAACTCCCAGACTGATTTTTGAGACACTGGTTCCACACCATCCAAAGCCAATTGCTGAGCTAGGATGACTGAAAAGCCCATGGCTCCAGAAGCAGGTCGGTCCGTACTTGTCTGCCTTGGTAAGCAGGCCATTTTGTTCCTGCCGGCACCTACTACGCTGATGTCTCGCAAACACAAGTATTCGTTGAGCCTGCATACACATTCATTGAGAAAGTGGCTCACGTGCATCCAGCAGCTTTTCCCCTGACGCCTGCAATGCGTTTGACATGCTGCGAACGCTCATTAAAGCTCCAAACTGTTTCCTTTCTGAAGGATTGCGCCAGCTGTCAATTTTGGGACCTATTCTGGAATCACAGGCAAGTCTTTACTGGTCTGGTTCAGATTGCAGGCCATGTTGCTTTGCTCAACAAATGCAGAACTGCCAAATCATCAAAACTACAATTGACAATGCTATCTAAACCGATCTAAATGTAGTTGCAGGTGAGCTTGACCCCCTGGGTTTCCAGAGAGAATGGCTCGGACCATCCAAAGCCAAGTGGTGAACTAGGATGACTGAAAAGCGCGCGGCTCGACACTCTTATTACTGACATCCTTGTCAAGAATCCCAAAGGAACTTCTCACGAGAAATCTACAAGCTCTAAGTCTAAGTGTCCTAATTAGAAACTTTTCAGAAGCGACAGGCAAGCCGGTCCGCACTTGTCTGGGCTGGGCAAGCCTTGTTGTTCCTTGCAGCACCTGAATAATTGCTGTCTGACAAACAAAAGTAGCTGCTGAGTCTGCATGTGCACTCAGTTGGCTGAGTGCAGCAAGTGTGAACTGGCTTGTCAAAGAAAGTTGCTCAGGAGCATCTAGCGGCTTTAACCCTGACGCCTGCAATTCGTTTGACATGCTGCGAACGCTCATTAAAGCTCCAAACCGTTTCCTTTCTGAAGGATTGCGCCAGCTGTCAATTTTGGGACCTATTCTGGAATCACAGGCAAGTCTTTACTGGTCTGGTTCAGATTGCAGGCCATGTTGCTTTGGGATGAGTGAAAAGCGCGCGGCTCGAGACTCTTATTACTGACATCCTTGTCAAGAATCCCAAAGGAACTTCTCACGAGAAATCTACAAGCTCTAAGTCTCAGTGTCCTAATTAGAAACTTTTCAGAAGCGACAGGCAAGCCGGTCCGCACTTGTCTGGGCTGGGCAAGCCTTGTTGTTCCTTGCAGCACCTGAATAATTGCTGTCTGACAAACAAAAGTAGCTGCTGAGTCTGCATGTGCACTCAGTTGGCTGAGTGCAGCAAGTGTGAACTGGCTTGTCAAAGAAAGTTGCTCAGGAGCATCTAGCGGCTTTAACCCTGACGCCTGCAATTCGTTTGACATGCTGCGAACGCTCATTAAAGCTCCAAACTGTTTCCTTTCTGAAGGATTGCGCCAGCTGTCAATTTTGGGACCTGTTCTGGAATCACAGGCAAGTCTTTACTGGTCTGGTTCAGATTGCAGGCCATGTTGCTTTGGGATGAGTGAAAAGCGCGCGGCTCGAGACTCTTATTACTGACATCCTTGTCAAGAATCCCAAAGGAACTTCTCACGAGAAATCTACAAGCTCTAAGTCTCAGTGTCCTAATTAGAAACTTTTCAGAAGCGACAGGCAAGCCGGTCCGCACTTGTCTGGGCTGGGCAAGCCTTGTTGTTCCTTGCAGCACCTGAATAATTGCTGTCTGACAAACAAAAGCAATCCTTGAGGCTGCATGCACATTCATTTGGCTGCATGGAGCAAGTGTGAAGTGGCTTCTCAAAGCAAGCCGCTTGGGAGTATTATGCCCAAGGTTCGATTTCCATGCCGCCCATCGATTTCCCCTACCCGTTGCTTTTCTGCAACACCTGAACTCGAAGCCCTGGACAAAAATTCATGTCCATGGGTCCATGAGGATTGGCCTGCGCTAATTGCCAAATTATCCAAACGTGGGAACTTTATGAGTCACAGGCCTCTGTCTGCCTGTAGTATGACAGCGATTTCAAGCAACGCCATTCCTTTCAGTGCGCGCCGAATCACTGCCATCAAACCGACACTGCTATCCACACCAATCTGGATCTAGTTACATGTGAGCTTGTCTCCCTGACTGTTGCTTCCTACCCATCCAAGCCCCGTAGTGAGCTAGGATGACTGCAGTGACTGCAGTGCCCATGGCTCTAGAAAAAAAACACATTCTTCTCAAGAATTCCAGATGGATTCCTCCTCATCTCAAACTTACTTGCTCTAGCTGCCTAATTGAGAAACTGTCCGAAATGACAAGCAGGCCGCTCCGTACACGTCTGGCCTGGTTCGCAGGCCATGATGTTCTTTCGAGCACCTGCAAAATTGCTGTCTCGCCATCAAAACTAGCCATTGGGTCTGCATGTACATTCAGTCGGCTGCCTGTGGCAAGTGCAAAGTGGCTTCTCAGAAAAAGCGCAGCATCTACAGCTTCATCCCCTAGTCGCGTCATTCGGTTGGCCGCAAAGTTTTTCTAAGCCACCAAGCTGCTCGCTTCTCGCTTCAAGATCAGACCCGCTCCAGCTGACAATTTTGGATGCTGTTCTGGAAGCAAAAGCCAATCTTTGTTGGTCTGAATTGAATTGCAGGCAGCAAAGTTCCTCTCAGATGCAGAATTGTTAAATCATCAAAGCTACAATTGATAATGTTATCTAAACCGACCCAGATGTAGTTGCAAGTGAATTTGGCGCCTTGCTTTCAACAGAAAATGGTTTCGAACGATCGGAAACCAGGTGGGAAACTAGGACCACTGTAGCGCCGTGGCTCTAGGCTCTATACTCAAAATTTTCTTCTCAACAGTTCCAAATGCATTCTTTCCACACGAAACCAATACTATCTCTAGGTAAGACTATGCGTGCATGCCTGATTGCCTGCTAGAGGTTTGCCCACTGCCTTTGCTGAAAGACTGGCAAAATGGCGTAAAGCCGAGCAGGGCGCTGGGATGAAGGCAGTGCCAATCGCTTCGATCTGCAAGACCTACCTGCTGCAGCTGTCAGCTTTGGGGAACGTTCAGCGGTCATCTGGCTGGTTCGTACTACTCGGGAGTTGCAGCCCGAGTCTAATTTTGTATAAATCGATCTTTCCTCCTTTCTATCTTCCTATCTTATCTAAACTACCGAGTCTATTAGTCTATCTAAGGTTGCTTCCCTGCCGCTTTGCCCACTGTCTTCTCAGAAAGAATCGCAAGGTGGCGTAAAGCCAAGCAGGGCGCTGGGATGAAGGCAGTGCTAGTCGCTCCATTTTCCATCTGCACGCCCCCGCTCCAGCTGTCAGCTTTACAGGGATCGTTCAGAAGTCACCAACCCGTCCGTACTACTCGGGAATTACAGCCGGAGTCTACTTGGGTTGTCTCACTTGAAGCCAACATCTCGACAAAAAAAGATTAAAAAGGTGCCAACTGCAGCTTGTGATGCAGCCTTAAGCTGCGGGCAAAAATAGCGCTTTGGTGGCCACATCTTCGTCGTCGAGCGAAAAAACGAAACTTGGTCACATGGCTGTTTCAATGACCACGGTACTTTTGATGTCAGATATTTCCAAGATCGGATTTCCTCACGGACATTTCGCTCGTACGGGGCGTCTGCTCAGAAGCAGCGAAAACCCAGCATAGCTCAGCATTTCATAACTTCTGAGTCTGGGTTTTCACAGGTTTCAGCTTCCAAAACCTCTTGACCCCAAGAGATGCCAAAGGTGTTTTGAACCTCAGACTTCTCAGGCGCTTTCATGCCTTTTGCCAATGGCTCGACTTGCGTGCTGAACCTGCAAAGATTCGATCGTCCTAACCGGTTGCCTCATGCAAGATCTGTCATGATCACCTGAAGCCAAGCAGTTGCTGGCATGCTGGTGCCAATGGCTGGACTGAATGTTTGCATCACTCTGTGAAGTGAGAGCCGTTCCATAGTTCCCTAGATCGGGTTGTACGTCATGTCGTTTCTTCCAGCACGTATCAATGCTCCCGGAAAGATACTGCTGCAAGATCTGCCTACTGCAGCGGTTCAACTTGAGAACCTCTCAGGAAATTCAAGACCTCAACTTGTCTGCATTGAAAAGCAAACCATGTTCTGTCATGAAACCAACAATGCTGTCTCTGAGTCGGCGTGGGCGTGCACATGGTTGAATGTCCATGTTCCCAAACGGCTGCCTTTTGCAAGGTCTACCTGCTCTAGCCAAACTTTGGGGCTCTTTGAGCAGCCACCGGCCAACCTGTACTTCATGTCATATTGTTGTTTCACAACAGTCAAATTATTTCACCTGAACTGGAGCCTCCTTGTCTGTGGGCCCAGAATATTTACCTTTGTGGCTACAACTTCATGGCCGAGGGACGAGAAAAAGTAACTTAATATTCCAATGTCGAGCATTGAAACCACATACTTGGGCATTGTTTACCATCAACCATTTCATCTTGGAGGTACCGCAATTTTGAGCGTACCCAAATGTGTTAGATTTCATCATGGACATCGCATTCGTACCGGGCCTCTGCTCAGAAGTGCCAAGCACCTAGCATTGCTCAACTGCGAAAATACCAAATTTGGATTTTCATAAGTTTTAGCTGCAAAACTCTCTTGACCCCAAGAGATGCCTGGATTTTTTTGACCCTCAGACCTTTGAGGCAGGAATTTTCATGGGTTTTGCCTTGGGTCAGTGCCATATGATTTCGGATCACCTGAAACCAACGGTCAGCTGCTGTTAGCTGATCTGCCAGTGCGAATGGCTCGAATGACATGCTGCACCTGCATTATGCGTATCCGGGTTGTTTCAATTTGGATCTACCAGCTTTGGGTGTTAAAGCGTTGCTCAGTCACACTAACGAAATGGGTTGCCACTCCACTCAAACAAGTCAGATCGCAAATGGCCCGTGGCCAGCTCTGATTTTGGTTTGCCTCTACAAAAACGAGATTCATCTCACAGTCATCGCTCACGCTGCTGTAATGGCTATAACTGCTGTGAGCGGGCTGTACTGCTGTGAGCGACGGCGGTAGCTCCAAGCGCTGGACCAAAATGTGGGTCAAAGTGAACCTCCAAGGTCT
>CAMXCT020001043.1:45667-185251 GCA_947184155.2 Cladocopium goreaui
GTCACTGTGACTGTCTTTCGCGCCACTGGAAGCGACATTTTTTCAATGTCGCTGGGAAATGCATCAGAGGTTTGGACGCGGTGTTCCGCTCATCTGCGCATCCTCTCAAATGAAGCAACTATCTCAAGGCTTCCATCGGAAATTACACTAGAAAATGTAAGAAAAGTTTACTTCAAGACTTCAAAACCATCGTTTCCCCCAATAGTATAGAGGTTTAAACCAGCCGCCAAAGTGAGCCCAGTGAATATTGTGGGTGTCAGTTTTGATTGGTTTTTGTGCTTCGGAGGCTAGACATATGCATGGGACAAACATTGGGTATTCAGTTGCCAAGATAGGAAACTCGAATTTGAAAATGGTTGAGCGTACAGAAAGGGGATGCGCTACGAAAGGAAACCAACGTGCTGCTGCAGAGTTTTCAACGTATCGTCTCTACTTGTCGCCCCCCCAAAAGTCTCGCTGGCAAATGGAAGCGATGCGCGCTGAGGAATATGGACAGCCTTATCCCCAAGGTGCTTTCAAAATTGGCTCTGAGCGTGCCTCAAAATTGCAAAGAGAAAAGAAAACTGCGAGGCAGGTATTAGCTACGTTTTCTGAATACTTGGCTGTTTCTGAATATAGGGAACCCCAAGCGCATGGTTTTCCTGCGTGAGGCCAAGGTGTAAGGGACGAAAGCTAGCTGGGAGGCCCAAGGGAGGAGGAGGAAGGTGTGGTGAAAGAGCGGTGTGTGAGGAATTGGGCGAACACTGAACGAACTTTAAGATGGAAGGGCACGGGTCCTTTTTGCGAACCCGCTACATGTTCATTCGTCAGTTGCCCAAGCAAACTCAACCTCCAATGTGGTGTACTTTGACCAAATGCATTCACTGTCGGTGCCTGTCTGGATGATTAATGTACAAGAGACTGGCTTTGCCAAACACGCAAAAACAGGTCGGAAAATGTACCACAGAGGAAGATGTAAGATCTACGCACCCCTGCAGCTGTCAAGTTTTCCCAAGCACCAATGATCTCCTAGTAGGTCTGCATCTTGCAGGTCGCCTGCCGTCTTGCTTGCAAGCAGGTGCCAACAGAAAAGGGATTGAAATTGTCACAGAATCGACAGGGCTAACGATTGATGTATATATTTATCCATGTCTGCCTTTAAGGAGAACTTGGTTCATCAAACCAGATGAGCTTTCGGAGTCTGCACGTATATAGGTGATTGTGGTGAGTTTGCTGCAAGTCATTTTAGAGACAAAGGCTGCCGCCACATGAATCTGAGCTGTATGGCTGTTACAAGTGCAGCCAGTTAGGGAGGACATTTCATACGTGGCTAGCCGAACCATACTTGACTGGTTTGGTTCGCAGGCCACATCATTTTTCTTCTCGTCATCCTAAATTGCTGTGTCGCAAGCAAAAGTAGGCGGTGAGCCTGCATGTGCATGAATTTGGCTGTGTGCAGCAAGTGTGAGCTGCCTTCTCAAATAAAGTGGCTCAGGAGCATTTAGCAGCTTCAACCGAGATGCCCATGGTTCGCTTTGCATACTGCAAACAATTATCCCACAAAACCGTTTCAGCCGTCAGTTTGGGGAACTGTTCTGGAAGCACAAGAAGGTCTTTGCTGGTCTAGTTTGGATTGCAAGCCATGTTGCTCCTCTCAAAAAATGCATAATTGCCAACTCATCGAAACTAGAACTGACAATGATATCAGAACCGATCTACATGCAGTTGCATGTGAGTTTGCCTTTTGGACTTTTACAGAAAAATGGTTCGGACTATCCAAAGCCGAGTAGTGAGCTAGGATGCCAACAGTGCCCGCTAGACTATGACTATAATTATATACTTTCCTCTCAAGAATCCCAAATTGATTCCTCATGTAAAATCTACCCGCGCTATCTGTCTAAATGACCGCAAGATTGGTCCGAAAACCAAGGCCATGCTATTCTGTCCAGCACCTGCAAAATTGCTGTCATGAAACCAAAAGCCGTCCTTGAGTCAACACGTATATTCATTCGCTTCCCTGCAGCACGTGTGAACCCGCCTCTCAGAGAGAGTGCCTCAGGACTATCTACAGCTTCAGCGGTGATGCCCGTGGTTCGATTCACATGCTGTGCAAGATCTACCCGCTCCAAATATCAAATTTGGGGCTTGAAGCGTCGGACAAGACTGCATGATGTCCATGTTTGCAAGCGAATGTCTTTTGCAGGATCGGCCGGCTCTATCTGCAAATTAATCCAAATGTGGGAACTTTTGGGTCACAAGCCTGTCTGCACTAGGATGAAAGGGATTGGAGGCCACGTCATTCCTTCCAGCACCTGCAAAATTGCTGTCATGAAACCAAAAGCCGTCCTTGAGTCAACACGTATATTCATTCGCTTCCCTGCAGCACGTGTGAACCCGCCTCTCAGAGAGAGTGCCTCAGGACTATCTACAGCTTCAGCGGTGATGCCCGTGGTTCGATTCACATGCTGCAAACAACTATCAAAGCTCCCTATTGGTTGCTTTCTCCTAGATCTACCCACTCCAAATATCACATTCGGGGCTTGAAGCGTTGGACAAGAATGCATGATGTCCATGTTCGCAAACGAATGTCTTTTGCAGGATCGGCCGGCTCTATCTGCAAATTAATCCACATGTGGGAACTTTGGGTCACAAGCCTGTCTGTAGTAGGATGAAAGGGATTGGAGGCCACGTCGTTCCTTTCAGCGCGTGCCGAATCGCTGTCATCAAACGGATGCTGCTATCTGAACCAATCTGCACAGAGATACATGCGAGTTTGACCCCCGGCTTTCTGAAAGAATCCGAAGCAAAGTGATGAACTCGGAAGACTGCAGTGCCCATGGCAGTAGACTTTGTGTATATTCTTTTCAGGAATTCCAAATGGGTTTATCATGAAGAAATCTACCCGCTCGAGCTGTCCAAAGTTAGCACTTCTGGGAAGTAACAGGCAGGCCGGTAAATATGTGTCTGGCTTAGCTTGCGGGCCATGTAATGCCTTCCAGCACCGGATAAATTGTTGTCTCACAAACAAAGTAGCTGTTGAGTCTTTACATACATTCATTCGGCTGCGTGCCGCAAATGTGAACCGGCTTTTCAAAGGAAGTGGCTCAGGCGCATCTAGCAGCTTCAACGGTGATGCCCGTGGTTCGACTTACATACTGCGAGCACTCGTCAAAGTTCCCAAGTGACGCGTTTCTGCAGGATCGCTCCAGGTGTCAGTCTGGGGAACTATTCTGGAAGCACAAGCCGGTCTGTACTACTCTGGTTTGGATTGCAGGCCGCGCTACTCCTCTCAACAAATGCAGAATTGCTAGGTCATCAAGACTACAAGTGTCGATGCTATCTAAACCCACCTACATGTAGTTGCACGTGAGTTTGACCCCTCAGCTTTCCAAAGACAATGGTTCGGATCATCCAAAGCAAAGTAGCGAGCTACGGCTGAAGGGCCCATGGCTTTAGAATAGACGGTTTATATAATGTGTTTCCCAAAGATTCCACATGGATTCCTCGTGAAGAAATCTACCCGCTCAAGCTGTCCAAAGTTAGCACTTCTTCTGGGAAGTAACAGGCAGGCCTGTACATATTTGTCTGGCTTAGCTTGCAGGCCACGTATTGCCTTCCAGCACCTGCTAAATTGCTGTCTCGCAAACAAAGTAGTTGTTGAGTCTGCATGTACATTGATTCGGCTGCGTGCAGCAAATGTGAACCGGCTTTTCAAAGGAAGTGGCTCAGGCGCATCTAGCAGCTTCGACGGTAATGCCCGTCGTTCGACTTACACACTGCGAGCACTCGTCAAAGTTCCCAAGTGACGCGTTTCTGCAGGATCGCTCCAGGTGTCAGTCTGGGGAACTATTCTGGAAGCACAAGCCGGTCTGTACTACTCTGGTTTGGATTGCAGGCCGCGCTACTCCTCTCAACAAATGCAGAATTGCTAGGTCATCAAGACTACAAGTGTCGATGCTATCTAAACCCACCTACATGTAGTTGCACGTGAGTTTGACCCCTCAGCTTTCCAAAGACAATGGTTCGGATCATCCAAAGCAAAGTAGCGAGCTACGGCTGAAGGGCCCATGGCTCTAGACTGTATCTACATTCCGATCTAGGTGTCAGAAATGACAGGCAAGCCAATCCGTACATGTGTCCATTTGCAGGCCATGCTGTTCCTTCCAGCACCTGCTAAACTGCTGGCAGAGGCGACGTAGTTGTTGAGTCTGCCAGACGTCAGTTTGGGGACAGAAATGACAGGCAAGCCAATCCATACATGTGTCCATTTGCAGGCCATGCTGTTCCTTCCAGCACCTGCTAAACTGCTGGCAGAGGCGACGTAGTTGTTGAGTCTGCCAGACGTCAGTTTGGGGAACTGTTCTGCAAGCACAAGCTAGTCTTTGCTGCTCTTGTTTGGATTGCACGCCACGTTGCTCCTCTCAACAAATGCAGAATTGCTAGGTCATCAAGACTACAAGTGTCGATGCTATCTAAACCCACCTACATGTAGTTGCACGTGAGTTTGACCGCTGTCAGCTTTCCAAAGACAATGGTACGGATCATCCAAAGCCAAGTAGCGAGCTACGGCTGAAGGGCCCATGGCTCTAGACTGTATCTACATTCCGATCTAGGTGTCAGAAATGACAGGCAAGCCAATCCATACATGTGTCCATTTGCAGGCCATGCTGTTCCTTCCAGCACCTGCTAAACTGCTGGCAGAGGCGACATAGTTGTTGAGTCTGCCAGACGTCAGTTTGAGGAACTGTTCTGCAAGTACAAGCTGGTCTGTACTACTCTAGTTTGGATTGCAGGCCATGTTGCTCCAATAATTGCTTATGGATATATATATATATAATTGCTAACTCGTCAAAACTACTAGTTACATGTCAGCTTACCTCCCTGGCTCTTTACAGATGCTGGTTCCAAACCGTCCAAACTCAAGTGGTGAGCTAGGATGACTGCAGTGCCCAGGGTCTAGACTCTGTTTATCTTATGTAAGATCTATCTGCTGTAGCTGTCTGAACTGGGAACTTTTCTGAAATGACCGGCAGATTGGTCCGTAAATGTCTGGCTTGGTTCCAAGGCCATGCTATTCCGTCCAGCACCTGCAAAATTGCTGTCATGAAACCAAAAGCCGTCCTTGAGTCAACATGCATATTGCGCTTCCCTGCAGCACGTGTGAACCCGCCTCTCACAGAGAGTGCCTCAGGATTATCTACAGCTTCAGCGGTGATGCCCGTGGTTCGATTCACATGCTGTGCAAGATCTACCCGCTCCAAATATCAAATTTGGGGCTTGAAGCGTCGGACAAGACTGCATGATGTCCATGTTTGCAAGCGAATGTCTTTTGCAGGATCGGCCGGCTCTATCTGCAAATTAATCCAAATGTGGGAACTTTTGGGTCACAAGCCTGTCTGCACTAGGATGAAAGGGATTGGAGGCCACGTCATTCCTTCCAGCACCTGCAAAATTGCTGTCATGAAACCAAAAGTCGTCCTTGAGTCAACACTTATATTCATTCGCTTCCCTGCAGCACGTGTGAAGTCGCCTCTCAGAGAGAGTGCCTCAGGACTATCTACAGCTTCAGCGGTGATGTCCGTGGTTCGATTCACATGCTGCAAACAACTTTTAGAGCTCCCTATTGGTTGCTTTCTGCAAGATCTACCCGCTCCAAATATCATGTTCGGGGCTTGAATGCGTTGGACAAGAATGCATGATGTCCATGTTTGCAAGCGAATGTCTTTTGCAGGATCGGCCGGCTCTATCTGTCGGGAACTGTTCTGGAAGCACAAGCTGGTCTTCACTGCTCTGGTTTGGATTGCAGGCCATGTTGCTCCTCTCAACAAACGCAAAGTTGCTCGTCCATCAAAGCTACAAGTGACAATGATATATATCAGAACCGACGAACATATACTTACACTTGAGCTTGCTTCCCTGGAATGTTGCAGAAACTTGATCGGACCATCCAAAACCAAGTAGTGAGATAGGATGACTGCAGCGCCCGTTCCTCATGTAAAAACTAATATATATATACACATACATATATAGACACACACATTTGTATACATTTGTACATAGATGTTCATATATATATATATTATAAATGTATATTATGACATTATATGTAGACATCCCCTGCATATATATATATATATGGGTATAACGTGTTTCACCGCCCCCACCCAATGTTTTCAAGTATTCTATGTGTGCACGTTTCAGAGATGTTGTGCTTGTGTCAGAGATGTTGTGCACGTTTCCCAGCAGTTGTGCACGTTTCACAGAACTTTTGCACGTGTCACAGAAGTTGCGCACGTTTCACAAGCTCCCTAATAACTTTCGTGTTTAACACACTGAGCGCATTCTAATCAGAAAAAGCATTGGGGCGACCAAACACGTTCTCCCAATATATATATATATATGTATATATATGTGTATATATATATATATGTATATATATGTATATATATATGTATATATATATAAATGTATACATATATATATACATTTACATATGTATATATATATGTATATATATATGTATATATATATATATATATGTATATGTATATATATATGTATATATGTATATATATATGTATATCTATGTATATATATGTATATATATATATGTATATATATATGTATATATATATGTATATATATCTGAAAGCGCAACCACAGCAAGACAGTGAAAAATTGGTTGCTAAAAAGTGTGAATCAACAACCACACATCTTCTGTTTTTACACCTATTAGGTGCGCTAAAAACACAGGTCGACCATTGCAGTCAGAGCAGTCCTCGATCAAGTAGTCAATGAAATAGAAGCCTGGCTCCACCGTGATCACCTCAACGACCACGGAAAATCTGAAAAAAAAAACGGCGGTGGACTGGCGGACTGCTCATTTTTTCCCAGCATTTTCTACCCGGCCTGGTAAACGTTTACATAACTATAGAAAACCACCATTTTCTGGGTAAATCAACTATTTCTATGGCCATTTTCAATAGCTTTTTGTAAGTTTACCAGAGGGTAGTGTCTGTAACTCTGGTCGCTATCACTCTCAAGGTACCCACTCTAGCTGCTTGAACTTCTCAGAATGGCAGGCAGGCCAGTCCACACTTGTGTCGCTTGGCAGGCCACGTCATTCCCGCCAGCACCTCCAAAATTGCTGTCTCGCAACAAAAAGTAGTCTCTGCATTGGTGTGTACATTCACTCTGCTGTGTGCAGCAAGTGTGAAGTGGCTTCTCAGATTGGCTCAGGAATGGTTCGATTTACACTGTGCAAACTCTTATCAAACGATGGGGCGCGCTCCAGCTTGACCCCCTGCTTTCCACAAAAAATTGTTTCGAACGATCCAAAGCAAAGTGATGAGCTAGGATGACTGTAGTAGTGCCTGTGGCTCTGGGCTCTGTACTTTTATGCACTTTCACTTTCTTCTCAACAGTTCCAAACGCATTCTTTCCACGAAACCAATACTATCTCTAGGTCAGACTATACGTGCATAGCTGATTGCGTGCTAGAGGTTTGCCCACTGCCTTTGCTGAAAGACTGGCAAAATGGCGTAAAGCCAAGCAGGGCGCTGGGATGAAGGCAGTGCTAGTCGCTCCATTTTCCGTCTGCACGCTCCCGCTCCAGCTGTCAGCTTTACAGGGATCGTTCAGAAGTCACCAACCGGTCCGTACTACTCGGGAATTACAGCCGGAGTCTACTTGGGTTGTCTCACTTGAAGCCAACATCTCGACAAAAAAAGATTAAAAAGGTGCCAACTGCAGCTTGTGATGCAGCCTTAGACTGCGGGCAAAAATAGCGCTTTGGTGGCCACATCTTCGTCGTCGAGCGAAAAAACGAAACTTGGTCACATGGCTGTTTCAATGACCATGGTGCACTGGGGCACTTTTGATGTCAGATATTTCCAAGATCAGATTTCCTCACAGACATTTCGCTCGTACGGGGCGTCTGCTCAGAAGCAGCGAAAACCCAGCATGGCTCAGCATTTCATAACTTCTGAGTCTGGGTTTTCACAGGTTTCAGCCTCCAAAACCTCTTGACCCCAAGAGATGCGCAAGATCTGTCATGATCACCTGAAGCCAAGCAGTTCCTGGCATGCTGGTGTCAATGGCTGGACTGAATATTTGCATCACTTTCTGAAGTGAGAGCCGTTCCATAGTTCCCCAGATCGGGTTGTACGTCATGTCGTTTCTTCCAGCACGTATCAATGCTCCCGGAAAGATACTGCTGCAAGATCTGCCTACTGCAGCGGTTCAACTTGAGAACCTCTCAGGAAATTCAAGACTTCAACTTGTCTGCATTGAAAAGCAACCCATGTTCTGTCATGAAACCAACAATGCCGTCTCTGAGTCGGCGTGGGCGTGCACATGGTTGAATGTCCATGTTCCCAAACGGCTGCCTTTTGCAAGGTCTACCTGCTCTAGCCAAACTTTGGGGCTCTTTAAGCAGCCACCGGCCAACCGGTACTTCATGTCATATTGTTGTTTCACAACAGCCAAATTATTCCACCTGAACTGGAGCCTCCTTGTCTGTGGGCCGAGAATATTTACCTTTGTGGCTACAACTTCATGGCCGAGGGACGAGAAAAAGTAACTTAATATTCCATTGAAACCACATACTTGGGCATTGTTTACCATCAACCATTTCATCTTGGAGGTACCGCAATTTTGAGCGTACCCAAATGTGTTAGATTTCATCATGGACATCGCATTCGTACCGGGCCTCTGCTCAGAAGTGCCAAGCACCTAGCATTGCTCAACTGCGAAAATACCAAGTTTGGATTTTCATAAGTTTCCGCTGCAAAACTCTCTTGACCCCAAGAGATGCCTGGATTTGTTTGACCCTCAGACCTTTGAGGCAGGAATTTTCATGGGTTTTGCCCTGGGTCAGTGCCATATGATTTTGGATCACCTGAAACCAACGGTCAGCTGCGGTTAGCTGATCTGCCAGTGCGAATGGCTCGAATGACATGCTGCACCTGCATTATGCGTATCCGGATTGTTTCAATTAGGATCTACCAGCTTTGGGTGTTAAAGTGTTGCTCAGTCACACTAACGAAATGGGTTGCCACTCCACTCAAACAAGTCAAATCGCAAATGGCTCGTGGCCAGCTCTGATTTTGGTTTGCCTCTACCAAAACGAGATTCATCTCACAGCCATCGCTCACGCTGCTGTAATGGCTATAACTGCTGTGAGCGGGCTGTACTGCTGTGAGCGACGGCGGTAGCTCCAAGCGCTGGACCAAAATGTGGGTCAAAGTGAACCTCCAAGGTCTTTCAGCAACCCACCCATGGCTACATGGTTTCGCTCATTCCCCAACATGTGAAATGAGGAAAAACGTTTGATGCAGGATAATGTTTATTCTCTGCAACATGAATGCGTCAGTGTCAGAAGAAAAGGAATGAATGCTTTCATGTTTGCATGCAGTTGGTGTTGAACCGCTGTACCCACCATAAGTTCAGAAAATGATGGTTGCTCATCTGCACTGCTAGGAACTCACTAGTGGTTTCAACTTGCTTGCAATGTGGAGTCTCTGTCTATAAGTAAGCAACCCTCCCGGAGCTAAAACATGGTTTGAAATATGTACACACTTCGCCCAGACCATGCAACACAGCTACTTGTTCGTGCTGAGAGCTGAAAAGGGGTTCGTTCGGGATTCCAAAGATTCTCCGAAACATGAAGGCGTCAAAAGGAAAGGAATGAATGATTGCAATTGTGCGTGCAATATAGTGTTCAATGTCTGTCTGTCTCTCTGTGTGTCCGTCCGTCCATCTGTCTGTCTGTCTATCTGATCTTATTTTATCTTATTTTTCTGTTCTTATTTATCTTCTCCTCTCTTACCTTATTTTGTCGTATTTCATCTTATATATTTTATTTTATCTTATCCCAGTAGTACCGCACAAGGCAGTGGCGGAAGTTTCAAAAATAGGAAACCTATAGGAGAGGTTGGTTGTTGTGAATCAGGGATGGCAGAGCGAAGCCACTGATGGACTGAAAGGTGCTTGAGGTCTCCTCTCTTTCTCTCTCTCTCTCTTTTTCTCTCTGTTTCTCTATTTTTCTCTGATTGTCTACCTACCTACCTACCTACCCTACCCTACCCTACCCTACCCTCCCCTACCCTACCCTACCCTACCCTACCTACCTACCTACCTACCTACCTACTGATCTATCTGTCTACCTATCTATCTGTCTGTCTGTCTATCTATCGTTGCCGTGCAACGAATTGCGGATGCTGAGGCGCCATCGTGCCCTCAGAAAAGACAAACACTTTGGCGCGTGCCGTCAGAAAAGACAGACACGTTGGTGTGCAACGAATTACCGATGCTTATACGCCATCATGCCGTCAGAAAAGACAAACACGTTGGCGTGCAACGAATTACGGATGCTGCTGCGCCATCGCGCCGTCAGAAAAGACAAACACGAAAAAGCCGGACCGAAAGCGACATACCAAGGGCGGCGGACAAAATCTGGTCACTCAAACAATGTGCCTTTATTGTTTGATGCAAGTTCAGTGCTTGTCTCCGCAGACTCCAGCAAGCGTCGCGATGTGTTTCCAAGAAAAATGTTGCCCTGTGCCTTTTCTACAGTCCACCGACACAACCAAGCATCGGATGCAACAGCGACACAATACTAGTGTGGAGCCCCTCCCCGCTGCACCCCACATTTATCTATCTCTCTCTATCTATCTATCTATCTATCTATCTGTCTATCTATCTATCTATCTCTCCGTCTATCTATCGATCAAACTGTCTCTCTATCTATCTGTCTGTCTGTCTGTCTGTCTGTCTGTCGATCGATCGATCGATCTATCTATCTATCTATCTATTTATCTAGCTGTCTCTCTATCTATTTGTCTATCTGTCCATCTATCCATGTGTATCTATCTATCTATCTATCTATCTATCTATCGATCGATCTATCTATCTATCGATCTACCGATCTATCGATCTATCGATCTATCGATCTATCGATCTATCGATCTATCGATCTATCGATCTATCGATCTATCGATCTATCGATCTATCGATCTATCTGTCTATCTGTCTATCTCTCTATCTGTCTATCTGTCTACCTGTCTATCTGTGGTGCAGTGTCATTCAGTGTATTGTAGTGTAGTGTAATGTAGTGTAGTGTAGTGGAGTGTAGTGGAATGTAGTGTAATGTAGTGTAATGTAGTGTAGTGTAATTTAGTGTGGTGGAGTGTAGTGGAGTGTAGTTGTAGCTGTAGTTGTAGTGTAGTGGAGTGTAGTGTAGTGTAATGTAGTGAAGTGTAGTGGAAGGTCGTGCAGTGTAGTGTAGTGTAATGTAGTGTAGTGTAGTGGAGTGTAGTGTTGTGTAATGTAGTGTAGTGTAGTGTAATTTAGTGTAGTGGAGTGTAGCGGAGTGTAGCGGAGTGTAGTTTTGTAGTGTTGCGGAGTGTAGTTAGTGAAGTGTAGTGGAAGGTAGCGTCGTGTAGTGTAATGTAGTGTAGTGCAGTGTAGTGTAGTGTAATGTAGTGTAGTGGAAGGTAGTCGTGTAGTGTAATGTAGTGTAGTGTAGTGGAATGTAGTGTAGTGTAATGTAGTGTAGTGTAGTGTAATTTAGTGTAGTGGAGTGTAATTTAGTGTAGTGGAGTGTAGTGTAGTGCAATGCAGCGTAGTGTAGTGGAAGGTAGTGTCGTGTAGTGTAATGTAGTGTAGTGTAGTGGAGTGTAGTGGAATGTAGTGTAGTGTAGTGTAATTTAGTGTAGTGGAGTGTAATTTAGTGTAGTGGAGTGTAGTGGAGTGTAATTGAGTGTAATTGAGTGCAGTGTAGTGTAGTGGAGGGGAGTGTAGTGTAGTAGAATGTAGTGAAGGTGTAGTTGTAGTTGTAGTGTAGTGTAATGTATTGGAGTGTAGTGTGGTGTGGTGGTGGTTGTAGTTGAAAATGCTACAAAACCCTCACGTTTTGCTCACGTTTGACAAGGTGCAGAATCCCTTACGCCTGCCACGCGAAACGACATCTGAACGTCCAAAAGTGGTCCGAACATGTGGTGTTTTTAACATTTTTGACTTGGAAATGTGCTTCGTGCCACAACGGCGTACGCTTTTTGAACATCTCAACTTCGAAAAATGCTCTGAACGTGTGTTTTGTACATTTTGACTTTGGAATGTGCTTCGCACCACAACGGCGTGCACTTTTTCGACATCGCAACTTCCAAAAGTGGTCCGACACTGAGGTGTTTTGTACATTTTGACTTCGAAATGTGCTTCGCGCCACAACGGCGTGCACTTTTTCGACGTCTCAACTTCCAAAAGTGGTCCGGCGCTGGTGTGTTTTGTACACTTCGAAATGTGCTTCGCGCCACAACGGCATGCAATTTTTCATCTCTCATCTGGCCAGCTGGCTCCGCACCCGCCCCTTTAGCGAGCCTACTTTTCGAGCCACAAATCATTGGAAAAACACAGTGTTTCGCGACTTTCCTACCTTTTCGCGCATCTGCATCTTCTTTCTTCTGACTCTTTCTCTTCTACTCTTCTCTCTTCTAATCTTTCTCTTCTCTCTGCCTCTGCCCTCTCTGCTTTTCATCTGTCCATATTGTCGGAAGTTTGACTTCTAAACTTCCTTCGATTACCTTATCCATCTGTCTATCGATCGATCTATCCTCTACGGTAACAGTATCCTGTATGTCTAAAATCTAAACTATCAAATCTGTCCAAGGGGAGCAATCCAATCTGTTGTATCAACCTGTGCTATCAATCTGTCCAACAGTCAATTCTTTGCATCGTAGCCAGGTCATCAAACCCCCACAAGCCCCAACGAGAAACGTGGAACGTATGAGCATCCCAAAGTGTGGAGAAGCCTCCGGATATCTCTTTTCCTCCTGCAACTGCACAAAGAATCTAAGATGTCATGTCAGAAGAGATTGGATTGTCAAGAGCAAAGGAGTCATGCTCCTGCATGGTCCAGCAACTTTCAAGCCCGGCAGGCGCTGGTGTCACGCTGCTTCCCATGCGATGTACAGGTCACCACTTGCAAAGTGACATAAGGACCCACAAGGTATTTGCACCTGGTCTACTCCACATTTCGCAAGCAGGACAACTCAGCCGGCGGAGCCTCCCTTCCATCGTCACAATCGGGGGAGCCTCCTGGCAAATGGAGGTGTCATTTGCGCCCAGATCCATTGACAACCTCTCAAGAACCCCCACTGAAATGTTACCTGTTTTGCACAAAGGACATGAACACCGTGACGGTCCGGTTTTCCACCTGGTTTGGCTCAAGCGCAAAACAACTTCACGCTTGACCGGGCCTGTGTCTAAAAGGACAGACGAATCGAAACTTCTTAGGCATCACATCAGGGAGCATTAAAACCGTTGCCGTGCTCACAAATCTGAAATGCATCAGTTCCTGGCAGGCTGTGCAATAAGCCGATTGCCACAAGACCAGCGCCCCTGGTCACTGCTGATCGTCCAAGGCGTGCAAGCACACACGTGTGACAAACTGAAAGCCACGACTGGGACCTCCACGTCACTCATGTGGAGCATCTGGACTTTGAATTGGAGGCAATCAAACAAAACTTGATCATGTCCTGGGGGATCAACAGCCGTTTCCCAGCGATTCTGATAGCGGTGCAACCCATAGCCCATACATAGCATTTGTTTCCGCTTGTGGAAATTGAAAAACTGCTGCAACTTGGGGCACAGAGTGTCCGATCTCGTCAGATCTCAACTTTTATGACATTTGGCGGAAATGAAGCTAGAGGGAGCCATCCGGAATTTCCAACTTCACGCTCAAACATCCCCAGACAACAGGATACACCAAGAAATTCTCGGCCCCTGGAAAACATAGCCTACATACATGCTTGTTTTTTTGGTCACTGAGTCCCTGAGTCACTGTGACTATCTCACGTCGCACGATATATCTTTTACAGTAAATCTTCCCTTGCGATTCCCGACAAAAAAGTTTTTTGGCAAAAGCATGTGCTGGAAAAAAGTTTGAAATCTGATCGAAGCTTCATACCTGCTTGGTATCAAATAATCTCAGGAAGCCTTAACGAGTCTAGATGGCTTTGTGGCACTTGGGTTGACCGCTTTTCTGCGCTCTCGGTGCTGGGAGCAGCTTGTTTTTAACCAGTCTGATGGACCTGGGCTGGTCGCCAAGGTAGCAATTGCCCTGTCTATCCCCGATTTCCAACACAGCTTCGTTGGCATTTCTGCTTCACAATGACCTCCAAAACAAGCCTTGAGAGGACTGATGAAGTCGATGATAATTTACCCGTAAATGATAGTCTTGTAGAAAATTCGGGCAAAGCCTTTGATAGGAACCCATCGAATTGCAGCGGCGTGAATGCCTCATTTCAAAAGTGGTGAGGGAAATCTTATAGCGTTCAAACGCGCAATCTATGCATGCTTCGGCATTGCAGTGAAGCACCCCATGGAAACAACCGGCCACTTACTACTACTTATTGCTGCCCAAGGTTTGCTTGCAAATTCATACTCGCAACCCAGATACCCTGAAGCAACATTCTTTGAATCTTTGAACCATGCAGGTGGTCGTGCCTTTCCAGGTAACACTGAAGTATCGCGTACTTGAGGGAGACCCACATCCTCGCAATTTGCGGTGGTTTGAATGCATTTCGAAAGCTTCCCCCCCCCGCGGTTTGCTGCAGTTCTGAACACAATGCATCCCAATCCACCTGAGGCAACATCGCTGGCCATCGGCAAATGCCGGTTTGCTACATATTCATGTTCAAACATATGATCTTAATACTCAATATTACTCAATAACTGAATCCAAAGTGCTGTAGCACTTAAACCTATTTGTTTCACAGGGACCACGGCTTAGCAAAATCTTCGAAACCTTGGGTAACAAGGTGGCCCCTGGAAAACATAGCCTACTATCTCTTTTCCTCCTGCAACTGCACAAAGAATCTAAGATGTCATGTCAGAAGAGATTGGATTGTCAAGGGCTGAGCAAAGGAGTCATGCTCCTGCATGGTCCAGCAACTTTCAAGCCCGGCAGGCGCTGGTGTCACGCTGCTTCGTATGCGATGTACAGGTCACCACTTGCAAAGTGACATAAGGACCCACAAGGTATTTGCACCTGGTCTACTCCACATTTCGCAAGCAGGACAACTCAGCCGGCGGAGCCTCCCTTCCATCGTCACAATCGGGGGAGCCTCCTGGCAAATGGAGGTGTCATTTGCGCCCAGATCCATTGACAACCTCTCAAGAACCCCCACTGAAATGCTACATGTTTTGCACAAAAGACATGAACACCGTGACGGTCCGGTTTTCCACCTGGTTTGGCTCAAGCGCAAAACAACTTCATGCTTGACCGGGCCTGTGACTAAAAGGACAGACGAATCGGAACTTCTTAGGCATCACATCAGGGAGGATTAAAACCGTTGCCGTGCTCACAAATCTGAAATGCACAAGTTCCTGGCAGGCTGTGCAAAGCAGGATTGAATAAGCCTGGTCACTGCTGATCGTCCATGCTGACTGTCTTTCGCGCCACTGGAAGCGACATTTTTTCAATGTCGCTGGGAAATGCATCAGAGGTTTGGATGCGGTGTTCCGCTCATCTGCGCATCCTCTCAAATGAAGCAACTATCTCAAGGCTTCCATCGGAAATTGCACTAGAAAATGTAAGAAATGTTTACTTCAAGACTTCAAAACCATCTTTTCCCCCAATTGTATAGAGGTTTAGACCAGCCGCCAAAGTGAGCCCACTGAATATTGTGGGTGTCAGTTTTGATTGGTTTTTGTGCTTCGGAAGCTAGACATATGCATGGGACAAACATTGGGTATTCAGCTGCCAAGATAGGAAACTCGAATTTGAAAATGGTTGAGCGTACAGAAAGGGGATGCGCTACGAAAGGAAACCAACGTGCTGCTGCAGAGTTTTCAACGTATCGTCTCTACTTGTCGCCCCCAAATGTCTCACTGGCAAATGGAAGCGATGCGCGCTGAGGAATGTGGACAGCCTTATCCCCAAGGTGCTTTCAAAATTGGCTCTGAGCGTGCCTCAAAATTGCAAAGAGAAAGGAAAACTGCGAGGCAGGTATTAGCTACGGTATTAGCTACGTTTTCTGAATACTTGGCTGTTTCTGAATATAGGGAACCCCAAGCGCATGGTTTTCCTGCGTGAGGCCAAGGTGTAAGGGACGAAAGCTAGCTGGGACGCCCAACCATACGGATTGCAGTGGCGAGGCAAGTTGGCCAAGTGCGCAGAGGGCCATCTTTGGGTTCTCCCACTCATAGCCTGGCAGCATGCCGTTGAGAAGGGCCAATTCATCCGGGTGCACATGACGGTAACTAGGGTACAGGATGTGTCCACACTTGGCAAAACCTGCTAACCTGACTAGCAAACCTTGAAGGCCTCGCTTGGTCAATCTCTCTTCAGTGAAAGCATGAAGGCGGCAACCACAGGGGCAAGGTCCTAGTTGGCTTCCACAACTATGCAATGCTGTGGCCATCTGGCCGTTCCACTTGATCTCATTCCGGTCAAAACCTGCTTTGTCGAACTTGTTCAACTCGTACAAATCTAACATCAGATTTTTCAGTTCAAAGTCATTGCAAGTACGGAAACTGTCCAAGACATGGGCTACCAGTGGCAAAGGTTTGACTACTGGAAATGGAGACCATGGGATGCTTCCCAGCATTGGGTGGGAAAGGATGCACCACCATCGGCTCCTGCGGGCTGGCCAAACTGCATGAAGGTGGAGTTCTCCCTGTGAGATCTTGTACCCAGTGAGTGAAGAGAACTGGGCCAAAATCGTTTGGACCCAACTGCATTCGGGAGGAGGAGGAAGGTGTGGTGAAAGAGCGGTGTGTGAGGAATTGGGCGAGACGAAGTGGACTGATGATGCTGACGGAGACGATATGGCGTCGATGTCCCCGGGATTGATCCACGGCAAAACTGCTTGTGAAAAAGCCAGCCGGGGGACCGCGGGGGAGGAAACGCCAAAAAAATTATCGGAGCCTGCGATTTCTCGCAGGGCGAACGTTGCAAATCAAGAAGAGTGGTTCGGGTGTTTTTTTTGGCAAGTGTGATGCCTATGTGCACCTTACCTGCAGACTCCTGCGCTGACTGGGTGATAAAAGGAACCTAACAGTGGTTGACCACTGTTAGGTTCCATATGGATATCTAAAGCGTATGTGGGCATGTTTTTCTTGAGCTTTCTGTACCTGTCTTGGGAGCAATGCAAGTGCATTTGCATCATGGGCTTTGCAGCTTACTATGACTGTCACGCTGGCAACACACTTGCATAAAACCATGGGCTTCCAGGCACCGCAATGGATGGCAAAACAGATGTGAAGCGTGTGACTTGTGTCGAACAAACTGACAGTCTTTCCAGCAGAGCTGCAGCTAAGCTGGCACATGAAGTGCGGCACCATGGGAACGGCACCATGGGAATGGCCCACATGGTTTGCAGGGGTCCGAATGCATTTCAAAAAGCTTCCCCCCGCGATTTGCTGGCGTTCAAACATCCCCAAAGCCGAGGACATACCAAGCAAAAGATTTCTGGAGGCCCGGATCACATTGGCGCAATAGGTGCCTCTTTTTGTCACTGATTACAATTTGATACAAATTGCGAATTCGACATGTATTTTGGGTTCATTGGGCGGGGGAATCGAGCCGTGCGCTTGGCAATTTTTGCCCCCTCCCCCAGCTGGTTACCGCTAGCTTTCGTCAAAAACGACACCACAATGGGTGGCAAAACTGATGTGAATCGTGTGACTTGGGTCCAGAGAACTGACCACCTCTCTGTTGATGGATCCAAACAGTCATGAGCCACACCTATTAGGCCACTGGAGAGCGCTGTATTATCGCACTAAGTCACTAGGGCGGAAATTTACGGTGGAAGAGAAGGAGCTTACACGGTGAAGGCGCCTGGCGGTTTTTTGCGCATTCCTGCCGGGATATTTGCTTGCATTGCAAGCACCCTGGAGCAGGGAAGGGATTCTAATCCTACTTGTCTTCCCCGCGGTCTTCCGCGCTACTCCCGCGCTGCTTCCGCATTTAATGGTTTTCCTACTTAGCTGTAAGGAACGAAAGCTAGCTGGGAGGGCAAAGGGAGAAGGAGGAAGGACAATGGTTACAAATTTATACATCGACATGTGTTTTGGGTTCATTGGGCGGGGGAATCGAGCCGTGCGCTTGGCAATTTTTGCCCCCTTCCCCACCATCGTGACAAAAGCAAGAAGCAACCCCAGCTGGTTACCGCTAGCTTTCGTCAAAAACGACACCACAATGGGTGGCAAAACTGATGTGAATCGTGTGACTTGGGTCCAGAGAACTGACCACCTCTCTATTGATGGACCGAAGCAGTCATGAGCCACACCTTCCAAAGCTGCCAGCCACTACAGCTTTGCCAAGGGATGCCCTGCAGGCCTGGACACAATTCATCCAAATCCGCTTGAAGCAGTGGATCTTCTCACTCCTTGCCAAGCCTCGTGGAATTTGTCTTAAAGACTTCAAGAGAATTTTAAGCCATCCCTGGTTGAAAGGGAGTAGCCAAAAAATTGAAGAAATGCTGGATTCAAGCACGGCGTAGCCACCTCCGATTTCCATTTGCAATGGTTTGAAGCACTTGCGCATCTTCTTGTCCGTCGCTCGAGACAAGGTCCGCGGTTTACTTAGAGAAACACCGCTTGCAGTACGACGTTGCCTTGAAGTATCAATTAGCTCAACCCAATCAGTTGTTCCGTAATCACAATCTCCCATGTTGATCGTTTGCAGTAAGTTGGGCATATGGAAAAATAGGTCCTTTGCTACAGGACCTAAATTGCGGGTCGCAAAAAGTCAGGCCTCATTGAACCTAGCCGAGGACCATGCTGACCTCCGCCGTGGATTCCCAACCAACTCCGGCATGTTGCTCACACATGATTCAGTTTCGTTGGTTCTGAAGGCTGAAGGTTTCTTAAAATTTCTTAAGGCCTACTAATGCTGATTAAGGCTTCTTGAAGCTTTGTCAATATGTTGTGCAACAAGATGTAAACCCTAAAGGTGTCGTGGCTCTTATTACATGAAGTGCAACAACATGTAAACCCTAAAGGTGTCGTGGAAGTCCTTACATCAAGTGCAACAACATATAAACCCTAAAGGTGTCGTGGCAGTCCTTACATCAAGTGCAACAACATGAAAACCCTAAAGGTGTCGTGGCAGTCCTTACATCAAGTGCAACAACATATAAATCCTAAAGGTCTCGTTGCTCTTCTTACATCAAGTACAACAAGGCTTTTGTTTCATATATTCACCTCCATTTTCTGTGGCAGGCGTGGGACCTTTTGACATCGACCTTCATTTTGCGTGGCAGGTGTGGCACTTTTGTACATCGACTGTCCTTTTACGTGGCAGGCGTGGGACTTTATGACATGGTTGAAACGAGTCAAATTCTCATACGAGGAGGTTTATTGTGTTGGTCTCGCTTTGGAACGCGTTTTTCTTCCAAAGTCTCGCGCCTGTCAGTAAATCTGATGTGTGTGTGTATGGCGGGGTTTCCATGAGATGTTTTATTTTGTTTTCTTGATGCAAAATGGCTGTGTTCTAAAGTGATGCCTGAGAGTGTGTTCCAAAGTGATCCTTTTACCGGAAGCCACTGTACCATTTTTCAGAGACGGTCAATGCAATAACCAGCAAGAGGCCTCTGGTCAGGCGTTCTTTGCAGCAAAGTTGGGACCTGGCTTTTATGTGGTTTTCTTTTGAGCCAACTACGCATCATGTTGCGATGCCCCACCAAGTGCTGGTCGCGGTGCTGTCCACAGCTCTTTACTGGGGGTGGGCACGAGAAGCAACAGTTTTTGCTTTGGCTTTTAGCATGTTGCTACGGATTGGAGAAGTTCTTGAAGCGACACGAGCTGACCTGATTTTACCATCAGATGTAGACTTCACCAACTTTTTTGCACTGCTAAAAATCAAAGAACCCAAAACAAGGTACCGTGCTGCAAAGCACCAATCAGGTAGACTGGACCAACCGGACTTGCTGGAGATTGCGCGAGTTGGTTTTGACAAGCTTAGGCCTAGCGAAAAGTTTGGCCTTTTTCTGGTTCAACTCTGAGGTCTCGATTGAGCAAAATCTTGCACAAACTCGACCTACCAACTGAGAACCATCAACAGCCGAAACCAATAAGTCTAGCCAGTCGTAAAACTTTGACACACAAAGTTAGATCGCGAAAACCGCTTTCAAACCTCTCGTGCTCAAAGTAAACCCAAACCAAAACACAAACAAACGGCGATCGTTTCGCGTTTCTGCAGTATCGACTCTCCCAGGCCGTCTCACGGCGACACACTCACACACTTTTCGCTCTCGCAGGCTTGCGCCAACGTTCACGTTGGTAAACACAGTTCAGAACACAGAAACTAAGTGAGTTTCTGTGGGTAAAGCAAACTGGATTCCGGTCCAGTCAAGGAGATTCCAAAATCTCTACAAACTTAATTGTGCAAAAACGATTCTACCAATCTAGAAACGTGCAAAACAGGTTTCTCGGTTCCTAAAAACCTAAGATTGGTTTCGTGCAGTTTGGTTCTCGTGTGGAATACCCTACAACGTGCAGAAAACCTAAAAACGGCTAACTACAAACGAAAAATGGCAACTCCGTCACAACTCTTTGTGACGGAATGAGATGAGATCGATTAACTACATCACAATCACCTGCTAACTACAAAACAGAGCTCAAACTACGCAAGTCCACAAACTACAACTACAAAGCAACTAACAACTACCTAAGTTCAAGCACAAGATCGCTACGCTAGCTATACATAGGATGATTTTTCACACCCCCTTTCGAACTTGTGCGACTCAAATTCAAAACGAATTCAGTCACTCGGCCTTGACATTCCTCATGCCATAGCAGATAGGGCATGCTGACAGCGTCATCTGCTTTGACTTCTCCGTTGTACGGCAACCTGAACAGTGATACTTCGATCCTGTTGAAGTCACAACCAACAAGGGTCCAGTCTCCGGTTGGCAAATCTGGCAATTGTCTCGGCATCGAATATGTCCATTTGGACTAGCGGCGGCAATCAAAACCTCGCATTTCTCATTGCAGTGATACATCTCTCGGCAAAAACTCCAATAGATACGAGTACCTGGGCCTTCACCGTCAGAGTCACACGACAAAGCTGTAGAACTCTTCATAACTGTACCTGAATTTCTTGCAGTTGTATTGCGACTTTTGCAACATCTCGTAATGCAGTAAGCTGAAAGAATACCAGATAGAAAACCCAGTGTATATACAAAGAATAAGAGCCAGTAGAGCTCTTCCATCTCTCCAGTGGCCATGGCTTGCGCGACCTGCCCACACACACAAATGGCTGCGGAAATCCAATCAAGCTCAAGCTGAAATCCATTCCAAGCAGTCCACAAGAATTCCAAAGACAGTCCATCAAGGAAAGTCCACAGAAAATCCTAGAAAGTCCAAAGATCATCCTCTCGATGTCTTCTAAAGACTTCTGCAACTCTTGCAATTCAAATTGGATTCAGAACTATATCATGCAATCGTCAGACCTCAAAGTCTCGATAATTAGATCCGACTACCCAAGCAACGCACAGGGCAACGATCAAAGAGAGTTTCAGCCTCATGTCTCAGACATTTAAAGACCTTTCTCTATCCAGCTGACTTCACAAGTCTATCAAAACTTCAAGATGACTTCACAAGTCGTTCAAGTTATCCAAAATTTCACAAGTCCACTCATGCAGCAGACTCTTCCTTTTTCCTCAGGGAAGATCAGGCGATAAAATCAGCGTGGCTTCGACGCCATCGATCACCTGAGGGCAAGTAATGCGAGCATCCGCACAAAAAATCTGGCAAACTTCCTGGAGCATTTTTCTGACAACTCAAAGTCAGAAAAGTTGAATGATGCGTGGAAATCACAAGCACAATGAAAACGCTTCTCAAGACGTTGACTAAGCTCCTCAGAACTTGACATGATCCTGAACGCTTTCTTGATGGGTAATCCTGGCAGTCCTTCAATTCCCATTGCACAAGCATGGACAACAGACCTGAATGGAATTCTGGCCTGAACAAAGGCTTGCAGCTTCGGATGAGTCCAGTACCTGTTGGAATTTGGCAATTCAAAAGACATGGACAACTCGGGATGTCTTTCTACTAACCTATCCAACAACTTTTCACAAGCGGCTAGAAGTTCAAAAAACTTTCGCTCATGCTCGGGGACTCTTTTCCCACCCGAAAAATTCTGCAATGGAGATCCACCTGTGCATGGCAATGACATGTGAACGTGACAGAACAAATGTACCTCTCCCAGCTCTCGATCAGAGGCTGATCTGGTCATCTTCAAGTCCTCCATCACCTGGTTCACAAGATCTACAACATGATTCTGTGTAGCTACCTTCTCAAGATTTCCATGAACTCCAACATAACAAGCACGGCTCTCAGCGCATGCAGCTGACAAGACACTGGCTCTGCTGCAGGCTAGCTCAACAAAAAGACCTACCCCCCTTTCACTCTTGAAATGGGTCACATCAGCTTCTGAAGAACTCGAACCTGAAATTGCAGACAAAACACTGGCCGTTGCTCCAACTCGGGCCGCTGCAGTCGCAGTTGCTGCTGACGCTGTCGACGTTGTCAACAACCTGAACAACCTCCGATTTGCTCGCATCGGAAGTTCTCCACTGCCATGACATGCTATGCAGGCTTCCATACGGCGCTGGGGCGGTCTCCCTGATGTCTCAGAAGGCTCTGGCGGGGCCCCACTGGCCGGTGCCTTCGCAACTGGAACTCTTGAAATCATAGACATACTGTACCCCGATGAAGGGGCAATTGTCTCAGCTTCCAATGCTCCTCCTGGGCCAACTCTGAATGGCCTATGGGGCGGCTCACCCACAAGCGACGCTGCTTTCACTTCAGGGCTCTTCGGAGTAACCAAATCCACAGCTGGTGATGCCTTTGCACCGGGGCTCGCCTTAGGCGATGTGGGCTCTCCAGCTTTCGCCTTTGGAGGCGTCTTGGGTGGCGTCTTCGGCGCACTTGAAACTCTTGCTGGAACTGGTGGTGGCGGTGGTACCTGAGGTGGCGCCGGAGGCGCTGGCGGTGGTGGTAGTGGGCCCTTGGCTGGAGAAGGCTTCACTGGAGGGGCCTTCACAGGGAGCTTGGGTGGTGCAGGCGGTTGTTGTGGCCCTTGCGGAACCCACCCCTTCGGCGGGTGTGCAGGCGGCTTCGGACCCATCGCCACTGCCGCATTGCTGCTGGCCGGAAGCTGGCCGCTTCTCTTCGGTGGCGTCTGAGGGGGACCCATCCCAGTCCTCTGACGGGCTCTCGGAGGGCTACCTTCGGCTGCTGGGGTCTCCTCGGACCAACCGTGGCCTCTCAGCCTCTTGTTGTGCAACCTCAGTGTCTCCTGGGTCAATCCAACCTGTGAAATTGAATCACCCGGGGCAACCTCATCGCCCACAGTAGAGTCTGGCTGGTGCTGTCCTCGTGGCGTCAGAGTCACACGCCCATGAGTAAGGCTCACCCTTCTCTCCATCTCAGGACACTGAGAGATAATGTGGCCTCTCTGTCCACAATGACCACACTTCAGACCTTTCGGATTCTTCCAGCTGAATCCACTGAAGGACCTTACAAAGGCGGGTCCTTTGTCTTCCTCAGCTTTCGGGTTTCTTGTATCGATCTGCAACTCCTCTCTCTTGTTTGACTGAGGGTTGTACATCCTTCGGACGACCCTTCTCTGACCTGGCAATCTCGACCCTGTCACAACCTCAAACGTAGGTGTTGGCCTCGATTCCTCCTCTCTCCTCTGTGCAGCGAAGTACTCGAGTGCCTCCTTCTGCCTGTTCTTCCAAGCCTGACGCTTGGCCTTACGACGACCAGCCTCGCGTCGTCTCTTCAGCAAACCAGTGGCCTCCCAGGCCTCTTTCTTCACCTGAATCACAAAACGACCAGGCTTCCTGGCATCTTCTTCACAGCAGGTTCACGTCCAGGGGCTTGAGACCTTCCTGACGGTCCAGCTTTCTCCACAGGTCTGCCTCGAGCAGGCATGGCTTTCTTCTTGGGTCTCGGCGGCTGAGCTTTCTTTGGAGTGACCTCCACGACGTCCTCAGCTTCGACAACTGCAGCCTCTGCTGCACCAGGTACCGCCTCAGTAGCGGCAGGGGGAGCTGCAGCCTCTGCTGCCTTCGGCACTGCCACAACATCTTCAGCAGCTGACAACACTGCCTCTGCAGATGTCACCACAACAGTCGCAGCTTTGGCTTCACCACCAACGATGGTAACCGTATCATCAGACTCTGGTGCCGCACCGACACCTTCAGCCATTGGATGCCCAAGGAGCGCATGGCTGTCCGGCGCTCTGGGCTCCTCTCGTTCTGCAGGGATACGTCCAGCCATAGCGGAACCGATTCCCTCGCCTTGAAACCTTTCGCAAACAGCTACAAGTGCATTGATCATTTGAGTGCATGAACGTGGAAATGACGGCAATTCACAAGCTGTTGAATTTGCAGGTTCTTCACAAATCAACTCTCCACAAAACATGCAGTTTCTGGTTGAAAACGCACACAAAATACCTGAGAAACTGTTGTCGCAGATTTCAAAATCGAGCAAACAGTCCAAAAGAATACCTTCAAACGACGAAAAACCAAGTACCTCCATGTACTGCAACGCTTTGATCGTCGGCAAACATTTGGTAAAATGGTCAGCGACGTTTCCAGTTCCTCGAACATGCCCAATTTGCAAAATCTCTTTTGCCAAAAGTTCCCTCAACCAGTTCACTTTGATGTCGATATGTCTTGACCTACGCTGGAGGTCGGAACCCTCCAAAAGCATCTTCCCACTCAGGGAGTCGGTCCACAAGAGGATTGGACAGACAACATCCAAACCGTCGTCCTCGGATGAAGACGGTGGATATACCTGAATGCGACGCAGGACAAAACTCAGACTTCTCAGCAAACCAATGGCTTCTTGGACAGCTGCCTGAACGGCAACTAGCTCTGCCTCGCATGAACTCAACGTCACAGATGCCTGATGTCGAGAGAAACACTTCAAGACAACACGTCGGAAAACAATAACACATCCAGTGATGCTTCTCCTCTGAGTAGCTTGCATAGGGGCAAATCCAGCATCACTATAAACTTCCAGACCGATGTCCTTCTCAGAAAGGTCCTCAAGTCCAGGTGAGGGAAATTTCTGGGACATCTTCATGTGCAACAACATAAATCGAAGCACAGCTCGCAGAGCTTTCTCATGGCCTGGCTTTGGACAAGATTGTCCAGTCGACAGCATTGCAATCAGGATCAAGATATCCTGTCGGGTCTGTGCCAGCCATGACAAACGTCCAAGAACTCTCCTGAACTTGGAGTGCGCCTCAGCGCTGATAGGCTCTTCTTGCAGTGTCTGCTCCAAAAATGGACGAAGATCAGGAAATGCAGTGGAACCTTTGGAGATTCCATACTCCTCGAACGCACCGTTCAGGTAATCCTGGTCGACAAACAACTGCAAACCTGAGCTTCCCTTCTCTCTGAGGATGGTACGGCCTAGAAACTTCAATGAACCACCAGACATGGTCACTCGGCCAGTCTCTCGGATCTTGACCTGCTTCTCAAGAGCTTCAAACAGAACACGATACGCAGCCTCGCTGGGCGTGGCAACCAACAGGTCATCCACATAACAGATGACAAGGATGGGGGCACCTCGTACCATCCTTACAAGCATGGCTCCACAAGTCCAGATCGGATGCCAACGCTTTTGACAATCCCATCAAAGAACAGAACCCAAGTCAAACTTGCGATACGAAGTCCATTCAAACCCTTGTAAGCCTCAAGAAAAACCGGTTCATTGTCAAGTGTGCTGATTGATGATGGAAGCCGGACACAAACCTTCACAGTGAGCGGTGAATTCATGAACGCCTGACTGACGTCAATTGCATAAAGGTTGAAACCTTTTCCACCAGTCCACATACCCGTTGCCGCTCCCAACAGAAGTCGTAGCGACTCAATCGAGGGTGTGGGGGAAGAAATACCTTCCTGTCTGGCAGTCTTCTGACCTTTAGCAAAATCTTTCACGACTATCCGAGCACGAACTCCTTCGTCGGCTTCAGGCTTACTGTTCGTAACCCACCTGCAGGAGATAACTTTGATGCTGTGCTTCTTGCAAAACTGCAAGGCTTCCTTTTCCTTCATGATACGACCTGCATTCACATGAGTCAATCCCTTGAGCTCTTTGACCATCGCAAGGAAAGTTCCTTGGGGGTCCAGTTGTTCAAGAGTGGTATCCGAAACAGCTCCTGTTGGCTTCCACAATCGAACCTTGGATCCACATAGCTCAACAACTTCAGAGTCATGAGCTCCACCTGAAAAACTGATAGACTCAACAGAGAACCGCTCCTCGGAGAGCAGATCGGGAGAAGTCAAACATCCAATCCTGACTCTCTCAGAGCAAAGACACACATCGATCATCGGGATCGTCTGTGGCTGTTCAACTTCCATCTCAACATCTTCGGATTGAAATTCTGGAGCGTCTCGCTCCGAAAAGGATGCAGCCTCAGCTGGTGCAGAACTCGCCTCAAGTGGTAAGTCCATGTCCACATCGGCAAGATCAGCATGTTCGGGACCCAGAGATGGTGAGTAGGGGACGTCTCCACCTTCACCTGTTTGCTCCAAAGCTTGCTCCACATCCTCAAGCGACGGCTTGATAGGAGTAGACAAGAACTCACCTTGCCTCTTGCGGCACTCAGCCGAATGGCGGGTGCCAGGAGCATTCATACCTGATTCACAACTCGGACAGTGCCTTGTAGGCAACATTCCAGATGGCAAACCTGGAATCTTTGGTAGTGGCTGTGATGGTACTGGTACCGCCACTTCTTGGTCATTGGGCTCGGCAAGTGGGAGTTGTTTCTCAGGCACAACGGCTTCTTTGGATCTCTGGTTCCGAAGCCATGTCCAATAGCGCTCACAGCACTTCTTGGAGTGTCGACCTTGACGAGTAGCACAAGAACTACAACCTTCGGTCCGTCCATGGGCATCAATCCAATGCCGTGGAGGTTGCACCTTGTCGGGCAGACGTGCAAAGTCCTCTGGAACGATCTCAATCGGTTCCTGGTCCAAAATGGCGGGTGCAGGTCCAGCAGAGTCCACTGCACGCAAGAACCTTCCAACCAATTCCAGAGGATACACAATTGGAAAAACGAGCTTCAGGCTCTTCGCTTGGAAAAATTTCAGTTCACCTTCAATTGACGCAACTACAAAGTGTGCAAACGAGTTCCTCACAGGATACAGGTATCCAGCAGTCACGAACCTTCCGATGCTGTTCACACTGTCAGGTGTCTCCGCAAGAACCCTAGAACAGAACATCGCTGTGACAGCATTCTTCTGATCAACCTGGTTTCTCAGGACCTCTCGTCCACTCAATCCTGTGCCATCCAACTTCGAATGCAAGTTGTGCATCGCAATCACGTACCTTGAACTGGCTTCCCAGCCAACCAAACTGTTGACCACGTCAACACCTGCTTTCCCCAATTCGAGTCTCAGTACCGCAAGACCTTCTTTCAGCTCACGGACTCCACCACTGAACCAACAGTATCATGGTTCTGGGGACCTGCTTTGCTACGGTAAATTCTCTTGGAATACCAGCTCTTCTCAACGTCGTCCCGAGTTCATCGGACGCATCTGACCTGAAATCAATCGGCTTTGGATCTCCAGACAACAGTCCAAACTCTGCCAAGATCTGGCGGACATGTTGGCCGGTGGTGTCAAGATTCTCGCTCACAGCGCAGACACCCAACAAACCATTGAAACAGTGACGAAACAACAAAAACTTGTACTGCGATCCAACTGTTCCCAAGAACATGAAGTCAACCTGTACCTCAAGCAAGCGCTGTTTCAAATCTCGCCTGGGTGCTCTGGAAACACCACGGCCCTGTTGACATTCCAAACGATGAGAGTCATACGGATAATGGCCTCTCAAGATGTGTTGACGCAGTCTCTCCTGGGTTGACAACTCAACCGCACCTACCATACCAACAGTCAAGCCTTGCCCGGTCCTCACTGACTCCATTGGCACATCAACTTCCATCGGCATGTAGGTATCCTTCACAGCAGGAACCTGAGATGTTGTCTTCTTGGCTCTCAGCCAGGGACATCCTCCCCACAACACCACATCAGTAATCACGGTATTCGACTCTTCATGCCAAAGATAGGTTTCACCTGGCGACTGAACAACTGTCCATCCACGCTTCACAAGCTTTATTTTTGGGGGGCAATGGACGTGGAAGCAAGCAAACAAGGGTTGGAGAAGAGGGAGACAAAGGAGTGTTGAGAACGCATACGCGAGGAACAAGGTTATATATAACCAGCGTATACGCGATACGGCGTACTGACATACATTCTGACCGCCTTCGAAAAATATCGCAATGAAAATTGAAAAACATCTGCAACTCTGACTGGACATGTAAACAACTGTCACAACTTCAGTGAAGGGTTGATGAAAACGATGCGGCCATTTTTTTCTGCATGATTGCTCACGATCACGTGGGGCAAGTCTGAAATCGGAAAGGTATCCGACATTTTTTCAAGAACAAGCATATGGTCATGGTTGCTGGTAAGTGCTTCCAGCTGTTTGACACCCAAGCTTCATTCTCCATACCGCTGCCATTTGGTTTGCAGCTCTTAGAGAAAACCCCAAGGGAGGGAGAAAAAACATGGTTTTTTGGGCGGGTCAACAAAAGTGGCTTCCCTGTTAGGAAGTGGATACTTTGTTCCACTTGAAAGAACAGCGGAGCAAATAAATCACTTGAGGTTTCTCAAATAATGAAATTGAGATTTGTTTTCAAGTGACACTGAATGAAAACAGTTGACGACTCGAACCCAAAAATAAAATAATAACAAACGTGATGATTCTTTCAGTGTGAAGCACATGAGAGAATTCACAGTTCGATTCCTGATAAAGTGACCTTGTGTTTAAGGCACCGTCTTTAAAACAAACAGTAGGATATCGTACTTACCCAAGTTGACATGCAACCTCTGCATATTTACAAAAACAATAGGTTCAACTATCATCTAGTTGACCCAATTCATTTGGAATCACAAGTAAACTTGTTTGGGTTCCACCTACCTCTTCAGAAACCAACCCGGTTGTCACAGCAGTTCCACTTGTTTTGCAATACATGCAAAACACCATTGCACCCCAACAATAATGCTATCATCTTTGTACCAAAGAGGACGTGCTTATTTTTGGGGGGCAATGGACGTGGAAGCAAGCAAACAAGGGTTGGAGAAGAGGGAGACAAAGGAGTGTTGAGAACGCATACGCGAGGAACAAGGTTATATATAACCAGCGTATACGCGATACGGCGTACTGACATACATTCTGACCGCCTTCGAAAAATATCGCAATGAAAATTGAAAAACATCTGCAACTCTGACTGGACATGTAAACAACTGTCACAACTTCAGTGAAGGGTTGATGAAAACGATGCGGCCATTTTTTTCTGCATGATTGCTCACGATCACGTGGGGCAAGTCTGAAATCGGAAAGGTATCCGACATTTTTTCAAGAACAAGCATATGGTCATGGTTGCTGGTAAGTGCTTCCAGCTGTTTGACACCCAAGCTTCATTCTCCATACCGCTGCCATTTGGTTTGCAGCTCTTAGAGAAAACCCCACTGTGACAAATGAGCTGGCAAGACAATGGCTGGACGTGGAACGCCAAGTAGCCAAGGAGTTTGGAAATTTAACCTGGAGGCGTCATCTGCAGGATTGCTGGTGCTAGGTACCCTAGCAAACCAGGGCAAGATGCGGAGAGTTTTTTCCAAGCTTACAAACTGACCAATCATGGCTCTTGCAAGGCGAGTGGACCCATCAGCCCTTATCAGCCCGCTTCTGGCCGCATCGTTATCCAGGTAGAAGACGACCTGGCAGTTTTTTAGCCTTTGCTGCCAAATGCGCAAGGCCACGAGTACAGGGAAAACTTCAAGTTCGTAGATAGGATGTCTGCTGTCCTCCAGGAACTCCTCTCTAAGGCTCTCCTGAAGCTCAATCCCAAAGCACTCGATCACCAGGCCATCTTCGTCGACTAGCACTGCACCAATTGACGCCTTGATGGTTCCATCCGGCTCATAAGCACCATCTGTGTATATGGTCCAGGTTCTTGTTGTGGCTTCAGTTATGACCAAAGGCTCGTCTTTGGCCAGTTCGTGCTGCAAGACAGTCAATGCATCTTTCAAGGCGCCCTCCACCTTCACTTGGGCCGAGTTTGCTCTGCTGCATTTCGAAACAATGGCCACGGCTGCTTTCAGAGTGCGTCCAAAAACAAAGGAGTTAAACCAAACCAACCTGCCATGCAAACGCTCAAGTTCTTTCGTACCAGCTAAACCAGTTTCGTCTGACAGCATAGCGCCGATATGCTCCAGCAACTCGTTCCTCCTTGTCGCCGTGTGACCCAAGGCAAAGGATCCTGCATCGGCTCTATTCAAGTCAAACTGCAATCCCAAGGACCTGAAAACTTTCCCGAAGGGAGGCGCTTTTTCGCCCTCAGAAGCATAGTCAATTCCAAGAAGCCTGAAAAGGGCCTCAACATAGAACTGCGTGTTTTCCGCAAGTCTTTCAGGTGCAACTGCTGTGAAACCATCAAAGAAACTTGACCAGCAAAGAAGGAGACTCTTGGTGCCTATGAAGGCTAGGGCTGCCGCCACTCGCAAGAAAGCAACCACACTGCCCGTGGCACCGAAAGGCAGGGCAAGAACATTGTAGTACTTGACCTCGTCTGGCCCAGCTCTGATCGCTATCTTCAGCCTGTTGGCTTCCTCAACATTTACTCCGAATTGCTTGTAAGCCGCCTTCAAGTCGAAGGTCCTTCCGGTGAGTGGCAGCTTTTCGACTGCGCGGCCAGACTGCAACATGGCTAGGAGAATTGCAACAATCTGGTCGACAGATTCAACTCTCAACCTCTCCGGCAGGCCGACCGTAGAGTTCACCCCACAGATTGAGAAGTCGTCTATCAACCTCATCTTGTTCCTTTGCTTGATCGGGAAGCGTTTTGCTATGAAGTGTCTCTTCATATCTATTTCAGGGCATTCTGACAACCAACCTTTGTCCACTTCTGCGGCCGTCTCTGCAAGTGCATCACGGTCCAGCTCCGTCCAAGGTCCTTTCTTCAGGTTTCCAACTACTGAAGCATTCAGCCCCATTGCCACTCCACTCAACTGATCAACCGTCATGGTTGCTGCTCTGACACGCTTGTCAAAAACTCCACTCTCGCTTGCCCATCCAGTCAAAGAGAAACCATCTATGATCTCATCAATGATTTTTGCATCTTCATACTCAAGGCTTACCAGAATATGTTTCCACAAGAGCAGCTTTTTGCGACTTAGGATCTTCTTCAAGTGGTCTGGAAGTGCCTGGTGCAACTCGGCTTCTTCCTTTCTCAGCTCTGCAGCTTTCCGCAACCAGCTTTTGAAGATCGAGGCCCTGTGCGCAAAAAGTTTGTGGTCAGGCCACTCGAGGTTCGCTTCAATGGCTTTTTCCACTTCGCTAGAGGTTCTAACAAGGTGTCCTCTGGGGTGTCCAACTTGTTGTGCTGCCCGCATAAACTCAGTTGGGTTCCTTGGCACCCCAACAGATACTGTTTCGTAATCTTGTCCATTGCGAAGATCTGGATGGACAACCATCCTATCTCCATGTGCTGCTCTGAAGGCATCCCTGCAAAAACCCCGCTGCACAACACGGGATGTCGGTTTGGCACCTTTGGGAAGAGATGCAATTAAGGACTGCAGATTGTCGCAGTTGATGGGGACCGCAACTTGCACAAAATGTCCAAACTCTGAAACCGCTTGCAAAAGAGTCTTTGTACGGGGTTGTCCCGTAAACAACTGTCTTTTTCCCACGTCTGCATCTGCCGCCGTTTGCTGCAACAAGTCTTGAGGAGCTTCTAGGTTGCGGGCTTTGGCCCAGTAAAGAAAAATTGAAGCCAGCCTTTCACACAGCACTGTGGGGTAGGCAGCTTCTTCTTTTGTTGGAAAAAATACTACGCCATCTTTGACAGAGGGTTTCCAGGATTTGTGAGTATGGTTTCCATCGCAACGCAAAGCCAGTGAGCTCAACATGTTCTCTTCCGGTCGTAGGGGATTGTAAGACCAAAACCTTGTAGTCTTATCTCTGGCTCCACCATGCATGCAGTGATCCAGTATGGTGTCATGTCCACCTGGAAGTAATTGCAACAGCTTTGCGATCCAGCTCGTTTTCCAGAAGAGAGAGTTGGCCGGGTTTTCAATTGACACCGAAACCCCCCAACCAACCAACAACAAGATTAGCTCTACCGTCGCCTCGTAAGACGCATTGGCGCTGTCAACGCGCGACTGTTCCCTTTCCGTCAAATCCTGAAGGCCATCTGGAAGCTCATCACTACGGAGTGGCCTCGGCTGCAAATGTAGAGGCACCCCAGGCATCTTTCTACCACGGGCTCTTGAAGCTGTGCCACAACTCGGGGCGCAATGGGCGTGCACCAGTGACTGCTTTTCGGCTGTCAAAACTTCCACCAAGGTTTCGTACTGTTGTCGATCCGTAAGATCGTAAGAAGCCACAGTGCAACTTTCAGCCCTATTGGGATCTTTGTCAACAGGTAGAGCTCTCAAACCAAACTTACGACAGGCTTTGCTGAGTCTGCAAGTTCCAGCAAAAATTTCGACCACCAATCCAACATCCTTTTGTTGTTTGCAGTCCGGCAAAACTGGAAAATCTTTGAGGTCTGATTCGACCTGATTACATGCACTGACAAAATTTGCGCCTGCTGCAACGTTGAAGTCATCACTGTAAGGCGCACTGGTGATGACTTGCTCGTCCTGTCACGATCCCGCATTGGCATGACATGTGGCTGCTCCATGCTTGGGCTTGAGGCAACGCATACACGAATGGTATCCAAACTTGCACCTGCCATTCTTCGTTTGGTTGTTGCAGCCTTTGGCCATGTTGAAATGCCAACACATCGGCTTGCCCTCAGATGTCTTGAGCTTGAGACCTCTGAGCTCTTCGGGAATTTTGGCTGGCTCTCTCTCGCCTACCCGCTGCTTCTTTGGAGGCTGGTTCTTGGGGTTACCTCCATGTTCACCCTCACGCTTCGTACCCTTCAGCTGAGCACTTGGGACACTTGCAGGTATCCGTGGCATGGCTATGAGGTGCACATTCACTCTTGGATCATGCATGAGTCTAACAAAAGTTGCATCAAGCGGAGGTGGCTTGTCCTTCTCAGCGATGAGGCTCCCACTGAACTCCGCCGCCATGATCGTAAAAATCTCGCGGTCTGCACGCAGGATTTGGGTCAAGCCCAAACCAGGGCCTGCAACAGATGACTCATGCAAAAGAGATCCCATCAGCTTATCCAACCAAATCTGACAAGGCTGCCATGACAAAAGATGTACGATCTCAAACGCCAGGTGTCGCCGTTGCAGCGCAAAAAACAATCTGAGTTCCGTCGACGTGTCAACATCGGCCATGACATTCGTTGAAGCCGACCTCAAGGATCCTTGTTCAAGTGTAATGATCTGCTTTGATCTCTGTTTTGAGTCAGCTTGAATTTCCATCTCCCTCGAATGACACTTTGAAGGCCCAATGTAAGTCAGAGCACCTGTTTCAACAATGTGAAAAGCCATGTCAATCAAGCTATGGGCCGGTTGTTGATCCGGCTTGTGAAGCAAACCAGTGATCCGTTTCCTCTGAGCTTCGAGCCTCGTCTGTTTTTCTATGAATGGCAACTTCTTCAAAGGCTCCGACGAATCAACATTGATGGCATTCGTTTTCATGTCATTCAGAAGGTACGTACACGACTCAAAATGCAACCTTCTGATCGTTGCTACATCCCCCAAAGTGGGTGTACCATAAATTGTCTCAGCAAGCTTTGCAATCTCAGCATCTGAAACCTGGTTTTGGGGTGAACCTGCACTGAAAGCAAACGTGGAAAAAGTCGTCAAATTCTGCGCTTCTGCCTTGTCAGCTAATCCAGTCTGCAGCTGCTCACATCGCTTTTTGAAAGCACTCTCTGAATCAACGAGAGCCATGACACAGGTTGCGTCTAAATGTCAAGGAAAACCGATTGTAAACTGTTTCATTGAAGAAGAAGCACAAATGATGTCACCTCATATGAAGTCCCAAAAAAAAACGGTTCCCTGCATTGTAAAGAAAATCTCACCTATGCAAGTGACAAGACAGTTAAGGTGATAACTCGTTCAATCTACATGAACATGCTAAACAGTTCCTGGAATGCCCAGGTGTCCCCAAATGGGGCCTGTTGATCCACGAGCAACGCATCGCATGATGTCCTCTGAACATGAGGATGGCATGACTGCTTGTTTGTCTGCCTTGATACAGCTGTTCACATGCTGACATGCTCACGACCGACATGCTTGGTCAAATTGCTGGTCATACAGACCAAATTTGAAAAATGACAACTGAAATACAATTGACTTCACAGCTCTGGTTGCTGCAAACTTTTTATACCACTCGCCAACTGTCTGGCTTCATACCGGCTTTAAGGCTGCACGATCCTGGATTCCAGCTTTGTCCGTGCCGATTTCCAGCACAAGGAGCAGCAAGGTGAGTCCCACCTGACTTGGTGTGGTGGGGCGTGTGATTCACCCTTTTGACGTCCACACAAGAAAATCCTCTGGTACCCTTCAGCCAGAAGGTGCAACATCTTCGACTTGGAGTGTTGTATGAGGGATGTCCCTGGTGGTGCCGTTGGGCATCGGACCATGCGCGCCACGCGACCAACATTGCTGGCCTCCTCATCTGACGAGCTGTCAGTGTCGGTGGCTTCAGAGCTGTCTGATTCTGAGTCCACTGCCACGGCTGTTTCATCTCCGGACTGTGTCACAACTGCAGCAATCGCGCCCTCAGCAGCTCTGGACTGGCTACCAACTTCAACCTCCTCCGTCTTGCACACGTCAACGAAACGTCCCGACCTGGATGCATCGGGATTGAATGCACAGCTCCTAACTGCTTGAAGCACTTTCTCAAGTTCACGCAGCGGTCCAGCTAAGCTGTCACGACTGTAGGTCAGGACGCTCTTGAGGTGGCTCACATGCCCTCCAAGAATTTCTCGCGTTGTGATTTCACATCCATACTTGGCCATAAAGGAGAGAAGGGTGCTCTTGCAAGAGTGCGATGAAATCTTCCTGCCAGTCAGATCCATGCCATGCCTCTCCAAAAGCATCCTCACCCACTTTCCCATCTCGTCCGAGGTGATGGGGCGCTTTGTGGGTTCACCTGCAGCTCCCGGCGCTGGCATGACCGGGTATCCATCTGCAATGTCACCTTCAATGGAGGACCTCACAACGATCCACTTCCTGGCCCAGTTCTCTGCAGTGACACCATGAGCAACTGCCACAGCAGTCAGGAAACCTTCAACCCAAGCATTGGCCCTCTTTGTCTTGTGCTCCCTCACGGTGAACTCAACGTAAAGGGGGTCCCAAGGGTTCGGATCCGCTTCCATGGTCTCCGAATGTTGAAGGTCGCTCCACCTGCTTCTGCTGTAAACTGCACACAGTGTAGAGCCGGCCATGACTCTGTCCCAAAGATCTTCAACGTCAGACTCCAAGATGCCATGCAGCACCTTGAGCTCACTGACAGTGAAAGGTGAGGCCTGCCTGCGGGGCCCAGCGACCTGAAACTTGGCCGCACCAAGGACTCTCCTCGACAAGAGCTCTGCACCAAGCTGAGACACTCCCATCACGTGCTCTACAAACCTCACAGCCTCAACCACTGATTGCAACCTGCTTGGAGGACTTCCAGAATCCCTTTCAGTGCAAAAATGTTTGTACAACAATGCTTCGTCTCCAGGAAAAAGCGTCCCCTGACTGTCCAGGAAGTTCACGTAGCGCTGCAGAGAGTTTGCCCTCTTGATGAGAGTCAATGGTGACTTTGTTGCAAAAACATCCCTTAAGACACGCAGCTGATCTGACACTTCTGCTAAGAGAGCCATCTGATCTTTGATTGCAACTCCATATGGAAAACGCAGAACCAGATCATACCAACGTTTAATTGCTGTATCAAGTTTTGCATCCTGAGCTTCACTCCATGACACTGCATCAACGTTTGTGACCACCTGCTTCCAGTGGTCTGCACCGGCTGCACACTTGGCCTTCTTGTTGGAGGGCTCCGCAACTGTTTCTGCTGGCAGGTCAGGGCACGGTGCAAACGCAGGTCTGAAAAATGCCGACTGCTTCCAAGTTACATGCAAAAACGGGTCATCAAAAACTTGCTTCCAGACACCTTTTTCCCAGGGCATCAAAATCTCCGTGCGTCTATCAAGTCCTAACCATTGCTTCTCAAAATCACTCTCTGAGGGCAGGTCAACATCGTCCTCAATGACTTGGCATGTGTCATACCTGGAAAAATCACCAGAGGTACCTGAAATGAAAGCATTGGACAGCTCCAAAACTGCATCATCCCCGAAGAATCGTTTTGGTGCAGAAGATGTTTCTGAACCGGAATCCATCAGTCCAAGGTCAGTTCTGCAACGTCTCGATAACAGTCAGTGACTTCAACAGCAAATGCAAAACAAGTAAGCCTGAGTTGACCTCTGTCGGACTGGTCAAGGAAAAGAAACGTTATCAAATTGGATCTCACACTGCCCAAGCTGAAAACAACTGTTCTTCTCCAAATTTCAGACTCTTCCCAACGCACGAAATCTGCCTCTGAGGTCACTTCGAATGATGTCCAGTGAACAGGGAACAAGTTGCTCATGCAAGCAAAAGCCACAATGTGAAAATGATGCCAGCCAAAAAAGCACTGAATATAGCTCCACAAAATGAGATCCCTGTGAATGGGGTCTTGACCGGGCCGCCAAGTACTATCGGGCCAGCTACAGCAACACGCCCCCGACGGCGCATTCAACAAAAGTGGCTTCCCTGTTAGGAAGTGGATACTTTGTTCCACTTGAGCCTGATAAAGTGACCTTGTGTTTAAGGCACCGTCTTTAAAACAAACAGTAGGATATCGTACTTACCCAAGTTGACATGCAACCTCTGCATATTTACAAAAACAATAGGTTCAACTATCATCTAGTTGACCCAATTCATTTGGAATCACAAGTAAACTTGTTTGGGTTCCACCTACCTCTTCAGAAACCAACCCGGTTGTCACAGCAGTTCCACTTGTTTTGCAATACATGCAAAACACCATTGCACCCCAACAATAACGCTATCATCTTTGTACCAAAGAGGACGTGCGGGTTGTGCTCACAATGTTGTGGCTGGTGGAGCCTACGCAGCACTTCAAACGAAAGTTCTGAGACTTCTTGGAACCAGATCCCGTCTCAAACGCAACTGTCACCTGAACTTCACCTCTCATGGTGACTGCAGACCCATTGGCTGCATAGTAGGTGTCCATCACCTGAGCAGCTTCCTGCCCACTCTCCTCTGCCAACTCGTGCATCTTTCCCTTACCTTTGCTCTTTCCAGCTTTCGGCTGGGGCTTCTTCTGCTGCTTTCCCTTGTCACCTTTGGGCTTGTCAGGACATTGTGCCCCAATGTGACCAAATCTCGAGCAATGAAAACATTTCACCTTGATCAGATCGGCCTTGCATTGCTTGGCCATGTGGCCTCGCCTGCCACACAGATGACACTTCATCGTGCTCTTGGGACTTCCCTTTCTTTTGGCAACAGTAGCACTGATCCAAACCTGTGCATCTTCGTCCCATTCCCATTGATCATCAGGATCTTCTTCCTGGGCATACTCAGAGTTGTCATAATCTTCCTGATCGTATCCCCACCACTCTTCAGCGGTCTCAGCACTTTCAAGTGCACGCACACCTCGTGCACCTGATGAAGATGGGCCACTCAACTCAGCAAACACACGTTGCTGCGTCTCAAAACGCAACGCAGCAGTGCGAAGGTCAGTATAAGCATCACCTGCTCTATGCAAAGTGGTGTACGAACGAACATCATGTGGCAACGAACGTAAAAGCATGATGGTCAGATCACTTGTTTGCATCTCAAGTCTAACTCTGGACGCAGGCAGAGTTTCAATCATCTTGCGAAACCTTGACAGTCCAACGTCGATCTGGCGGATGATGTCACTCACCTGCGTAACACCAACAGACGCCTTGAACGTCTTTGCCAAAAACTCAGTGCGAAAGAAAGACGCTTCTGCCCGGTGTTCCCCCTTGGGAAATCCTTGAATGTCTGAATGAGGATTGCAAGAAGACGCGCACTTCGAGTCTGTTGAGCGGACTTTAGCATAGACATATGAATCTCTTGTTCCCAACCAATGCACTGGGCAATCTCCCAGGCAAAGATGTCACTTCCTAAGGAAACCCAGCATGTAAAGCCTGAACCCAGTCTGAAAATCTAAGAACTTTATCTGCACGGGTTCTCCAGTTCCTGAAATCCACAGTGGGCATAGGAGGTAACCATTTTTCAGATTTACTGAAGATGTCACGACCATCTCTCTCGTCATCTTGATTCGGATTTCTCTCCCCCCTCTGGGGTGTCACTTGTGCTACACCTGGCGGCGACCCCACAGGTCGGAACGCAGGTCCTGGACTCGTGGGTGGCTGTTCACCAAACCGTGAAGGTCCACTGCTTAAACCTGAAGACAAGGATGCATCAGCCGGTCTCGCACCGTGCAAGGCTGCAGTTTCCTCTGGAACGCGAGTCACCTGAGCTTGCAAACCATCAAGTCTCGTACTCATTTCCTATGGAAATTTGACACCTTGTGTGAGCACCCTTTGGGTAAGGGTGAAGCGATATGCCATTCATCAGTGGTTGTATAGTTTATGCACAGAGGATACGTGGAAGGTTACTGCAAGAAGTCATGGAAGATTGGTAGAGAACGCTCTACTTATTGCGGAAGGAATCTTGTACTGCCGGTGGTGGTTCGAATCCCTGCTGGTCCACTCGGGAGTCTCAAGTGCGACCCGCCGAAAGGCAACGGGCGCCGACCACAAAAAAAAATTGTGGAAGGAATCTTGTATGTGACCATTCTGTGTCACAATATTCTATTGGTCTTCGGACTTATTGTTTCTGACATCAGAGTGATGTTATTGATCAGTGTTGACCAGTGATTGTGGTATATGGATCAGTTCTACATCTTATTCTGGATTCGACTTGAGTCTGGTACGGCTTATTGCCTGAACTGAAGATACTTACATTGGTTTGACATTGAGATTATTTCTTGTGTCCACGACGCTTCTGGACACGGTGTATTGTGAAGCTCATTCTCTCCAAGTGATGAGAATACAGCTAGAAACTCTTGGAGAAGAGTTTAAGCTAGCTGGAAATATCTGATGGAGAGAAATTTGGGCATCTTATTTGTCTGAGAGTTTTGTGATGAGATGTTTCGGTATTGTGAGGACAATACCTACATCATCGTCATCGTGACCTATGGATCATACACTTGATCTTATGGTGTGCTTCTTATCGTTCCTGAGATGACTTTGGTTATCTCTATGAGGACGACATTGTTTTGACACGACTTTGATCTACATTGTGGATTAGCTATTACAGTGGTCGAAAGACTTCAGCGATACAACTGTATTTGGCTGACCTACATTGACAATGTCGAATAGAACATTCTATTCTCCATTGAGATTGGAAGCTGTGAGATGCTATCTCTATGTGTGAAAAACGCAAACCCAAGTACACCTCTCGTGTACCCAAATCAACGCTTTCGTAAAATCACTACGCCAGACGCAAACACTTACTATGGTTGCGACTCCGCAGTTACTTACTTCTCTGCAATGTCAAATAAAGGAACTTGTTCCACCCCGACTCCTAAGTGCACGTCAGACTCCTTCTTTTCTCTCCAGACGCCACACACAACGGAACAGGTCAACAAGAACCAGGGCAGGCACACAGCCACAGCCCACAAACAAAGAAAGGAAGCAAGCTGTTCCAGTGTGGCTACTGTTTCAAGTGCCCTAGGTGACACTGCAGTTCAGTTCTCTTCGGAACACTCGACACCACTCCCTTGAGCCGATGTCTCAACTGGGAAACTCGATTCCAGGTTTCCAATACACAACCTTCCTTCAAAGGTTGTTAAAACAATTCCAAACTGCTATGATATACAAATCACCTAGTCACAAAAACATCAGAAACATTTCCAAAAGTTCTCGAGTCAAACTGGTTCTCGTCCAAACGCAAATAACCAGCTAGCCGGTGTTACTAGTCTCTACCAAACGTCTAGACTAGTTACACGGCTATTCAAGAACGAAATGTTCCACTCAAATTCCTATACAAAATCCTCTTGCAATACAGAATAACATGGGAACCTCATGTTCCCTCTCCAAAACAGTTCTTCACACAGAGATGTCTTCTCATAGTCCCAAACCGTCGAGGAGAGTAGAATGTTCTGCTCGACTTCTCAACCATTATCCAGTCCTGAACAGTCATAGCGCTAGAGTAGTTCGCTCACTGTCATAACCAAAAGTCAGCAACAAGTCACAGGCATAAATATCATAATGCAGCCCGCCAGATCAAATATCTGGAGGCTAAATAAGATACGTAGGCATTGTCCTCACAATGTCGAAGTATCTCACATACTCAAAAGATCTGCTGGACTTCTCAGCTAATATCCAGTCATCAGCAGTCATAGCGCTAAAGTATTCCGCTTCCTGCAATAACCAAACGTCAGCCAATAGTCACAGCTACAAAGGTCACAAAATAGACTTCCAGATCAAATACCCAGAGGTCATAGAAGATACGTAGGCATTGTCCTCACAATGCCAGAGTATCTCGCATACTCACAAGATGCAATCAAATAGGCTTCATCAACATCTCAGATGTACGAAGCAATGACAAGAATCGAAACGGATGATCCAGAATTATCTGAGTTAGATCCATACTCCTCCAAGAGGTCAAAGAACTCCCGAGATCGATGGAATCATAGCATCCCGACTCAACTGTATAGCGAATGCTTCTGAAAGCATTCGCCCACTGTCATAAAGCAAAATAACGCTTCAAACTGTATTCAAAGGAGAGTCAAGCTCCAAGTAGATCCACTTAGACTCACTGGTCGATATCTCAGATCAGCTCAGGCAGCTCCTCATACCACAACGCAATATTGAAGCTACTTATGTCTGATGCAGACACCTTCCCATAGTCCAGTTTCACCACTGAAGGCTTAATGAAAGTCAGGTCGCTCCAATGCCAAGTTGCACCCACAAGGGTCCAAACTTCCACACCCCCTTTCGACATGACATTCATTTCTCTCTCTATACATACGCAGATGCATATCCAGTATGAACTTCGCCATACCTTCAAGGTCAAATTCACAGAATACGTCGTATTCGCCAGGAGACTTCGATGCTCCAAGTACCTCAACTGGAAAATGAAGTATAAACTCTTCTGAAGCATTCGAAGTTTCCAAAAAAATATCACTGTCTCCGAAAAATCAACTGATCCTCAAAGAGATAGACGGTTGTACCTCCAACACTTCGCTCATCTCAAATAAACATTCCATCCATATCCACAACCATCGCCATCGCTGATGTCAGCAATACTCCATAGACGTCTCCATGGGCACAGCTCCCATCTATCCTCAACCAGTCAACATCACCAGCTCAGAATCCATCGACTGATCAAAGAGACCATGGCGTCAATTCACGATCAACTACAGTGCTGTTTGTTGGTCCCTAAAACAAACGAGAACAAAAACAAAACACCAACAACACACACGAGATCCAAGACGGAGACAGATGAAGCACTGTCGGAGTCAACACCAAAAAACAAAGGCCGACTGTTTCAGCTAATCCGTATCCTCCAATGGGAGATAGGCGTGTCAGACAAGCGAAACTGTCGTCAGTTCAAAAAACTCAGACAAAACTCCACATTCGTGGTGTCACTAATCTTGAACGTGATTACATTGTTGTACCACGCAAATTCAGCTTCAGACAAGCTCTATACTAAATATACTGAGCTTCGGACACGCTAGATACCAAGCGCTTTAAGGTTCAGGCACGCAGGGTACTAGATGCACTAAGCTCAGAGCACATCTCCAAGGCTGGACCTCGTCCCCCTTTCGAGATAAAGTCCATCAACCTTCAAAAATTGAATTCTGGCCATCATAAAAACTGACCTATTACATAATCAAACAAAGAAAACACATACCAAAACAAATTCACAATCACTACCTACGAACATGTTCACAACGCCAGGGAAATCCATTCCACTGACATCAAGATGCGCAAACCTATCAAAAGCAATTTCAACAACACTGACATGTATCTCAAGTCAGGGATGTCCAATCCACTGATATCACAATCAAATCAATCACAAGACGCTCAAAATCAAAAACAAAACCTTCCAAGGGTTTCTATCAGACGTTTGGCCTGGACCTACTTTGATTCTCCTCAATTAAGAATCAGGTCTGGCCTTGTCATCATTTGGAAAACGGCGGCAGATAAACACAAACCACACTCAACAATGAATCAATCACAATGCACAAGTTCACAACAAATTCACAAACATGCTCAAGTTCACAAACATGCTCAAGTTCACAAGCATGTCCAAGTTCATAACCAAGTTCACAAACATGTCCAAATTCACAAGCAAGTTCACAAACATGCCCAAATTCACAAGCATGTTCAAGTTCACAAACATGCTCAAGTTCACAAGCATGTCCAAGTTCATAACCAAGTTCACAAACATGTCCAAATTCACAAGCAAGTTCACAAACATGCCCAAATTCACAAGCATGTCCAAGGACAACGCAAACATGACACCGTTCCAATCCAGAGCTGATTCATCCCAAGCAATATCAAACCTTGCAGGCTCACCCCCTTTTGCAGTGCAGGAGGTCTGAATCACAGACACAGTCATAGCAATGGTGCACCAGAGTGAACCTCGAGCTAGCCGATACTAGCTATTCTCTCTGCCGCAAAGAAAACTGCTAATCCTTCACAAAAAAAATATTCAGGCCTCTCTCAGATGTCATCCCAGGGCGGCACCAGCATCTCTATTGATACACCCGACGACACTGTTGTTGCCCATCGCGCAACATGGCCAGGCCGCCTGGTGCCCAAAGCGATATGAGGGCATTCACTTGGGCGCCCTTGTATGGCGTAGGGGATAACGTGCGGACTTCACCGCTGGTTGCATCTTTCGACATGATAGCCCCTTGCCGTTGGCCTGGCGTAGTCAGCCCAGGATGCAAAGACATGGCCGGCCTCTGCTCCCCAGGGTTGATAGGGCAGAAGCCCACAAACAGGGACTCAGGCAGTGCAGGCGGTGTCATCAGTCCTGCTGGCATAGTCACTGATGGCGCTGCAGGAGGCGCCACCTGTGGTGGCTGCACATTAGTCGGCAGTCCATATGCCGAGGCTCCTGGGGCTCCATGCACTGGCACTCCGCCTGCAGAGGATCCATGTCCAGACGCCCCCTTCGGGGCATGTCCATGCACGGACGATGGAACCGTGTTCCCAGTCATTCCAGCCATACCAGGTGTGGCAGGAGTTCCCACCTGTCCAACTCCGCTTGGAACATTCTGAAGCGGGAAGGATGGGTAACCTTCCATCCTTTCAGGCATCGGCATCCCTGGGGCCTTCGAAGGATCTGGTTCACCCTTTTCTCCGATCACCCGGATGAGATCTCGAAGGAGGCCAGTCACCTCTCCAAGGCCTACCTTGATGGCCTGTTCTATTTTCTCCCCTCGATTTTCCACTTCTTCTTTCACAGAGCCAATGTTATCTTCAAGGGTATTGTTGCCTTTCAGCGACCATTTGGCTATGTGACTGAACTTGTCGAAAGCAGCGAGCAGCTTTTTCACCTCGTTGCTTTGATGAGCAACGGTACTACCCATCGCCGTTGCCCCATGTGCATGAAGAGCAAGCTGCTCTTTGATACTTCCCAGGCTTTTCACTAATTCCAGGCGTCCTTCATTGTACCCTTCCATGGCCTGGTTCAGCTCTTCCGACATGGCTGCAATTCGGCGTGAGCATGCCAGGATACTCTGCGCCAAGGCCTTTGAAGCCATCATCATCGAAATCTCGGGATCCCCAATGGTATCCTCAATGACATCCTCAGGGTTTGGAGGAACCTCCACATCACGGCCTTCTTCAGCTGGCATTCCAGGGACTTCCAACGCGGCTCCAGGGGCTTCCAACGCGGCTCCAGGGGCTTCCAAGGCGGCTCGAGCTGGTGATCTCGATCGGTCAGCTCGGTCTCCTTCTGCATCATTGCCACTGAGTTCACCTTCCCCTGGCACACCATGAATGTGGGGTCCACCTTCACCTGCCATGCTGACTACCCTCGCGAGTCTACGATGCAAGGCTTGGACGACACGGGCAGACAATCCCTGTTGAATGTAGAGCCGCATTCTTCCATTTCCATCATACCAACATGAAAGACATGCCAAACAACACAAGTCACTAAACAACACAAATCATTCACAAGACTGTTTCCCAAAATTCTGGACGCCACCAGCATACCAGAATTTTGCGAACCAGTATCACAAGTTCCAACATGCAACACAATCTGGCCTCACTTCCAAAGCAGCAAAATCAGGGGAAAACCTGACTGTCCTTCTCTCTACAAACCACCAAAACAGTCACCACCCTTAAAACTAAAACAAGTTCTCGTGAGTTCACTGTGCAATCCCTATTGTATGCAGCACCAACTCAAAAAAATCGATTGACAGACATGCACATGTTCAGGAAATGAGGATGTCTCCGTGGTTTGATCAGAACCCTTCAACAAGCCATCTCCGCAAAAATTGCACTCGCCAACTGACAAACAAACAAAAATCTAACTGCAACAAAAACAAGGCGCATTGCACAAAACACTCAAAATTTGTTTGTGTTTCATTTGTTTGTTCCGTTTCGTTTAAAAAAAACGAGATTCCACATGACGGCATTCCACACTCTTGCAACATGACTGCATCAAACAAACAACTGAAATGTGCCAATCATCAATTGCACGCGCTCAAGCCGCACTTTCACCTATTTCTCTCACGCATACCAATACTGCCAGAAACTCTATTGACTACATCTGGCAACTTGATCACACAGAAATGGGTCACAGGTATTTCAACCTTGCAGTGACCTCTGATATCGGCCTAAGATACGCTCACGCATCTCAAAAATCTGCCTTTGCATCTCGATCTCCAATTCTGAGAGATGATCACGGAACATTGTCATGATGTCCCGTTGGTTCGCATTCAAACGAACATCTTCAAGCAAAGGTAGAAGCCATTCCATGAGAACAAGCATAGTCTGGACTATCCGAAAGATACTCGTCAACTTCTCCAATCCGACAATCCACTCAATGTACCTTTCTTCCATTGCTTCACGTAGTGGTCGGTTGTCGCGATTGTCCATTCCTGGTATAGACTATGTGGCGATACTTTCCTTGAGCTTAAACGCTTGAGCCACTCACATTCCAGTGATTTCTCAACTCTTATCTCCAAAGACTTCTAGGCAAGTTGTCGGAGTCTCCACAGTCCAAACACCTACACTAGTGCCTCCAGGACCTACTCCCAACCTCAGCCTATCAAAATATTCTCAACGCTCCTCTCCAGGCAATCAATCGACAAGTCACTTTCAACACATGACCTACAGCCAACATGCCACAAAAAGGAGTGAAACAAAACACACATCACTGCAAATCTCAACACAGGCTGATCTCTTGACTGTGATTCTTGCCGCATACAGTCCCTCTGAACCAACGACCCATGACCCTACAGTCAATCTCCAACTCTGCATGACAATTCCAGATATCCAAATTCAAAGTTTCCCTACAGCAATGCAAACTGTCCGTCCATCACATGAGCAACGCAGACCCTCCAGGCTGCCGAAGGAACTCTTTCTTCTTTCCTTTCCGCATTTCAAACTGTGATTCAAAAACTATTCCTAATACTCCATGGTCTGCCCGATTGCTATACTTGGACCCTGACCAGTTAAATGAACTTAACAGCCATCTCACTAATGCGGTACAACAAGCGCCCATTGCTATCCCACTCCTCGCACTTCACAGGCCCATGCCAGCGATACTCAGTGGGCTTAGTCCTCTCCAAGATTCCACTCTCAACTTTCACAAGGTACCCGAGCGCAAAGACTTCCATTTCCATCACCGCATAGTCCTTCTGATGGAACTCACCCTTCAAACCTTCAGGTGTCCAATCCATAAAATACTGGGCACGATCCACAGCCTCCTTAGGTCCCAAACGTAGACCAAAACGGCCGGAGTATTCATCTGGAAACACTTCATTGCCCTTGTTCAACTCTTCCAGCTGCTTAGGCGCCAAAGCAATCCAGAGCTTGATCGACTCCATGTTTGAAACACGGACACACAGCCACGGTCTCAGAACTCTTGACACAAAACAGTCACAAACAGCTGCGTAAACGTGAATGGAGGTTCATCCAAAGCTCATATTCTTGGAAACCCAAAAAACTGCCACATTTCTCATGTGCAGACATCACAAAAACTGACCCAACGGCTTTCTCTGTCGCTTCCAGCTTTATCTCTCTAAGCCAACGACCTTATACACCTCTAGGTCACAAACAGTTCAACGTTTCAAGCTCCGACATCAAAAACAGAGCTAAACGGGTCATTTCTTTCCAGGCAGCCAACCGCAACGCACAAAAAGGCTATTTCTACTGATGTCTCCTCCTAAGCCAGCAAACTGTGGCCTAACTAGGATCATTCAGCCCAACCTCTCTGAGCAAGTCTTCTTCAGCTGTCCTCTCCGGGACGTCACTCACGCTCGTCAACTCATCATCCGAGTCGGCACGTGCATCACCGTGACCTTCCTTCCCAGATACAGACGCCGCCGCAGCATCAATCAACGGTAGCTCCCTTCTGATGCCCGCCATACCTTCCTCCGCATCAATGACAACGGGTGCGGCACAAGTAGCCGCGTCAATGGGATATTCTCGACGTCGCCGATCCACATCAATGACAACAGGTGCAGCACAAGTAGCCGCGTCAATGGGATGTTCTCGACGCCTCCGATCCACATCAATGACATCAGATGTGGTACAGGTAGCCGCATCAATGGGATATGCTCGACGTCTCACAGCTTTGATAGACTGGCCCTTCTTGTCGAAGCTCTCCTTGATCACTGAGGGCTTAGTCTTAGACGTCACTAATGTTGACTCCTGTTTAGACATGGCAGCCAGAGCTACCTCTGACCTTCTTGAACCATACTTGGCGTCATCAGTGACAAGCATGACTTCCACCTTCAATCATCCACAATGTACTCAAATAAAACAAAATTTCATGCGTATTGGGCTCCAAACAAAACAAATCAAATCCTCAGATTGAGTAACACTGTCATGACAACTCAGAAAGCGCTCTTCACATGCTCACCTCAGTCACCTGATACACCTTCTCTTATCACTCTTCTGAATACCAACTGAGTTCGAGACCCAAGACGTGCCTTAGTTGTATGCAAGAACTATATACCTGACACCATCAGTTCCCAACCTTTGCACCTTGGTCCAATACCTCAGTGTCCGAGGATGTCAAACCTGGCAATCTGCTGCCCCACCCTCAGGGAGTTCCAAGTCACAATCTTGCAGCAAGTTACCTACCGTCACTTTCTACTGCCGAAACGAAAATTCCTACGTCTAGGAACGCTCCATCCATGCAAACATCTTCAGATACTCCAGCGTAGCCTTGCACTAGTGACCCTACGCTAGCAATACGTCACACCATGACACAGAACCCTTCCAGAATACTGCCAAGACCACATGGACGTCTTCCACAGACTACGCACTTACACAAGGTAAAGATCAAAAACTTTCTCTGACAGAATCCGCTGTCACCACAGACTCAACTCCTCTGTCCAAGTCACAAGTCCTGCCCAGGGCTGACTAATTCTGTATGTTCTCCTACAGGTACCACTGTCGACAGCTTACTATGGATCCACTTCTGTCCAGCCTACCAAGAACAAACCCTGCCGAATCTTGCCCAACTTGCAAACGAAGAGTCGTTCAAATAAAACGATACGTCCACGATCCTCATGATCCGTAAACATCTATACAAAAACTAAAACAGGATCCCAAAGTCACCTGAAACCAAACAGACTTCAACCAACTCCACACTCCCTAGTGACCTTATACTTCCATGTCATCACCTCCTGTGAGACAGGTGCACCTTAGTACGAGCTCATCCATGCCTCTGCGTCCAGATCACGGAGCTCCAATACCCAAGATCCCAATCTCACCTTAGATGACGTCCTTAGTATCTTGTCACACACAAGGGTCAGCGGAAGATGGTGTGGGTAGCCCTTTTCAGGGCTCCGCTACCATGTGAAAAACGCAAACCCAAGTACACCTCGTGTGTACCCAAATCAACGCTTTCGTTAAATCACTACGCCAGGCGCAAACACCTACTGTGGTTGCGGCTCCGCAGTTACTTACTTCTCTGCCATGTCAAATAAAGGAACTTGTTCCACCCCGACTCCTAAGTGCACGTCAGACTCCTTCTTTTCTCTCCAGACGCCACACACAACGGAACAGGTCAACAAGAACCAGGGCAGGCACACAGCCACAGCCCACAAACAAAGAAAGGAAGCAAGCTGTTCCAGTGTGGCTACTGTTTCAAGTGCCCTAGGTGACACTGCAGTTCAGTTCTCTTCGGAACACTCGACACCACTCCCTTGAGCCGATGTCTCAACTGGAAAACTCGATTCCAGGTTTCCAATACACAACCTTCCCTCAAAGGTTGTTGAAACAATTCCAAACTGCTATGATATACAAATCACCTAGTCACAAACACGTCAGAAACATTTCCAAAAGTCCTCAAGTCAAACTGGTTCTCGTCCAAACGCAAATAACCAGCTAGCCGGTGTTACTAGTCTCTACCAAACGTCTAGACTAGTTACACGGCTACTCAAGAACGAAATGTTCCACTCAAATTCCTATACAAAATCCTCTTGCAATACAGAATAACATGGGAACCTCATGTTCCCTCTCCAAAACAGTTCTTCACACAGAGATGTCTTCTCATAGTTCCAAACCGTCGAGGAGAGTAGAATGTTCTGCTCGACTTCTCAACCAATATCCAGTCATGAACAGTCATAGCGCTAGAGTAGTTCGCTCACTGTCATAACCAAAAGTCAGCAACAAGTCACAGGCATAAATATCATAATGCAGCTCTCCAGATCAAATATCTGGAGGCTAAATAAAATACGCAGGCATTGTCCTCACAATGTCGAAGTATCTCATATACTCAAAAGATCTGCTGGACTTCTCAGCTAATATCCAGTCATCAGCAGTCATAGCGCTAAAGTATTTCGCTTCCTGCAATAACCAAACGTCAGCCAATAGTCACAGCTACAAAGGTCACAAAATAGATTTCCAGATCAAATACCCAGAGGTCATAGAAGATACGTAGGCATTGTCCTCACAATGCCGGAGTATCTCGCATACTCACAAGATGCAATCAAATAGGCTTCATCAACATCTCAGATGTACGAAGCAATGACAAGAATCGAAACGGATGATCCAGAATTATCTGAGTTAGATCCATACTCCTCCAAGAGGTCAAAGAACTCCCGAGATCGATGGAATCATAGCATCCCGACTCAACTGTATAGCGAATGCTTCTGAAAGCATTCGCCCACTGTCATAAAGCAAAATAACGCTTCAAACTGTATTCAAAGGAGAGTCAAGCTCCAAGTAGATCCGCTTGGACTCACTGGTCGATATCTTAGATCAGCTCAGGCAGCTCCTCATACCACAACGCAATATTGAAGCTACTTATGTCTGATGCAGACACCTTCCCATAGTCCAGTTTCAACACTGAAGGCTTAATGAAAGTCAGGTCGCTCCAATGCCAATTTGCACCCACAAGGGTCCAAACTTCCACACTTGAGGCCATCTCTAAAGCCCCCACAAAGAACACCTAAAGCCCTTGAGTCTGCCCTTCAGTCCCACTCTCTCTCAATCAAAGCCTTCCTTGAGCCTCCTCTCCTTTGAGTCTTTAATGTTCTCAACGTTCGAACGTTGAAGAACCCTTCTGGGATACTCTTTCATCCGATCCTCCCTTAACTTTTCAGCCGTTTCTTCATCTCGACTTCATGCAAAGGGAATCAACTTCACATGACCAGCATCCAACCACTGACAGTTCGCAAACATAACGTGATTCAGCTAAAGCAAATCGCATTGAGCAGCTCACCTAAAGTTGAAAATGGTTCCCCTGTCTGTCCCCTCTGCCTGTCCGGACGCTCCTCCCCCTTCGCTTCTGTTTGTGTTTGTCTCTTCGTCGGGTGCTGTGTCTGTTGTTCTTCTTTGTTTTAAAGTTGTTCTGTCCGCCCTGAGACCCTGCTGAAGATCGTCCCAGGTCGTCTGCCTTGCATCATTATCCAAAGTGTACCTTTGTGTCCGCAGATGGGATGTGTTGGTACACTTGGATTGACTAAGGGCTTCTCCACCATGACATTTATTTTCTTCTTCTTTCGTGTTCATCTGGTTTTGCTCATCTTGTGTGCTACTAAGGTTACTAAGGTCTCTGAAAGCCGCGAGCTGAGAGTTGCCCACTGAGAAATTTTCAAGGAAGGTTTTTACCTTGAATTTGTTTGGCTGCCTCTTTGTCCCTAATTAGGTTGCTAGGCGATCTCGTCGCGTAGTGGTGTAATGTCCGTCTCAGGATCGTACATAGACAGCTGGCCGCGGATCGATTCCCCCCGGATACGGGGCCGCGATTGTGACGTGGTAGACGAGTAAGTCTCAAGTACCGTAGACCCGCCGAAAGGCAACGGGCTCGGACACAAAAAATTGTCCCTAATTAGGTTGCTGGCTGCCCTCCTGACTGTTTGCGGGTTCAGTGTATCCGGTCGATGCCATGGAGTACGCAGCAAGTGGAACTGACCTGTCCAACACCGCTCCCTGCTCTGCTGCCTAGAGCGCCCGCGGCAGCAAAGACTGCTTTCATGGCTCGTTCTGGATGATGGCATCGCAGACTTCAGCTCCACTCTCTGGGTGAGTGGACGCGAACGAGCCCAATGCACTGAATGATGGCGATGCTCCTCACGAAGTGTCTGAACAATTAAAGTGCAACTCTGCATGTTTCACTGAGTGATTTCTTTTGGATGACCTTCTCGACAAGTCGCTCAGTTATATGCTGGCAGTTTGGCCTGCAGGCATTTTCTTTGACTGTGGGTGCGGTGCCGTCCTGTCTCGGACGGCACTGCTCGGAGTACTGTATGTGCTACTAGGAACTGGTGGCAAGCCTGACGCGCCACTAGACTCCTGCAATCACTCACGGACTGCAGAAGTCTTACCCGGGATCTATAACTTCAGGCAATTCAAGCTCACATCTCTTCCCATAGAAAGACGGTTGTCCAGTTAACTCTACACCCGTGCTTTGTGGCAATTGCCAGAATCTTTGACGCTGGTCAACTTTTTTGAGGATAAGGTGTCCCCGCGGCTCAGTTGGTAGGGCGTCGTTCTTGGCGACACGGAGAGACTGCCGGTGGTGGTTCGATACCCTGCTGGTCCACGGGTAAGCCTCAAGTGGTGACCCGCCGAAAGGCAACGGGCACCAGCCAAAAAAAAAAATAGTCAACTTTTTCGAGGATAGACAAAGCACGTCTGAGAGGACTCTGAGTGTACATTAGCTTTTCGCAACCGTGTTGTTGATTCTTCAGTTGCTTAGCTTCTCATCCCTTTTTTCATTTGTTTGGGCCACAGACTCTTAATTCGTTTGTGCACACTTCGGAGACACGGTGGACTTTACCCTATCGTGTCTGGAGGCACTCCCCATGGATTTGTGTGGTTTTGTTTGGTGTGGCTCCGACCCCGTTTTGTGTTGTTTCGCTGTCTTTCGTCTGGCGAAACGCAAGTCTGGCCGGGAGATTTGCGGGTCGTCGTTGTTGCCGTGTTTTTTCTCTTTGTTTTGGCTTAACCATGATTTGCCTCGCTTATGAAGCCAAAGTGTTTTATATATTTTGTACAGTTTTTTACGGCTTCTCTCACTGTCAGGACCGAGCCTTGGAGCGAGATCGGCCACAACAGAGGAAAAAAAAGACCTGAGCCCGAAAACCTTGTGCCTCTGCACATACTAATTCCTTTTCCATTTGAATCAGCATGCCCTTTGTTCACATCACCTAATGATTTCAAGTTCAAAAGAGTCGGTCGGAAAACCTTGTCCCTGTGCATGACTAATCAGTGCGGTTTTCTTGCAATTGAACAGTCGTCCTCGTGGTGCAGTTGGTATCGCGGCACTCTTGTGTTGCTGACAGACTGCGAGTGGTGGTTCGACTCCGGTCCGCGAGTAAGAGTCAAGACCGTAGACCCGCCGAAAGGCAACGGACTCGGACAAAAAACAAAACCGGTTTTCTTGCAATTGAACGGGATGAGTACACGCACAGGGACAGAGTTTTCCAACCGAGGCTTTTGAACTCGCAATTATAGGGAGACGGGGCGCGCGCGCTGATTTGAATAGAACGGAATTAGTTGCATTGGCGCAGGGTTCTCTTTTTTTTCCGTCCATCGCCTCTTAGCTTTTGCCAGGTCGATCAACACGCTGTTGATGTAGCTTATTAATTAAAGCAAAAGGTAAATTATGTCATCTTGGTGCAAAGATGGGTCTGAATAACCGTGCCAGTGTAGGACCAGATACACAGTCTTGGGGGTCGCCTCAATGCCAAATCAAATCAAAAGAACCAACCAAAAACAAAACAAACAAAAGCAACGACCAAATAAACCAAACCAAAAGCATTGGCGCAGGGTTCTCGCACTCTGGCTGCTTTTTGTGGTTTTGGCGATGTGTTTGGCTCTTTGCCGTGTTTTGATTGGTTTTTCACGCCATACTGATGACTCTGTAATGATGCATAAGACATCTCTTTTCTCCAACTGAGCTGGCTATGTTCACAATGCCGGTTTTGCGTTTGGTGTGCTTTGTTTTTTGTTGAGTGTGTTGTTTTTTCTGTTTTTGGCTGTTTTGCTTTTATTCTGTTGTGTGTGGTTTTCGGCATTGTGACTGCCATCCAGGACTGTGTAGCCGGTCCCTATGCCAGCACTACGGTTGAGTTCGCTGATGCGCCGTGTTGGCTGTTGTATCACGACCCAATTGTTGCAATTAATTCGTTTCATGCACTGTGTTTTGATCGACCTGGCGAAAGCTCAGAGGCGATGGACGGAAAAAAAGAAATTGTACCAGTTTGCCTGTGTCTTTCAACCTGTCCGTCTGTGGACATTTCATGCTTGGAATGCAGAAGTTGAGTCCTTCCTTCCTTGTGGTTTCCCGAAAAATATGTGGATAACATTTGCGCTGCGAAAGCAGAGTTCGTGGTTCTGTTGTCTTTTTTATACTGCGTGCAATGGAACAGCCATGAGTGTCGGGTGGCAGCCACCAGAGCATGACCTCCCATGCTCAACCCAATTTCATTGTTGTTCCTACATCGTCTGTGGGTTTCGGGTCCAGGAACGCTTCGGAGCTAGGGCACTGTCGTTACCTTAAGGAAGACCTGCTGAGGTTGAACACTGGCCTGGACGACTTGCACTTCATCGTAGGTTTGTAAGCTGAGTGATGCTTTGATCTGTTTGTTTCAGGTTGTCTGTGGGAACTTATTTCGATGAGTTTTTTTGTGTTTCGCCATGTAACGGGCAACGGATGTCACGTTTGGTTTGAGACACGTTTTTGAGCCAGCTGAGGACAGTTTACTTGTTGGATGGATTGTGACTGTGATCAGTTGTGAAGGATTGTGATACTGGTGATCTTGGCTCAGAGAGCATCTTGTGAACCTGTGTGGAAATAGTTTTCTGTTGCACCTCTTTCTCTCTGCTGTGACCATGGAGGCCTCTTCCTCTGGATTGCTTGCAGTATGAAGACATGAATCCGGCAACGAGGTGATTCAGGGCTGCGAGTTTCTGTGGAGAAAGCAGTTGAGGGCCAAGAGCTTCATTGAGTGGAAGCAGAAAGGCGAGAAGAGCGAGAGTCACCCCAAGGATTACCTTGCTATTCAGATCGAGATTTCGCCCTCGGGTACATGAGGAATCCAATTCGCAGTGAAGAAGTTGATAATCAGGGCCGATGGTTGTATCGTTTCATTGGAATGGTGCGCAAGTTCACCTGAGAGGTTTGCTGTGCTATAGCAGCATGACTTTCAGGTGCAGGCTGATGTGTATCCATGGAGAAATAGAAGGGCCAATAGTCGGCCAATAGGCTTTTGCTTGTTATTTCCTTGTCCATGGGCGATGTGCGACGATGTAGCCATCAGCAGCCTTTGCTAAGTGCAGGTTTGGTTTTTGCTTGAGCGTTCAGAGTCCAGCGTAAAAGGGTGACTTGGAAAGATATTTAAGACTCTTACACAGAGAAAAAGGGAAATTGTACTTTGTTTTGCAGTTTCTGTGGGGGTTTATGCATCGGCTCAATGGATCTGTTTTCAAGTTTGACATATCCTGATTTGTGGTTGCGACGTTTCGATACGCCTCTTGGTAGTTTACTTCAGTTTGCCCGTCGGACTCACACTTGATTGCTGTGTCAAGTTTCAAGACTGCACTGCACTTGTTGTCGCCATGATGAGAGAGTTTGGAAGAGTTTGTGAATCAAAATGCTCATGGTGAAGGCATTTTTCTTGTTTGTGAGAATCCATGTGCCCCTAAGATATTGTAGCTACTCGTGCTCGAAGCTGTTATCCGCAGCGACCAGCAGTACAGACGCCATGCCACTGGGATACTCGTTGGCTGCCCTTTGGCCGGCTCACCTTTGGCAAGCGCTGAGGACACACAGCTTGAAATAGATATCTATGGAGTGGAGTTGCAAAGGCTTCTCAACGAGGTTGTTTCTAGCTCGTGACGGATCGCTGTTGCAAATTGACGCAAGCTTCGTGCGCTGTGGTGATTTGTGATTTGTGAGTTGTTGTGGATATTGTTTAACTTCGGTTTTGGATTTTGCACTGGACTTGACATGGGACGATCTGGGACTGAATGGTTTGTTTTTGGGTGAATTTGCACGCAGGACCACGTTGACCGACTGTCAGGGACGCGTGCTCACGTCGTTTTGCAAGGGTCTGCAGTTTATTGTTCATCTGATTTTGTGACATCGGTTACCTGTCATCACTGCGACTGCAGTCAGCATATGCTATTCAAGTTTGCCAGGTGATTCCGGACTCCTCAAGAAGGGAAAGAATTATGCCATGGCTTATGGATTTTCATTGCGTCGGTTCATCGCTAGGTTATTGCTTGTCTACCCCTAAAGTGTTTTGGGTTTCTTCCAGATGATGACATGAGCCACCGATGAAACTTTCTTCGAGGTATGTCTGAGGCTGAAACAGTTTTTGAAAGGGTGGGCAATTGATGGGAGAAAACGCCTCGTGTTTTGGGGACCAATGACTTGCGAGCTCTCTGGATAGGACTCAAATATTCATGTCTGTGGGTTTCTTGGTGGTGAGTTTCCTGCAAACGCTCCTCTGGATAGGAGCATACAGTGTTGCAACCGTGGTTGGTTTTAGTTGTGGATTCATGCAGTTTTGATTGGATTGTGTCGTTATTGCATAGCCAGATGCTTTTCAATATCCCAAAACGATTGTCTCGTAGAGTCCACTGTGCACTTCTCGATTGTCGGAAGAGGTTCCTCCTGCGGATGTCCGTGGTGTGCCTGGGGCTACCGAGGAGATTGTGCTCCTGGTGGAACTGGAAATGGTTTGGAAGAGAGGGAAAATGCTGAAGAAGGTCCTGACTTGAAGAGGACGCAAGGAACAGTTTATTCAGGAGACCCTGGGGACGTGCGCGCTGGAACTGACAGGCTGTATTGGCACTCAGTGATTCCAATGAGTTGCTGGGTGATCAGCAATATGTTTCAAGTCAATTGGAGGCTAATCACCGGAACATGGACCATGGCCTTGAGCAGCTCAATCAGCCCATCAAGGCTACCCATGATGGGATCCACTTCTATGCTTCACAGCTCGAAGGTTCCAAAGAGGAAATGAAGAGGCATTGTGGAAACTTCAGGAAAAATGCCGCGGTCCAGAAACGCGGCGCAGACTTTGTGCGAGCCTGCGCAGTCGAATGCACTTCAACATGTCACAAGAACCGCTTTATACCAAAATTTACTGTACAGGAAAAATGCCGCGGCCCAGCTGGAGCACCCTGATGAAGCACCGGCCTTTTTACACTTACCGTAAGAAACCTCAGTGTGGACACACTGTTGATGGCATATGGTTCATTTTTATAGGAGTGATGTCTGACTAGTGGGAGGAGGAAGGATTCGTTTTGAAAATATTGTTGTCTACTTCAACCATACATTTTGTTTGAAAATTAGTACATTGTAGACTAGTGTTTTCAATAGATAATGCATGATTACAAAATTTTTTGCTTCTTTCAACCTATAAGATTGTACAATGAAAAATTGGACGTTTAAAATGAACATGTCTGTTCAAAGGAATACCACCATTTCGTCAGGAAATGCTGTATTTGTGGCATGCAATAGTTGCCAAAAAAATTAATGCGGCATTCTACAAAATAGTATTTGCTTCTTCCAAAGGACAACGACATCCTTCTTTAGAGGAATCTTGTCGTGAGGGATACAATATTGCCTTTTTGAAGGAGCAAACGCTTTGAGACAAACATATTTTTTGTACAACAAAGTGTTGCTTAAACAATCCATTTTTGAAAACAAATGTTTTCTGTTAGATATCACTTTTAGTGATTCCAGGTTTGAAGAGCACGAACCAAACCTTTAAAGATAAGGAACCAAAACCTCGGCATACCAATAAAACACTAATCCAATGGAGTGCCTGAAGATGTGGGTGATAAAACGGTTTTTACGATACGTTTCTCCGATGGCCCAGTAGCCCAAATCAAATTCAATGACTACATCAATATAAAATGTGGAGGTGTGAAGACTGTGCCAATGGATGTTTGTCAGGGTGAAAATTTCTCCCAGGAACCCAAACATCAACAAAACAGAAAACAAAACAAAATGAACAACTGACATTGTTAGACTGACAAAGTGGCAAAACCCCCGAGAAAACAAACAAAAAATCGACCCATAGAGAGGGTCTGAGAAGCTGGACAGGGGACATGGGGTGAGTTTTTTTTTGTTTTTGTTTTTTCCATGGGTTCACTTTCGGTTGAAAGTAACATTTCAAGAACTCGTGAAGTGAACGTAGATGAGCAAATGGAGGCGTTCTGATCAGAAAGGGCAAAAAAAACACGCATTGTTACAATATGCACGTCTCCATCCCCCATGGGTACCTCTTCTGAAAAACAAACCCTCAAATCATCAGTTGAAAAAAAAAGGCATCGTCCCAAGTCATCAGAACCCAATAGAAGTGATCATAGGTGCAGGCCTTCAAGGTCAATTCACAAAAAGGTGGCGCACTAAGTCTCAAACAACTTTGGGTATCTGGTTAAGTGACAATCATCGTGAAGTCAGATGCAGCATTGCAAACTCGAAGGATACATTGTGAAATTATCGACAACAGTCCAACTGAGTGCAATTGTTTTGGCCTTGGCAAGGATTTTTTTACAGATGACACCATCGAATTGTAACACTTTTCGTTTAAAAAAAAAATCGCACCATCATCTCACTTGCAATTGCAAGTGAACAAATGGCAGAGCAGTTGGATGGAACAGATTTGGTGTTGCCATCGCAGCAATCCTCCAGAAGTGGTGAGTGAGTCCATGGGGCCATGGCATCCGACAGACGTCCGCTGCCCGAATGTGGCTTTGCAGTGGATTCCACCAAGAAAGGCCTTGGTCAAGTCTGGTTGGGAATGGTGAAATGTACCCTCTGGTAAACTAACATAAAAAACTATGGAAAATCACCATAGAAATTAGAAATAGTGGATTTTCCCATTGAAAATGGTGGATCTTTCCATAGCTATGTTAGTTTACCAGAGGGTCGTTTTTGGCGACTCATCTCATCATCAAATCCCTGCCAGGTGCTGTGCCCATCAAAGTGGAATCCCGCGCCAAGGGCAAAAAGGTGGCCACAGAAACTCCGGTGAGGGCACTGCCGGGTTTCTTTGAGAAAATCTATGAGAATTTATGAAAATCTATGAAAATATGGGATTGTAGTGTGAAGTAACTTCAATGAAACCTGATTGATCACAAACAACATTTTGAACCAGTTTTTCAAAAAAAAACAATTTATCGGTTAGTCCAAAAATAGGGATTTACACCCCGAAAAATACTAAAATGGTTACACCCCAATTAAATAGCCTAAGAGGTTTAATCGTTACCCGGGGTTGACATAAATAGTGACAATGAAATAATTTGGGATGGAATCACAAAAGAGATGGCAGTGATGATTTGGGGTACGATGATGGAATGTTTCACCACTAACCTATGAATTTATTGTGGGGGATGATTGACCAACAAAATAATGAGTATAAATGATAACTATAAGCGACGTTTACATTTTCCATAGTATATCCAGTTATATCCAGTATATATAAGCGATACTATATCATTTTCCATAGTATATATATATAGTATACCATACTATACCGTTTACATTTTCCATAGTATATCACTGGTATGTCGTAGTTTTGGATGTTTCATCTTCCGTTGCACCACTGAATCAGAAACGGGAGGTGACAATCCTGAGCAATGTCAGGGGAGATGGTTCGTGGCACCCTCAGTGAAACTGTGGACGGATGTCTTCTATTTAGACTAACATTGAACATATATCTATGTGAATGCGATATATACATACAGTACACATGAAAGTTCGATAAGGAGTCCCTTTCCGCCAGAAGCATCTGGCCTGGACCCAAACCGTGTTTGTCCACAGCTCTGAGGATGCTTTGTTCGACCTTGACCAGTTTGTTGGGCATAGGAGGCACTGTCCTGCACGAATCCGGGCAACAGCTGATTCAGTTGCAAGGCAGCCTGGGATGGGGTGATGTCTGAAGACTGATACCAAAAATGCTCATCCTACTGAGTAGGTGATATATCAAGTCATAGACTGATAGAAAATGCGTGAAAATCCTCTCGTAGCGAGACCTAGTCAGGACTAAATTGATGGGTTTCTAGTCCAGAAAAGATGGTGATTGTATGATTTGGTTTCTATTGCCTTGAGCAGGAATATCAACAAGATATCCACAACAGATCTGCTTGTTGTTGTGTCCAATCTTTTCTTTTTGCCTATTGACTCGGGTCATTGCATCCCGTTCCCCTGAGATCTTCATACCCCCAGAAATAATTATCGTTTCTTGTTGGATCTACTTGTTACAATGGGCCCCATTGATATAAGAGAAGTAAAAAACAAAGAGTCCATGCTGCCCCATCAAGATCCGCCAATGATGTAATCAATGACATATCTCTAAATCCCGCCCAAATCTTCGGATGCACCCAACTTGATTGGCCAATGAATACACTCACAATAAACATCAATAAACCATACTAGACCATTGTCAGCGAATGAAAAATCTCCATTGGCTGCTGTGCAGGTAGTCAGGAAGTGCGTGTTGTTGAAGCCTTGCGGCAGCTGAAATGCTTGAGAGGCACCTATTGGGGTGTCCACGGTGAGGGGCAATCCCACATTTAACTTTTCCGTGGCAGGATGAGTCTGGATTCAAAAGTAAAGATTTGGGACTCAGCTTGTTCTTATGGAATTATATACATGGCTGCACTCTCGCAAATAGAAGGATTTTCTCAAAAAGTGGTAGGGATTCCATGACTATGATGATGATGATGATGATATTATTTCCAGACAGGTGTGAAAGAAGATGAGAAACCGAAGAAGCCGGCGAAGCAAGCGGAGGCAGCGCATGAGCATTTTTGGAACAGTTCGATGAAGGTGAGCCAACAAAAAGGGGGAACATCATTTTAATGAGAATGGGGATGATTCTACAATCAATGATCGAGATATGTCAGAGGTCCATCTTTACTAGCCATCGATTCAATGTTATCCAGTAATCCCATGTAATCCCATGTTTTCACCCCATGCATCCACCACTGTTTCTGGGCGGGTGTTTACAAGAGTTTTTTTTTTATACGAACCGGGGGGGTGTTGGGATTATATCAATTATTAGTGGGTAACCCCCATTCATCCCCATTCAATCCCACTAAATTCCAGCAAACCCCAGTAAACCCCATTAAGTCCCATCAAATTCCATTAAATCCCAAAAAATTCCCCCTTAATCAGTCAGGATTCGCAAAGATTTTTTTCCACCTCCGCCTGCGCAAGCTGCGCTGACAGGTTGCCTCACGGAATTGTGGCTATGACAAGTTCCTAAGACAGGACGGACTTGGGACTTGGGATGGGCTCCCGTGCCTGACGCTGTTCACGAAAGCTAGGGGTCAGGTCTGAGTCCACAGTGATTTTTCACTCCAACCCCCCCAAAGCTTCCAGAGCATTTTGAAGCGGTGTTGAAGTGTTGGAAGCGGAAATCCCATCATGTTTCCAGGCTCACCCGGCCGTGGTATGAAATTTGAAGCCAACTCTCTCCAACGTGAGGCCGTGAGGATTCCAAAAGAAATGGTAGGTTTCCTCCAAATCCACTAATGATTCACTAAGCGTCCTTCATCATATTCCTCATGATGGCTGGCTATTTTGTGGTGGAATGCCTCATTTTCAATGGATCCGAGTGGCTTCAGGAGTCGAAGCCATCTTTAGCAAAGATGCTGGAGGGTGAGGCATACGCACCGAAGTGCTTACCCGGTGCTGAGTGTGGCTTGGACGGCTTGGTCATTTTGGCCCTAGATCATCAAGGTTTACATACTCCAGTCGTGGTGAGGTATCATATGTTATCACATGTGGGTGTTTGGAACTGTGATGGTGGATTTATCCTAATTCATGACAAATTTACAGGGGGAATTTCGATGATTCACAATGATATATATATATATACCCCATCTTTGGACAAACCCGAATCAACGAAATCAAGGTTTTCGATGGCACGGCTATTGGGTGTACTGCCGCGGCTGTTGCGAACAAACGGATGACGATGTCTGGGAAGAGAGCGCCCGTTTCTGCGATCCATCCCTTGACAGACCCTACAGTCACATGGCGCATGGCGCGTTCCCGGAAGCGTGGAGGGGCACCCGAGCTTTCAAGATACACCGAAGGCTTTGGGAGATTCCAGGTGGACATCTATTCCAGGTATTGTTGTTGCTATTCCCATGTGGATTGGTCACATCTCTGGTCCTACGTATTTCTCATTTTGGATGGTGATATCCGCAGTTCTTCCAGGTATCGCCATTGTCACTGAGTCCACTGAAGCTGAACAGATACAGGAAATCATGGATTTTATCCTCCAAATATGGAGATCTTCCTGCAAAAGAAATCATTTGAACCAATTCTGAGATATCAAGTGCCCGCTAGAACATTGAGCCCAACAAAGTGAGTTCCCAGCCGCAACGCTTGAGGTGAGGAACAGTTGGTTGGCGCGCCTCGACGGCCGACCAATGTGAGCCAATTAGATGAGTACTTGAGGAAATTGGGAATGCTGGCTGAGGCGCCTCTGCTTGGCGCAAGATGAAGTGCAGCGGGGAATTGGAATTCATGATACCGGTACCTTTGGGATTTTCCAGATGGGGGAACCTTCAAATGAGAGCTTTGAGAGAGATGAAGAGGGATTGTCATTGAAAAATGATGATCGTGCCGACGAAACATGTGATCTAATTGCCCAAACTTCTTGAACATCCAGCAATGGAATCAAAAGAGCAAAGCATGAAATCAAATCCAAATCCATCAACATCCATCAAAGTTATATATATATATATATGGGATTTTACACAACGTGGAGATGACTTTCTTGGAACAGATATTCGACAGTTTTGGGAATTTCACAAAACGACCAAAAAACCTCTTATTGCCTTGAAACAATCTTGGTTGTGAAACAAGAAACTTTTCGTATTTGATTGACCGATAAAATCTGTTCATTAGAAATATTGGTGAGACATGTCGCTGAATCATTGAACAGATTTTGGATGTGGTCTGAGAGAATTTGGATGATCCTGAAAATGCCCACAACGTTTGGCTTAAAGACCTTCAACAAAGAAGGCAAACAAGACATCTGAGTCTTGTCAATCCAATTCACTTCATAATTCTTCATCATCAAAGATGTTACATGCAACAAAAATTTTTGTATGAACAATTGGATTGTTGGATCATCACATTTCGGACAATCAAATCACCTTTTTGTTTTTGGGGCGTGTATTCCCTTCTGTAGCAATGTTGCATGCGTCGTCTTCTGGTCCTGCTTTTCAAGCAGTGAATACATTTCATCTGCAGCCCGACGAAGCTCCGCCGCCACTGCAGCCCCATGCCGTTTATACTTACGGCCGTGGGGAATCATTCAATCAGGTGAACTTTGACATCGCCCACAACTTGTGCACCCCTTTCAAGATCAGGGCATGGGCTCTTTGGTTGGAACCTGCGGATGAAGACGCAGACAACGATGCAGGAGACGGTCCAGTGACCTCAGGTCCACATCCAGCCCCTTCACCCGGAGATGACGGAGAAGCTCCCCATCAGGATGATGAAACAAGTGAAGAATCTGCTGCAGCTGACGATGCAGCTCTTCCCATGGCAACAGAGCCAACAGAGGCTGAAGTGACCCCAGCCGCATTTGAGATGGGACCTCCTCTGACAGCAGCAATTCCAGGCACACCTGGATCAGACGGTCCGGCACCTCACCCAGACGCCATGCCCTTCGACATCATCAAGACCTTTCAGAAGTTGCCGCCGCATTTGCAGCGTGATTTCCAGTCCCAGATCTCCGCAGCCATGCAGATGGGTGTCGAGTACTTTCAGATGACTGGACTCAGTGAGGCGGAAGCCTTAAACGAGATGCGGACACAGAGCTGGGCATTTCTTCGTGATATGACCCCGCTGGAAATTCGCCGTGCAAAGAGGCAGCGTTACTATGAGCCGGATGATCCTCCGAAGGGCAAGGGCAAAGGTGCCGCATCCCGTTCATCCATAGGGTGGTACTAGCGATCCTCTACTTCCACACCTTCCAGGTCACGATCTGACAGAGAGGATTTTTTCTTCAGGAGCCGATGTTTTTGGCTACGGCTACAGAGGCCCTTTTTTACACGAGATGCAAAGCATCCCTGTTTTTCAAGTGCGCCAGACAGGTCAATCTCCATTTCCAAACCGTGATGAAAACCGATTCATCCACATTTGCATTCAAAGATTTAACACTTGGTCTCTTACACTGTCAGCCGGAACATTCCACAGATGTCCTTCATTCCTTTCTCCTTGGCTTTAGTTTTGACATGACATATGGCCGGTCGCGATGGGGTCCGAAATCTAGGGGGAATGTCCGAACCTCAACAGGACCCAGGGAATGACTTTATACGACATGGAAAGTGGAATGGACAGTGATTTGACAGTGATTCTTTAAATCAGAAAGACTGTGGAAGGTAATATAGGAATCAAGTATTTTGAACCGTTTTCCGTTCAGGCCGAGGCGGCTTCTGCCGTGACCTCAAATCAGAGACATCCGAGTCATGAGGTTGATTGGAAACTTTGACAGTTAGATTGAATTGACATCAGAGTCAATTGAAAATTTGATTCTACTCTCATTAGGCTGAACTCGAAGGAGTTTGGACCTCAACAGTTGATTGTCTTTTGATTTAGGGGAACCACAGACACTGTTGCTCTTGTCAGACATCGGAGTCGATCAGAGCTAGTCTGCATGACTGTGAGTGATAGTTTGTGGAGGTTGAAGAAGGGCCACCAGAGGCTTGACTCATGTGAACATGAGTGATTTCAGTTCCATCATTTGATGATTCCTTGACATCTGAGTCAAGAGAGTAATTGATGGCTGAGTCGCACCTGGGAGGCAGTGACAGAGCTCCGGACAGGTGGAGGACGTGACCAGGTCGATCCTGAAGATTTGGTGAGGACCTCATGGGTGGCCGTACATCAGAGTACTGGCATGGAAATTGACAGCAGAGTCATGTGAGGCCACGAGAAGTGCGGGGCTGGGCGACAGGCACAAGCCTCCGAGCCCAGTATCATCCTCAGGCCACATGGTGAGATCTTTTCACATAGGGGCATTAGAAGATTTGTTTATCTACAGTTGTGAGTGGAAGCTTCAGGTTGGTGAGCATCGTGTTTCTCAGGCGGGTGAGATCCGTGTGGTGTTCACGAGTGAGATAACATTCACATGTAGTGGTCACCGTAGCTAAAGGGTGCTCACCATGCAACCCGTCAGGATGGTCCCCGATCAAGTACGTCCGTGAGAGACGGTGAGACGTTTCAGTTGCATCCGTTAGGTCCTCCTCGTGAGTGTACAGAACCCACGTCCGAGCATCCGTTAGATATTGCATCCGAGCATCCGTTAGGTCCTGCCGATGTTAATGCTGAAGGGTCAGAGGAATTTCCTTGGTCTGGTGAACCTGAATTTGATGAAGAATATTGGGAGCCAGACCCGTCTCCGGAGTATGAACCATCTGATCTGATGCCAGACCTTGTCCCAGAGATCCCAGCAGAGCACTTGGCAGATCCGATGAGTCAGACAGCTTGGAAGCGTTTTGCCCAAACTGAGCTTCAAATGGACGAGCTAAGGAACATTAAGCAGGCCAGGGTCATGAGCCTGAGCGAGTCCTTTTCAAACGAAAGCTTTGGAAATTCTCTGTCCTCAATGCTGTCGATGTCGTCGAACAGCTTGAAGCTTTTGACCCAACATCCAGAAGCTGATCCGGAAGCCAGGGATAGTTTGGACGCCATCCAACGTTTGACATATGTACGGAGAGTCAGGATCGCCCGATCCGACGACGACCTGAGAGATGCCAGCTTGACCAAGCTGAAGAGCATCCTGCTCATGGATCCGACGACGACGAGGTTAGGGGAACTTTTAGTTCCAGTATCATCCAGACCGTTGTCCGACCATGACATCCGTAAGTCCCTTGAACAAGCCTTCTCGAAAAAATCCTCAAATACTCTTTATAAAAGAGCATGTGCCCTAACGAGATATGTAGAATGGTTTTTATTGCTCAATCACCGGGGCTCCCCACTCAGATTGAAGGAATTTGACATCTACTCGTATCTAGGGCACTTAGAAAGTGGAAAAGCCGGTGCAACAGCAGCATCGAGCTTCTTGGAGGCCTTGAGATTCTTGGATTCGGTGGCGGTTCTAACATGTGCCGATCTGGGGTTGGTGCTGTCGCCCCGGGTTACGGGTTTCGCCCACCAACAATTCCTACGCAAAGCCCCACTCAAGCAAAAAGACCCAATGCCATGCCTGGTAGTGGCCGAGCTGGAAAAACTCTTGCTCAGGCAAGAGGACAGTGTTCAGACTTGCATACTGGGACAACTCCTGTGGTGTTTTCATGCCGCAAGTCGGTGGTCTGATTCAATGAGACTTCAGTGTCTGAAGCTGGAGAAGATCAAGGATGTGGCGTTGGTCACTGGCGAAGCATTGGGATCGAAGACATCGGTGACAAAAGAGGCACAAACCAGATTGCTACCATACGTTGCGATCGGCACGGGAGTGAGGGCTTGCTCTGGGCAGAAAAGTGGTTGGACGCTCGTGTTGAAGAGCTGGGAAGGGAGCCAGAACCCTTCTTACCATCCTTTTCATGCAGAACAGGGAGGTGGTCCTCAACACCGATGTCCAGTACCGAGGCTGGTGGATACCTTCAGGACTTCGTGGAGGAGGTCAGACTTCTGATGGACCCGTTCCCAAAGCTCGATGTCCAAAATTTGGACACTCACTCTTTGAAGACTGGACTGTTGACTATGGCGGCCAGATCGACTGCAGTCAGATTTAGCATGGCAGAAAGGAGAACTCTTGGCCACCACATCAAGCCCGGCGATCGCTCTGTATTGACTTACAGTAGGGAAGCCTACACCAGTCTCTACGCGAAAATTCTGGCGTGCTTCCGGGAAATACAGCTCGGAAACTTCCGCCCTGACTCGTCGGCCTTAGAGAGAATAATCGAGGCTGCGGACACTATGGCTTCAGGCCCTCCAGTCCAAGTCGACGTTGCCCCTTTGGAAGCAGATAAAGTGGAAACAGCCGACCTTTGGGAAATTTCATCCGAATCCTCGGAAGAAGAGCAGGGCCTGATTGGGGTCCTTGGGTCCCAGGAAGAAACGGTTGGTAGGAAGCCATTTCCGGGGGAACACGAAGTCAGTTGCATTGTCCACAGAAAGAGTGGAATTGTGCATGGGTTGACTTCGTCCGGTGTCACAACCTTGTGTGGCCGACATGTTTCTGCCAATTATGTTGCGTTGGAAAGAGCAGCCATCGATGACATGGAATGCTGCATTTTGTGCGGCCGCCAACTGAGCAACATCGCCGCGTGAAAGAAAAAAAGGGAGCGAGTTAGAAATGCACTTTTCCTAGTCGTGAAATTTCCAGCAGCATTGAGAAATCATAATGGTAAGCTGACACTATGCCGTGCACAGATGAGGACCATCGGAGGTTCATCTTTCATGAATCATAATTGTGAGTGGAAACATGCACAAATAAGGACCATCAGAGGTTCATCATTCATGGATGTGACCATTTACAAGGGGGAAAACAGATGATCAGCAGAGATCATGTATTGTGGTTCACAGCGAAACCAACCGACATCCGAGCCCCCCTTCATATCCCTTCATATCCGGGCTTAGCAATGGCGGGATCTGCCACCGAAGTCTTTTTGGTCACAATATGTGCTTGGTTAGAGGTTGACCGATCGATTACATCGGAGTTGTTGTGTAAAGTTGAAGGAATGTCCGACTTCTTAGCGAAGGTGATCCGGCATGTCGGCTACTCATGCATCACTGAGCACCTCGCTACAGTGTGGGTGTTGTCGAGACGGGCCCTGTGCATTATGCGCGGTGTGCCCATGGAACACACCTTGAACATCAGTATATCTTCTTTGGGTGCCATCAACCAGCATCCAAGAGGTTTCCGATCATTACGTGAGCTGGACCGAACAACATTAGATCTTGAAGCCGATATGACCTTGTCAGTGCTGGAAGAATGGATCCTTGCGTGCCCTCCGAATCAACCGCTTGAAGCCATCATATCTTTGACCCAGGAAACGGTGCTGGATATCCAAAGCATCATCGAAGATCGATCATCACAGACTTCATGACGGCCAGAGAACAACAGAGTTCTTCAGGCAACTGCAGACAGAGCAGTGATCGGTCGCTGGGTCAAAAAAGGTCACTGTGGCGCGGCTGGGGGCATGTGAGAAGGAAGGTGGCATCAGAGCCGCAATTGATAAGCACTGACAGCGAAAGAATAGTCACTTGCTGTGGCATCTGAGCCAGTGGCATAGTTGCTACAAGAGACATGTCCACAGATCTCACATGAAACACTCTTGTTACTTGCCCGCAGCCCGATTTTCGGGGTAGGCAGCCTCATCAGAGAGGTGATGATATCGAAACTGTGATCATTCATTTAGTTACTCCAAAGGTACTCTACGTACTCGACATCACACCAGACAAGCAAGATGATCTGCATCTATGAACAAAGTTCAACATGTGATTTCCTGAATTTTTTCGTCCTTAATAGGATCAAACTGCAGCCATGTCCGCTCTTGACAGTAAGGCCGCTTTTGCAGAAAGAATGAGGCAGCTAGGGGTGGAAGACGAATTGAAAGGAGAGCTGCAGACGAAGGGCTTTGAGACATTTGGTTCTCTGGCATTTGCAGTATCGACAACTCCGCAACAGATCACAGATGCGATTCTGGATGCATGGCTCTTGAAGGTCACCAATAGAGATCTGAGCCCTTATCAGACATCATGCATCCGTAGACTGGTGGTGGAATCCCATGCCTTAGCATTAAACGATCTGCAAAGAAAGGTTGACCAACCTTCCGATCCCCAGTTATCTCATCGAAAGTTACCAATGGCAGAACGCCAGACTCGACAGTTAGAGCAGGAGACGAGGCTGGAGGGAATCATGTTCTCACCCGAGGTAACTCCGAGCCATGCACTAGTGGATCTTTGCGTTAACATGTTGGAGCAGAATGTTTTGACTTGGATCAAGCCGGAGGAGTGTACATCACGATCACAGGAGATCCAGAGTTTGAAGCGCGACCCAAAGGTGTCACTGGATGCAAGCGGGACCATCAAGATCACGTCCAAGACGGTGAACACCACCTGCGCCGTCAGCTCAGAGCTGGACCTTAGAAATGCTCTGCAACGCAGATCTCTAGCAATGGACCAAGCCAAACTCTGTTCATTTAAGGAGATAGAACTGTGGGTACAACATCTGTTTCTATCGCATGAAAGAGCTCAACCATCAGGCTTTGCTTCGGTCACTCTGCAGCAGATCATTGAATGCGACAAGCAGATGTTTATCCGTGCGTCCAACAATCTAGTTGGCCAGCTGCAGGGTGAACCAGGCAGCTCCATGACGCCCTTGGACAAGGAGATCAGGGCGCTGCGAACATCCCCCGAGTTAATGCCATACCTGATGCCTATGCCAGTCCGGCCTGCACCCAAGACCAATCCTAAGCCAGACAAGAGGCCAACATCCGACGCATCCGACCGCCCTAGTAAGTATCAGAAAGGTAAGGGCAAAGGCAAGACAAAGGGCAAGACAAAGACAAAGTCAGGCTCCATTGACATCCCGCCTGGCTGTGTGACAAAGACGCCAGAGGGCAAACCGCTGTGTTTTGCCTTCAACAAGGGCGTGTGTGGATTTAAAGGATCCGGCCCACGGTGCCAAAGAGGATATCACCTGTGCTACAAGCAGGGCTGTCATGAACCCAAGCCCTATCATGAATGCAGTCACTCAACCGAGTGACAAATGCAGGGCCTCGGCGGTTCCCCAACACAGCAAGATCCGCCACGCCCAGTTTCACCTAATAGTCAGCAGCCCTTTGCCGTAGAAATCTGTTGTCGGCAGGCATCACTCTCAAGAGAGTTGATAAATGTTGGATTCTCAGTCCTTGCAGTGGACCATGTCATGCACGACCCCCAGGTGCCGGTTACCCTTTTGGATTTGACACAGGCTAGCCATCAGAAAATCTTAATTGATCTTTTGAATAGTAGACCGCCTGATTATATCCACTTAGGAATGCCATGTGGCACCGCCTCCCGAGCCCGGGAAAGGCCCGTTGCTCAAAATAAAATTAACCAAGGGGCCCCACAGCCCCCTCCACTGCGGTCGGCAGACCATCCATTAGGCTTACCCCACATTAATCCAGAATCCACATCCGGCGTAAGACTGACAAAAGCCAACATCTTGTACAGATTTGTAGTCGACATTCTCCTGATCGCCATGAAATATAGGTCAGTGATCAGCCTGGAAAACCCTTACAGATCTTGGTTCTGGGCAGCCATTTTGGCATATGTTCAGGCTCAGAACAATCCGGATCTTACCAAGTTTTGGGATTCACTCACAGAGATTTTCTTTCACAACTGCTGCCATGGCGGCCAAAGAAAAAAGGGCACTCGTTGGAAATCAACTACAGGTGTCTTCGATCAGCTCACAGCACATTGCCAAAATGACCACAGCCACTTGCCTTATCAGGTTCGATCTCACGACGGCACATGGACATTCGACACATCCGCAGAGGCCGCCTACCCACAATTACTGGCGGCCAGAGTTGCAGCGGCAGTCAAAAAGTTTTTGGTATCCAAAAATCTTTCCTTTTCTATACCCCCAATCCCTAGAGAAAAGACCCTAGCCGCTCAACATCGCCAGCATAAAAAGAGGAAGCAACTCATCCCAGAGTTTGTCACAACCAGGTGGCTCCCGCCCACCTTTGGCCTCACCGACCAACAAAAATTGATCCCTTCATCTCAAAGGGGGGAATGCCAGGAAGGGAACTCGCAAGAAAGGTCAGAAGGAGACGTCTTGGTGGGAACTTGGTACACACCGATGCAATTTGTGGAAGAAGCCAGGAACGTTACCCATCCAATGGATGAGAATGCCTTGGAACACATCACAAGAGATGCGATTGGGTACGTAGCTTGTAACTCACCAGAGTTAGTGTCCATCGAGAGGAAGAAGAACTTGTTGAAGGCTAAGATCTTAGCCAAGCAATTGGAGGGTCAGGAGAAGAGGTTGCACGAGAACCTCCCGGAACCGGTTGAGAAAGTGGTCCGAGGGAAGAAAATCCTACTCTGGCAAAAGCTTCTGGAGCAGTCAGGGTATGATGGCATGGAGGTGGTGAAGTTCATGAAAGAAGGAGTGCCGCTAGTGGGGGCTCATGATCATCCTAAGTGCTACCCTCTCAAGATCAAGCTGGCGTCCACGACGGAAGCTGAGCTCAGAGATTCAGCCTTGCCGTGCAGGCTTGCCCTAGAGAATAGGAGGCCCCAGACTAATGAACCTGGGTTCGCTGAGCACTTGGAGGAGACGGCACAAGAGGAAGTAGACATGTCATTTCTGGAGGGTCCGTACCACTCGGAAGCTGAAGTGACTGAAATCCTGGGCCACCGAAACTGGCGCATTGTGCGGCGATTCGTCATAGAGCAGGGTTCGAAACTGCGTCCGATTGATGATGGGTTGGAAGCGCAGCTGAACTCGGCTTACACCTCGACGATTAGATTGGACTTGCAAGATGCCGATTATGTGATTGCCTTGACACTGGAACTCGGAAAGAGGGCTGGCCTGAATTGGGTAGGAAAAACTTTGGACTTGTCTAAAGCCTATAAACAGTTGCCCATTAAGCCAGGACACCGTGACCTAGCAGTTGTGTTCTTCAGGGATCGCGCCGGGAAAGCTAGGTACTATATTCCGAATTCCTTAATGTTTGGGTCGACAGCGGCTGTTTATGCCTTTAACCGGGTCAGCCGATCACTTTGGTTTCTGATCAATGTTCTTCTGAAGGTACCGTCGGCGGTGTACTTTGATGATTACCCCATGTTCTCCCCAGAAAAAGCCGCAGCAGAGACGGACGCTATGGTGTCAGATTTCTTGGACCTCTTGGGTTGGCGACATGATAGGACGGGTCCGAAAGGAAAACCGTTCGCGCCTTCGTTTGACGTTCTGGGCCTGACACTTGATCTGTCATCATTACACCGATCAGGGGTGGTGACCCTGAAAAACAAGGAAGGGAGAGTAGACAAAATTTCTTCAAAAATCGAGGGGATTCAAAAAGAGGGCAACATGCGTTTGTCCGAAGCTCAGGAACTCCATGGCCTCCTGAATTTTGCAACAGGGTACTTTTCGGGGAGAGCCTTAAGGTATGCATGCTTCAAAATTTTTGGCCTTGTGGAGAAGGGCGAATCCCGATCCAAGCCCTTACAGAAATGGTGCGAGGAAGTTCTCGTTTTACTCCGGAGCGTCCAGCCCCGAACCATTCCGGTGGCCATCAATACTCGGACAGTTCTCATCTTCACAGACGGGGCCTGGGAAAATGGTATTGGAGGTTTGGGGGCCGTACTCTTGGACGAAACCACAGGTTCTAAGTTGGTTGTACAAGATAAAGTGCACCAAAGTTTGTTAGATTTGTGGGCAGATCAAGTTGGTGAGCAACTGATCTGTCAGATAGAGCTCCTGGCCATGGTCCTGGTGCGTTGGCAGTGGATGCGTGAACTTCATAACCGTAGAGTCCTCCTGTTTGTCGACAACAATTCAGCAAGGGGGGGGGCCATCAAAGGCCGGTCTAACAGTCAATCCATGGATGACTTGATAAAGGCCTTCTACGCGATTGAAGTGCATTTGCCGTCATTTTGGTGGATAGAGAGGGTACCCAGCAAGAGCAATCCTGCAGATGAGCCGTCTAGGATGGAAGGTGAGAAAGCATCAGGACGGTGGGGCGCCCAATTCATCCAAGGGTTCCAGTGCCAGCAGTTAGTGGTAGACTGGTTAGTGAGAGCCGCCAACAGACCAATGACTAGCCAGGGATCAAGTCGGTTCAATGAAAGGGGGAAGATGGAAACCGATCCATTCTAACAAGGCACCAAAGCCGGTGGACGCCAGCAGCAGGTTGGGTCAGGAATTGTACAGAAGTCATCCGTGATACCAGAATCTCGATCAACGACATGTACCCCCGATTGAAAAAAGAAAGCGGCTTGCGGCTACGTGGTTTCACAGCTTGAGTTGGCACACTCGAATCCTGTTTGAATCAGGGTTTTTTGGTTCGAATAATAGGTGACAAGAAGGGATTTTACACAACGTGGAGATGACTTTCTTGGAACAGATATTCGACAGTTTTGGGAATTTCACAAAACGACCAAAAAACCTCTTATTGCCTTGAAACAATCTTGGTTGTGAAACAAGAAACTTTTCGTATTTGATTGACCGATAAAATCTGTTCATTAGAAATATTGGTGAGACATGTCGCTGAATCATTGAACAGATTTTGGATGTGGTCTGAGAGAATTTGGATGATCCTGAAAATGCCCACAACGTTTGGCTTAAAGACCTTCAACAAAGAAGGCAAACAAGACATCTGAGTCTTGTCAATCCAATTCACTTCATAATTCTTCATCATCAAAGATGTTACATGCAACAAAAATTTTTGTATGAACAATTGGATTGTTGGATCATCACATTTCGGACAATCAAATCACCTTTTTGTTTTTCCTCCCTCCCTCCCTACAACAGGGGGGGAAGATGGAAACCGATCCATTCTAACAAGGCACCAAAGCCGGTGGACGCCAGCAGCAGGTTGGGTCAGGAATTGTACAGAAGTCATCCGTGATACCAGAATCTCGATCAACGACATGTACCCCCGATTGAAAAAAGAAAGCGGCTTGCGGCTACGTGGTTTCACAGCTTGAGTTGGCACACTCGAATCCTGTTTGAATCAGGGTTTTTTGGTTCGAATAATAGGTGACAAGAAATATATTTAATTTTTCATACATTTCTACCATTTTCTTCAATTCCTGCACCTTTTTTTCCCATGCCCAGCATCCCGAGGTGGGTGAAGCTGCTCTCACCTGGGGCCTTCGCACTCCCACGTGGCCGTCGCCCTTGGGCACGACCCTGGCGGAGTATCGCCGCGCGGCGCTGGCGCCGGGCGCGAAGCTGCTGGAGATGGAGCCCAGGCGACCGGAGAAGCTACGGAGCAACTCGAAGACGCCCAAGGAGAAGGTGATTTGGGGCCGGTGGATGGTGGGGGATGGTTGGGTTATAGGGATGGGGGGTTGGGGGAGATGAGGGTTGGGGATGGTTGGGGATGGTTGGGGATGGTTGGGGATGGTTGGGGATCTATGAATATTATTGCAGTTAGTGGATGGGAGGGGTTGGAGGGTTGGGTGATGGGGATTGAACAAAATTGGGAACGAATTCTCAGGTCTTGAACACCACCACCCATGTCTTGGTGAATTGTTTCAGGAACTGGTTCGTTTTTGTTCCACCCGGAGTTTCGTGGGTCTTGAACTTACCCTGGGACGAAATGGATCGTCCCGACAGGTGAAAGCTAGTACTCTGCAGCCAGCCAGTCGCAGCAAATCACAGCCGGTGGTCAAAGTGCCGCAAGAAGAGGGATGTTGCCTGGTGTGAACTTTTTCAGATTCACTGATTCACCCCATGTGTTTTTATCCCCCAACAAGACATGGTTTCTGGGGGTCTGGAAAATATTTAGGAGGATGGGATTAAAATGATTAAATCTTTTCAGCAACTTTTTCAAACTGCCACTCTTGTGTGAAAGCTGCTAAACAGTCCGCTTACGCAATGTTGGATCGATTATTGAGTTTGCTTCCAGATGAACATCGATTGGCCAATGACAAAAGAACACTCATCATTTCAGATCTATTGGAAGATGGAGGTCTGATGGGTCAATTCAGATTTTTTTTTCCCGAAGGTCACTGATTCTTAAACAACCCCACTTTGATTAGCCCTACACATTTTCATCAAATAGGGGAATTATATGTGCATATATATATATATTATTAAATAGACCTCTGAATTGGATTGACATTTCGTGCTCTGCTAAACATCATTATAATGTTCAGATTTCTTTAACAACCTCAATTTGATTCTTCAATATACCAATCATCTGCGGATATTCTCGATTTGATTGGCCAAGTAATGTACCCGCAACCATTATGAACCATTATCAGTCATTGTCAACCATCAAAAACCATGATAAAGCATTATCAACTGGAGAAGCACCTTGATGATTAAATAATATATCATAGTAAATGTGCTATCCTCAAACCATCAGCACACACCAGTATCTTCACTTCATATATTTGATTGGCCAAGTACAAACAAACAATCAAAACCCAGAACAAAGAGTTGTAAAGCATCATAAACCACAATAAACTGTCACACACCATTGCATTACAAATTGCATTACAAATAGTTTAACTGGAGAACTCCCCACCATTGGTTGCCCTTGACTGCTAGTGCTTCCAGGTTTTAGGTGTCCCGTATGCCACTTGGCTGCGATCTTTTTGGATTTTTTTCCGGTGGGGTTTAACAGTTTAACGGCATTGACCAGCCGATAGACGGATTTTGAAGCCATATAATTTAACTGAATCAACACATGATTGGATGATTTACCTTTTGTTTGAGCAAACATGGGGATTTGACTGATTTAACTAATAATGTAACTCTCATGAAACCAGGTGTACTGCTCTTGGTTGATGGTTTAAGTCTCTACTTTTTATGTCCATCAAAAAGAAAACTTGGCATGATGATCCCAACAATATTATATTCAACATTTTTGTTGGTTATATCATATCCCTCATATTATATCTGTTTGTTGGTTATGTTCCCATCATTCTATTATATGTATGAAGTATATACATAGTCATCCTGGAGTAGATAGACTATTTGTATGAAGTCTGTGTCCAAAAATCATCACTAAAATGGGAATGTTTGCAAATCCCATATTCTATCTACCTCGGGATAAAGGAATCCCCAAGCGAAAGCACGATTCCCCACTCCAGCACCAAAGGGTCACTGCTTTCGCAACCCAGAAGTTGGGGGACGAACATACCGTCCATTTCGGTATCACTCGGCTGAAAAGCTTGGGCACCCATCCCGCTATCCCAAAGTGCCTTGAAATTCCAAATCCAGGTCAACATCACTTTGCCCTCTACAAGACCTTGAAGGACCACATGAAGTTGTCCCACAACCAGAATGCACCGGCCAAAAATTTGGTCGCCTACACCCCGCCCAAACTGAAGCCACGTACTGCGGTGTCAAGGGGTACCTCAGTGCCGCGAGCCGTGAAAAGCACGGTGAGGTGGGGTCAAAATCGAAGCGAAAGCATCAGGTGCAAAGTGGAATCGAAGGCGGGTCCATGTGATGAAGCTTGGGTCCAAAATGGTCCAAAATTGAGCACGTCCAACCCATCACAGGTAAGCAACGATGCTTCATGTCTATTGTGTGATGCCAAGCTCCTTGAAACCAAGTTGAAACGCAGTCACGTTGCCATCAGGAAAGCGGACCCTTGGACGATCGGCCAACTTCTTCGGCTGCGCCTCGAGAACCGATTGAAGTCCCAAGGGTCGAAGAGATTGAAGACCTCGGAGATATCGAAGAGGAATTTCCCCAGCAGACGCTCCTTGAGGATGCTGAGAGGGAGTTCCCATCTTTGGATTGTTGTGTCTGTCAGCTGGCGCACTTGGCATTTCTTTCTTCCGCTGTTCCCGAAATCTCAGAGGGATGAAGTGTTTGATGAACTCATATTCCCTCCGTTTTCTCTGGAGATATTGGAATTTGGGACCTTTCATTTGCATACACCGTTCTTGTGTAAGTCTTGATGCACTAAGCTGAATCTTGTCACATGATTTCTATGGTCTGAGGGAGTCCTGTGTCTGCACAGGTCAAAAGAGATTCAGCTTTCAGATGCTCCAAGAATTCCAGGAACACGTGGAAAAATGCATCAACAATCCTCCAGCCACCCAGTCGTGGCAAGAATGTCCTGTATGTCAGGTGGGGGTGAGTCGGGCGACTGGCGATGACGACGCGAATTTTGGTGATTTTGGACGAATGTTTGGGGGCATATCAAGATCTGAGGACAACTGGCAAGTAATTTAGGTTCAGCCGGTAACTGGCTTATCACCAACAATCAGCCGGAAAAATGATGAACGATGTAGATTTCACCAGTCACTGGAGTGTATGCTGTGAATTTCATGGGGAGTCGACCCAGTAAAAATTGGAAAAGGCAGTTCACCCTTGAAAATGCTGGGGATTCATCAGAAGTGATGGGAAAAAATGGGAATTTCACCCAGGAATCTCACCATGATCTGGTGAAACTTGGTGCAGGAGAAATTTCATCCAGATGCCATCGAAGCACATGCGCGATCCTGTTTGGATCGAGCCGAGGTATGGGGATGGAGGGTTTGGATGGAAACACTATGAGAAGTGTGGAGTAAAATCCATTAACTGGTACTAACTAGTACCCTGTTTCAGATGCCTTAGTTGACATGTTGGGGTGTGTCCTAGGCTACGTTTTTCTGCTCCTGCACAGTTTGGTACATGGTTCGCCATCCAAAAACCTTGCGGAGGTAGGGGGTAACTCTCTCTCTCTCTCTCTACTTGGGGCGGCACTTCAGCAGCTCCATTTGGGTTTGTTTGAAACTAGGCTACCCCCCATCTGTGGTTTAGAAAATCATTCTCCCGAATGCCATTTTGATAGAATTAAATAGATAAACTATAAATAGGGGGTTGAATCCCTGATTTTTCAAGCCAAGTGGATATTGAAAAATCATAGAAGTGACATCCGCCACATCCCCAGTATCTCCACATCCCCAGTGACATCTTCGCAGGAGAATGTGGACGATGGCGAAGACAGAGCCTTGGCAGGATCAGCCCGGCAGACCCGGCAGACACTGTAACTATATGATACATAGATACATATGTTATATGTACACTACATATGTATAAATACATATGTGAGATATACCGTATATATATATATACACACACCGTATATATATATATAATATTATATTATATATAATATTATCTACATACACATACACGATTTTTGCACACAACATTAGCTTCATGTAAAGATTCCATGGCGGCAGGTGATGCCAGTGATGGTATTGCGGGCCATCCTGTGGACCTCCAAGGTGGGGAATGGGAGACAGCTGGTTTGATGAGGGATCTAAGCAACCAAAATGGCTGGGGAATTGGGATTTCTTGGAAGAAATATGTATGTTATATATATATTATTAATATCTATAATATATATATATATATGGAAAGTTAATGGTGTATGACCATCAAGCATTGGGTAGACTGTTTTTCGATATTATCCCATGATTTTCCATTCTATCTCTATTTAGGGATATATCATGATATAAGCAATAAACACCGGAGGATTTTACCAACAAACATGGGGGATATCATTCATGGGATCTATACACAGTATTTGTAGTAATCAACAGTTCGAGATTTGCGTTTGTCCGGAACATGGGTGTTTTACACAGCCCAAATAGGCATTTCACTATTTCACCATCAAACGAACTGATTTAACCATGATGGATATGGGTTTGTAAAGTGGCGATAAGTTTTAGGAGGGCTGGATGGCCGTTACTGCCACCGTATGTTTCGTCTTCCCCAAATTATTTCAAGATGCTTCACTCAACCAGGTTTGTCCAAAAAATGGAAGTTCCCCAACATAGCCATTCAAATGTGTACACTCATGACACCCGTCTGAGACCCACGAAAAAAAATGGCCCGGCTGCAGGCTACCCGGTGGTTCGCGTGGTGCAAGCCTTTCAACCGGAGATCTGGGACGACACGCAGGTCTCGGTGGTGAAGGGTGACCTGTTTTTGCGCTTGTGGCAGCAGCCGACTGAGGACGCATTGGCACATTGTCATGCTGGGATGATCAGGTGGCGAGTGCTGAAACGCCAACCTGGAAGTGAAAAAACAACATGATTCAATGGAACACCATGGAAAACCCACACATACAAGAGACCCATAGAAAACGCATAGAAAACCCATAGAAAATGGAAGAAATCATGGAAAACCCAGTAGAAATGGTGGATTTTCGTCGATTTTCCACATTTTTTGTTGGTTCTTCGGTACGGATCGAGGTAGCCCCCGGTGCCCCCGGTGCCCCGTCCCCGGCCCTCGTAACGGTGGTTGTTCAACGGGTCCAGGAGGGCGGCTACTGGGCCTGGGGATGCTTGGTCACCTGGGAACGGAACGACTACTACGGCGTGAAACTGGGCTCCTTGGGCTGTGAACAACATGATCCATGGATGATGTATATTAAATATATATATATATATTAATTATGTATTATGTATGGTTATGAATCATTTTAGATGTTTATTTTTGGGGTTTGCATTTTTGGATTTTTTTGGACACCCCAAAATTGAACAGCAAGTTGTAGATGTTCAATTTCCCGGCTGGTTGATCAGAATCGAGGGATTCTGCAGCTGGGACCTGTTGCATTTTTTGGTGTTTTTTTGACGCCAACAAGATTGATGGTTGTTGAAGATAATATATGATAATATCATATCCCAGATAGTGGTTGGGTGATGTTCAAATGGAAAGTTGCAATACTTTACTTTATCCAGATATGCATCTCACGTATCGGATCTATTCATGTTGAGATATTTTGAGCTGCTTGGCTTGATTGGAGGGAAAATATCCAAGTTGGCGGGGAAAACCATATTTCCTGTGAAACTTCCCTTGAATCAATCAATGAATATCAATATTCATTATATTCTCAATCTATATCAATTCTACATAATTCTACATATCATTTCCCCATTTTTTGATTGGAGAAACCAGCACTTTGGTTGGACAAACCCAGCATTTTGGTCCAAGCCTCCAACTTTCGCTGAGGATACGTCCCGCGGTCGCACCTGGCTGAGGAGCCCCTTCCGGAGGTGGCAGAGACTCCAGAGGCGAATGTGGCGGAGCTAACATAGGAAGGTCATCTCTAGATCATACATCTATACCCGGTAACCGTTTTTTTTTTTTTAAAGGCATTTTTTGCATATAGATGGATTGAATTTCTCGATATAGATCTGCTATATATATATATGAGCAGTGCAGTGCGAAGGTCTTCGCTATCTCCTCGCACTCCGCCAGGTTGAGCCTGTTCGGAGATGGGGAAGGCGTTGAGGACGGGAGTTGACCAGGGATTTCACCGCGACCAGGGAAGTGGCTGTGTTTGAAACATAACGACAATAGAATGCATTTATGAGCATTTTCTAAAAATTACACTTGCCATTTTCCCATTTTTGGACGAAACCATGATGCATTTCGTTGAGACTTGTGAGGATCAGATCCCTTTGGCCGTACATTGGGGTATCCTCCATTTCTGGACCAACCAACATGGAAATTATGATATGTCCCCAAAAGGAGTTTTCCATAAGCATATTATGATATACTGTACCATAAACATAATGGAGATTATGAGATATTGTAATAAAATTTCTTCATCATGAACGATGATTGGATAACTAAGTATATGATTAATGATGTGAGAATAAACAATAATGACTATAACTAATATTGATATATTCCAATAATCAGTAGTTAGTATGATTGTTTCGAATGATCATTGGAATATATACCCAACCAACCTCAATTTGTTTGTGCTTCTTGCAGACTGTCCACTGAGCTGGTGTTTTGGAAGTCTTTTTTTAACGGCTGGATCCATTGGGTTACAAACCCTCCACTATACAATCCAAAGCTTGCGATTGGAAATCGTTTTTTTTTTCCAAGAACATGATCTATGGATGTAAGGAAATGGTATATTTTTCATTACGATGTGAGATGACTGAGATGCTTCTAGGAGTTTCTAGGGTATAAGCCCCAAAGAAGTGGATGTTGAATAGAACATATTGGACGCCTCTGACGCCGCGGTATCAACTTGGGTAGGGGAAATGGCCGGTTTCAGACCCTGAAACTTGAAACTTGAAAAATGAGTGATAGCATGTGATAGCCATTTTGCGTCACAAACGAAATCTCATTTCTGGATAAACATCATTGACATATACAGATACATGCCCATTTTTGGTGGTGAACCCCAAACTTTTGATGATTAAATCCAGATTTTTTGCGGTTAAAGTCCCCACTTTTTGGCCCAGAAAGTTGCCGGCAAGGAGATGTGAGCCTGTGCAGCTTTCAGATGGTTTCTGGGCGACTGGATAAAGCACTAGGGATGTTAAAGTTCATATGGGAATATGGATTTATCTGAATATAGGAACAATATAGGGTACCCCAAGAGTTAAGGGTCCATCATGTTTTTTTTTTTTAATCATGATGTTTGATTAACAGGGTTGCTCCATGCCATAGGTGAATGATAGCCACAAAGGGGAGAAAACGAGGTCATTTGATGTCTCTATCTACCCATTTTACCCCTATGGTGTGTGGGGTGTTGGTAGCAACCCTGATTGAAATTGCAATTTAGGGTGTATACACCATGTTTGGACAACACCATATCTATACTTAGCAACCAGGGATGTATAGACATATTCAAAACCGGGAATGTTCTGCGTGGCTTTGTCCAGACGAACCATGGGCATGACATTTTTTCGATGTCTGGGATGATTTTTGTTGACTGAAACGGGGGCCCTTTGGCAAAGTTTCGTTTCAACTTTCAAATGGCTGGTCTTCTCCAAGTTTTCTTTTTTTTCGGTTCGGAAGTCCCACTGCTTCGGATGCATCACGACGGCAAAGTTGGTCCTTTCCTCAATTTGGTCAATTTGGTCAGCGATTTTGGGGTTTCTTCGTGCAAACTGAGGAGGCTGCTTACAGCAAATGAAGAGAGTGAATTGGGGCCATGAGAGCTGGTTTTAGGGCTGCGGCCCCTTGAGCCTAAAAATGCCTCCAGTTGACCTTCGGAACAGGATCCAGATTTGTTGATCTCAAACCCTCCTGTAGAGACTTGGGTTTTCCTGGTGGGCAAGCCATCCCAATTTGGGGCGTCCGGCTTTGACCTACACCATCCCAGACCCAAATCTTGAGTTTCAAACCTTACACTGCTTGTTTAGGTGCTTCAACAAAAATACAGAGAGCAGACTCCTTCCCGCATCAAACAAACAGATTCTGCACCGTGGGTCGCTGTCGGCGTTTGCCCGGCCCCGCCGTTTTCGGCCGCGCCGCCCAAAGGAATCCGGGGTCCCCGTCTCGTCTTGCCCACCTGCGTGGTGGACCACCTGGGGTGCCACGGTGCCACCTGCAGCTGTTGTTTTTGTCAAGTCATTTTCCGTCATTTTCCCCTTGTTGGCTACGTTCATGTTTGTGGTGTGGATACTCTCCGACATTTTTTTTGGGCATGTTCATATTTGACACTATGCACATGCTTGTTTTGATGTTCGTTGACACCTTGGCTATGCACTCCACACCGTGGCACCTTCTGTTGCTGCACATGGTTAGCTGCATTAAAACCAGCCACTATAGTGGATGTTTGTCCAATTTCTTTTGCTGGTTGACTATCCCTGTATTATCTGAGTATTGTTGGGTTATATATATATATATATCTATTTTCTACTTGCATTTTGATTGCTTTGCGTACCCCTTCCCGTTCAGAATAAATGCTGCCATCAGGGGGTTAAATGGTTCCCAGGGGCACCGGATTACAAAGAGATGTGGTTGTGTCCCTCCAAGAACTTTTGATGGTAGACTTATACCAGGTTACAAACATGTCATACCTCATATGTCCAAAAATCGGGTTTTTGCGGTATCCCGGTAGAACGTATACACCCCCAAACGAACTCTTTGCTGGGGAAGATGACGATATGAACCAGTCGATTTGCACGGAGAAACCCATTTTTACGGAGAAACCCATGTTGAGTTTACTGCAAGGTAACCTCCACCCTGACCAACAAAAAACCACCATGGCACCCTCATGGTGACCCCGTCAGCGTGCCACATACGGCGATTGTACAGACATGTCCAGCGCCCGTGCGGCGGATGCCAGTGTGGTGAAAATTGGGAGGGGCAAAGCTGGACACTTTGAAAGCTTGTGACATGGGGAGATGGGTTCCATTCCATCAGGAAAAATAGGATGAACACCCAGCAGCCAAGCTTATCTTTTTCAAGTGGCCCTGTCGAAGGTCAAGATTCAAGAGGTTCCTGTGCTGATAAGACACCTCCAATTGGGGGTTTGTCCTATCGGAGCACTTGGGGATGGTTTGGGGTTTGGGGTTGACCACGTGATCCTCAGTTATTAGTCACTAATATATCCATCTCAATAGATGCTTACATCGCCATGAATAGGACGGCTCCCAAGAATGCAACTGGAGGTCTATGTGTAGCACAAGAGGAGATAGAACAATTGGACTGGAAATTGCGGGAAAAGCACATCTAGAGCATACCATCCTGGAAAGGCATTTTATCCTTTTGGGGACCCCTATTTTTGGGTGACCGGTCCATCTGCTGCTCAAGCGCGATTCGGATTCCGAGCAGTGGATTTTCTCAGTTCCCCCAGTTGTGGAGTGTTATGGAGTGTTCTTGGCAATCTCATTGGTTGAAGCTTTAGACAAACCGGAAACCTCTCAGTGATCAACAATGTTTGCAAAATGGCTTTCGAGCATGCCGAAAATACCTATCCGGAGCCCTCCAGATCCGGAGCTATGGAGGCAGCTGGCAGACCTGCTTCAATATCTCACAGATCTGGTGGTCAAAGATGTCTAAGATCCCCAAATTGTGTGGGAATTGGGATTCACTGCGATTTCAAACATCAAAAATAGTGATCTCAGAATTGTGACATAGTTTATGGAGTTTTTGTGAGAACGCACCATGTTTGGATGTAAAACACTTGCAGCTTTCCTGCGGAACTTTCCTGGATGATCCATTGAAAAGGACATGTTCCAGTTTTCACTAGTGAAACATGTTCCAGTTTGCGAGAGACATCTGTACTATCTATCGGCCACATAAGAAATCATAAGAAACAGCGATGGCTCTGGATGGTTTAGTACTGCAAATATGACAAATTGCAATTCTTTGTCGAGTTGATTGGTACCCCACATTTTGATCCATGTCATCAGATTGCGCAACTTGGTTGTGAGATTTGAACCCGAAAATAGGGGGTAAAATAGCGAGAAATACCATGGAAAACCACCCCAAGATCGGGGTTAATTTAGTTAAAGTCATGAAGATATGCTGGGTATCTGGCACATAAAATGGGCAACATCGAGAGAGTTTTGACTTGCCCACATCGACCCATGACGAGAGTTTCGGCTCCAGCACAAAGATTTCGGCCGTGTGGGTTACTGTGAACCCAACAGAAACTCCTCGCCATCGCCATCCGTCGGGTTCAGCGCTTCGTTGTTCTGGGCTTCCTTCTGCACACCTTAGGTGATTGGTCCCTGGCTCTTCCCAACAGAATGGCGGGACAGCTGTATACCATTCCATTCTCACACTACTGTGAGCTCGCGCGATGGAGCCTTCAAGAAGCAAAGGTGGGCAGCTTCGGATGTCGAGTTGGTGGGGTAATGACCATGGCAGAAAGCCATTTATTCAAGAGATAAACACCGCTGTTCTCAGTGCATCTGGTTATTTGTTCATTGATGCATGGCTTTTGCCCCTAAGTTTTCCCAGAAACAAAATGACTAGATGATGGCATGTTCATAGAAGTTCTATGTTTTTCTCGGCCCCTAAACCCATATGGCCTCTTAAAATAGGTTTCCCACTTCCATCCATTGGTTTTATCATCCCACTTTTCTTCGTAAATGCCATACTTCGGGGTGTAGATTCACCATTTCTAGGCACCCCATGATTTTTCTCAACGCTGCCAGAGGTGTCCTTTGTGGAATATCCGTACCTCCCCGGGGTCCACACCTTCTTCGGCCCCATGCAACGACTCCGCGCCAAGAAAGCCGACAGCGGCAGCACGGGGAAGGGCCAGGGGACGCCGCTGTATGTGGCGGCGGATGGAAAGATCTTGGACGACTCCTGGGAGAGTTTGGAAGTCTTAGGACCTGTGCCGGAAGAGATGAAGAAGGCGCGAAGGGTGCGAAGTGAAGTTCCAGGGTTTGAGATTGATGAAATCTGATGAAATCTGATGGAATTGATGCAGGAATCTCGTCTATCTATATAGTTTTTTAGGATGGACACCTCATGGCAGCATTGACAGATAGTAACCCAGCTCAAGAAATCTCTTTTTTTCTTCGGGGTGTCGTTTGTGGTTTCTTCGGTGAGGTGCTGAACTACGAGATTGGGCCACAGGTGCGTGCCATCGTCTATGCTGACCTGCTGAAACCTGAGAAGGTTCGGGGATTGGGCCATGAACAGGGGTGTAAAAGCAACAAGAATGGGGATTTCATGGGATTCATAACCAACAATATGGGTGTGTATGAAGATATAGTATACCTCGTCAATTGAGGCCATTCCAAATTGGATACGCGAACATGAAGATTGAACAGCAGACTGAGGTTTGAAAAAGGATCCAGTTTTTGACTTTTAAAATCAATGGGCGGTTCTCAAGCTTGAGACTGAGCCAGTGGCGGCATATCCCATTTTTGTTAACCATTGTCCCATGTCCAACTAGACGCTTTTACGCTTGGGTTTGTTGTTCGTGTTTCCACCATTTCATTGTCAGGGTTAATTTGCTCTTTACACCACTGCAGTTGTCTGTATGTGCACAACAAAAACTGTGCCTGCCACTCACTCTCTCTCTCTCTCTGTCTCAGCTAAATCCATCGAATTTTATCTAAATAGATTCTATCCATTTCTATCGAAATAAATCCATCTATCCGTCCATAAACATTCCCAGTCGATGGATGACCGAGATTTTCACCCCCCGTGACTTGACCGTAGCAATTCCCATCTCAGTTGGATCGAAATTCATCAAATCGAATGTTCGTTTAATGCAAAAAAAGGATCCACCATCATCCCCAGTAAACTTTTCTTATGGATGCCAAAAACACCATCAATAAAAACATGGGTGGTTTATGGCATTGCTTTACTAACAGCAAAATCTTATATATTGTAATAAACTATTCCTATTTATCTGATCTACTAACATTAGTAAGTATGGGTGGCTGTATGCATTGCTTTACCATCAATGCATATGGGTGGCTTTATTATTGCTTTACTAACATTTATCTCAATCTATCCATATCTATAAATCCAATGAATCTAATCATCTAATCCAAATCTATCCTCTTTCATCCTCTTTCTCTATTTATATCTTACAAATCACCATTAAATCCCATTAATCACCATTAAATCCTTATTAAAATCCCATTAATCACCATTAAATCCTTATTAACATCCGATTAATCACCATGAAATGCCCATGGAATGCCCATGAAATCCCCATTGAAATCTTCCAAATCAGGACGCCGCCTTTGCTGCCATGGGCGCCGCCTGCCCGGTCCCTTGGTGGCAGCGCTGGCTCTGGCAGCTGAGCGGCTTCCGGCACAAGGTCTCCTCGTTGATGCGCGAGAAGATGGTGGGTGACGAGGAGAAACAGGCTGTTGGCCATCAAAACATAGGGAAAAGGTGGGAAAAACCTGGGGAACATGTGGGGAAAACCTGGGGAAAATGCGGGAAACATCATGTTGCAAACTATGGTAAGATATAAGACATTTATGGGAACATATGGCACAACTTGGTGAAAACCAAAGAAAAAATCGGTACACCGGTACACCCCCTAGGTTGTGTTGGTTTTAAATATGGTCAATTTCCCGGGTCCCCCTTTGTTGATTTAGATCATCCCCAATCAGCGACCTGAATCTGCCGCCCCATCTTTAGGCCAAGACGCTGCAAGACTTTGAGGCGGCCATACAGAAGGTGGGTGCCAAGGGAGGTACCCTGGGTGTGGTAAACGTTTGGAGATGTAGAAAAGCCATGGGGAAAGCCGTTCGGAAAATGATCAATGGTTGATGTTCCACATCGAACGGGAAGTTGGGCCCCTAGGGTACACCTCAAGTGGTTTGGCGCAGGGAGTTTTCATCCAGTGTGTATTCGGGAACCATCCCCTTTTCGCTGGCCGTATGATAAGATCCATTTTGAGGTTAGTGAAGTGGTACAATGCAGCGAGATAATATGATGTCCCTCAAAGTTCAAAAAATGGAAAGACAGGATATATATATATATATTAATATATATGTATATAAATACAGTAATGTATTTAAGCAATATGTATCCATTCTTTTTGGACAGGGAAGTCGTCCGAAGGGCGGCCATGGGCCATGGGCCATGGGGATATCAACGCGCATGGGATGAACGGCGTGAAAACGCGGATTTTGGATGTCCAGATCCCCACCCAAACCATGTGGCAAGAAAGAAGCAAGATCCCCATGACATGTTTTTATTCGTGCCTCCCAAGATGAATGGGGTTACACTCCGCGTTATACACATATTATATATATATACATATATATATATATAAAATAATCACACACACACATGCATCACATAGATACATATAGATACATAGACACATAGATAGATTAGATTAGACTAGACCAGATTAGATTAGATTTTATTAAATTAGATTCACTGATCGATAGGTCGATCGATAGGTACATACAGTTACATACACATCTCCATTTTTGTGATATCATATGGGATATATATGATATATGGTCACCAAGCCATGCAAGCCATGCAAGGCATTACATCTCCCCAAGCCCCAAGGGCCCAAGCACTTCCCAAGCACTTCCCACTCCAGGTGGAAGCCGAACTCGCCAAGCCCGACGGCTGCTTCAAGGGCGCCCCCGAGGCGCTGACGCCTCCGGCCTTGGCGTTGGCCGCGCTCTTCGCGCCGGCGGTGTGTCCACCGGAGTACAGCGGGAAGTTTGCACCGGAGCCGGGGGGGTTGGGGGTTGGGGGTTGGGGGTGGTAGGGATACTTTCAAAAAAATGATGGAAAAAGGTGGTGTCCCAAATTGTTTGCTAAGTTGGTGTAGGACTGACATAACTAAAGTTTGTGATCGACGTATCTATTGTTTATGGGATCTAACCACTACACTATTGTTGGTTACCTAAATCTGGTACTTGAGGATAGGAAAATGATGGTAGAAGTTGGGATTTTGGGTTTTACTAGTTTTCCTGAATCCAAAGTCAGTCATACATGCTTCGCAAAGAACGGTGTTGTCCACCATGAATCGTACTCCAGTTGAGAAGAAGCGAACATGTCTCCTACAATCTTATCATCTACCCTCCAGTAAATTAACATAGACCCTGGTAGATAGGGGTTGGAAGACTAGTTTTCACTAAACATGGGTTATTTTCAGGGTCTATGTTAATTTACCAGAGGGTACATCCAGCACTCGCAAATTCTTGCTTGTGGAACCTTACATCCCCAGATAGAAAATTACCCTCTTACAATCAAACAAGGCAATGGACAATTCCCCATTTATGGACGATTCGCAGGCAAACCTCCATGGCATAGTTACCTAGTTCGGGGATTTCCCAGCCATTGAATCCCATTGAATCCCATTCAACCACTGTAAAATCCCCATGATGATCTTTGAATCCCAAAGATCTGCAGATCATGTTAAATCCCATGTTAAATCCATTAATTCCCATTGTTAAATCCCATGAAATCACCGAAAAGTCTCCCATGAAATCCATGGCTCTCCAGGACATCACTCCCGAGACCTTCACGGAGCCGCAGCAAGAGCGCATCCAGGGCTGGCGCCAGCGGCCCATTGGACAATTCACCCTGGAGGTCTACCGTCTTCACCGCATGCGCTGCGTGCCGTCTTCCGCCGCCTAAGGCAGCTGGAGATCGATGAAGATCGATGAAGATCGATTCACCGAAAGTGAAAGTGACAGGAAACCAGACTGGTGAAAAATTGATCACCAGATCACCAGCCAAATATTTGGGGTTCCCTGTCTTTCTTTACTTCTGGGAATGTCTGTGGAATCTTACAGCCGATGTTGAAGCTGCGCGATCTGCAACGCGCCAAAAGGGTGAAGGGGGCGGACTTGCAGAGACCAATTTTTTCGCAAGCAGTAGACTGTTAGTAGGCCATAGCTACCCACTATTTTCTACATTTCAAGAGAAGAATACACCTCTCGGTTTTCGAAGCAACCAAGGTAAGGTCTCCAATTGATGGCATGGTGCACATCATCTAACAGCAACCTTTCTTTCCCCTGGCACCAGGCGATTCTGTGCTGCTGAGTCTGACTGGTTTACCTTGATGGATCCAGTCTTGGTATTTGAAGGAGCATCCAATATGGGTGTGTTGGATGATTTTGTTTGCTACATGGTACCCTCTGGTAATTTAACATAGCTATGGAAAATCACCATGTTTAATGGGAAAATCCACTATAAATGGCCATTTTCAATAGCTATGTTAGTTTACCAGAGGGTACTCTATTTTGCTTGAAAACCAGCCTATCTCATCCCATAGCGCCATCGGCAGTTGCTGGAGAGTTTGATATCTTCACAGCACCTGCGGATGTTTGAAAGTCATCTCTGACCAGTCACCATTTGGTCTGAGCACATCAACATCTTTTGTTGCTGATGTAGAGCCTCCAATTTCGGAATACCATCTGATTTACTTCATGTCAATGTGTCATGCTTAAATACTGCAAGATTCTCATAACACATTTTTCCACCCAGAGTGAGAGACTCACTCCGTGCGTCTTCACCTGGAAAAACCTCGACTAGAAGACCACTTAAGTTATCTACTGGTCCAAGAATGAAAGAAGGCCAGGAACAAATTTTCCCGCTTATAATCTGGGATTTCTGTTGTTTGGCCATTCCCATTTTTTCTGTTCCCGCCGGGTTTTTCGCGCATTTCTACGACTTTGTTTCGCAGATGGGGAACTGACCTTGCGATGGGCAAAAGATGGGCGCTGGAAGAGATCCATCTGCCTGAAGGTCATATGGGGCCATGGATGCAGGAGACGAATGAGTTGGCCAATTACAACAAAATCCCATGGTTTATCATCATTTTACTTAAAATATTATGGGGGTATACAATGGTATACACCAGTTTAAGACAGACATAAGAAAAACAGGTTTGTCACTGTTGCTTGTAGAACATCCTCGGTCGAAACTGCTCATCTTTGAGTTCTTAAAATGGCACAGATCAAGACAGGTGAAACATATCAAAGCAACGTTTACATCAACTTTTTTTCATCAATGAAGTTTTTAAGTGAAGAACAAATTATAGTATCCATTTTTTTATTTTGGGTACTCCATTATTTATTGGACAAAACCCGGTTGATTTTGTACTTGTGGTGTGTTTTTTATTTTCCACGGAGCAATCGCTGACTGGATCATCTGGACCATCTGCTGCTGGACATTGAAGCTGATGAGGATGGCCACAGCACTGATTGTATCAACACACGAGCCGGTGCAGGATGTGAAGATGAGCCAGTGCTTCAGAATATTTCAGAATCCACAACTTATGTCTGTTTCAGACTCACTGCTTCAACTTCTAAAAATATTGAAAATCAAGGGATTGGCCCATTTCCAGCTTCCTATCAATTGATCTACTCCCGATCATTCCAGGCGGATCATTCCATTTCCTCCTTCAAAATAGATATTTTGATACCAAGTGTTCATCGATTCCATCGATTCCATCGAATCCATCGAATCATATCTTTGCCGAATGAGTTTTTTTTTTCGGTTTTACCCTGCAGTTTCACCGAGTTTCACCATCCCTGGCGACGGTTTCCGGTCCGTTGCCGGTCCGCCGGTCCGCCACATGGCTGAAAAAAGCCATGGCCACGAAAGCTCGGCAGGGAGTCCCGGCTGTGCTGCAAGGACACGACAAGATGTTGGGATTACGTCAGGAATTGTTTCACTGAGTTCCTTGGCGAATAATTTCCAAGGATTGCCCATGTTTGTCTGTCTTCGATCTGCTTAACGATGTCAAGGGCATCTGTTGGTTCATGTAAGTCTCTGTATATCATTGGAGTTGATGCTGACTATAGTTGATATACCTGCCAAGAAGTGACAAGTCTATGGAAATCATTGTGACGCTACTGTAGCAAATCTGAAACCCGGTGCATGCGTGGAAATGCTGTATACAATTTTTGAAGAGTGACGCACCCGCCATGAGACCTGATCTTTTCATCTGACTTTTTAGATCTTTCTAGTGGGTTTTCCTAATGTTACTTTGTACCTGGACCAGCGTAGGTCACCAGTATGCCATCTTTGTTCAGATCAGAGGTCGCTGCAAGCTGTGCCAGGTAGCGGCTCAAACATCGAGTTCCCCAGCCGAGGCGCTGTTCACTGTTAAAACCGAGAACTGGTGGATTTTGTTTGGTTCCAAAATAGCGAATTGAGATGGATTTGTAAACATGGTGCAAAGCAAAGGGCGTTTCATTGACATGGCTGCCGTGTTCTTTGGCGAAAGCCTGCAGGGGCTTTGTGATGCATGCTGTTCTTGAAGCTTCACTGAGGACCTATGATATCCGCTGTTTTACACAACACTACCCCCAAAACTGTTTGAAAACCAAACTCTCCAGAATGAAGCTGTTAAGGTGTTTGACTTGAACCATTTGCCAAGCACTTCAAACAAGTTCAAGTAGACTAAGTAGACTAGACAGATACTAAGCAGAAGTGTGTTGAGAATCAACTCTAAAAGAAAACATATTATGAGGCTTACGCCTGACAGCCGGGCGCCGGCCAAAGCAGACCCGTGGAAGGTATGCGTTGGGTGTAATCCATGTCCATGTTCTGGTGTTGTTGTTGTTGTTGTCGTCGTGGTCGTCGGTTTTTTTTTGTTGTTGTTGTTGGCCGATGTTGGCCCTATTTGGGCGCAGGTGTGCCCCTGTCTTGGCCCTAGGTTGGCCCATGTAGCCCACATCTTGGCGTCATGTCAACCCAGGTAGCCCACATCTTGACCGATGTTGGCCCTATCTTGGCCTATGTAGTCCCTATCTTGCCCTTATGTCGGCCCATGTAGCCCACATCTTGGCCGATGTTGGCCCTATGTTGGCGCAGGCTTGCCCCTATCTTAGCCTTATGTTGACCCATGTAGCCCTTATGTCGGCCCATGTAGCCCACATCTTGGCCGATGTTGGCCCTATGTTGGCGCAGGCTTGCCCCTATCTTAGCCTTATGTTGACCCATGTAGCCCACATCTTGGCCGATGTTGGCCCTATGTTGACACCAAGGCCGTCCAGATGTCCAGTTTTCCGTTCCGGACCCCTTCCGAAGACCCAAAACCATGAAAAACCCATGGTTTTTTAACGTCGCCAAGATGAAACCTGGAGACGGCAAAGGCCACAAAACCCTGTAAAAAACGATGTTTTTTGAACACCACACGCAGAATACACTGTAAATTACAACGATAATCGTGGGTCGGGAGTGAACCGGAATCGACACGAGGTAAGTACGAGGTGGTCGGCGGCAGGGGCGGCGGCCAGCCTATTTAACCTTCGGTTACCAACCGAAGGCCTCCGGCAATGCCACGGGCACGGCCCCGGGGCCGGCGCCCGGATTTATGAGGCTTACGCCTGACAGCCGGGCGCCGGCAAAAGCAGACCCGTCAGGCCGAGCCGGGTTTGAATTCGACCCCGGCTGGTGGTGGTGGGGGGTGTTGTTGCGTGTAGGTTGGCGTCTTGGTGTGGTTGTGGTTGTTGTTGTTGTTGTTGTTGTTGTTGTTGTTGTTGTTGTTGTTGTTGTTGTTGTTGTTGTTGTTGTTGTTGTTGTTGTTGTTGTTGTTGTTGTTGTTGTTGTTGTTGTTGGTTGTTGGTGTTGTTGTTGTTGTTGTTGTTGTTGTTTGTTGTTGTTGTGTTGTTGTTGTTGTTGTTGTTGTTGTTGTTGTTGTTGTTGGTTGTTGTTGTTGGTGGTGTTGTTGTTGTTGGTTGTTGTTGTTGTTGTTGTTGTTGATGTTGTATTTGGGCGCAGGTTTGCCCCTGTCTTGGCCCGAGGTTGTTGTTGTTGTTGTTGTTGTTGTTGTTGTTGTTGTTTGTCGTGTTGTTGTTGTCGTTGTTGTTGTATTTGTTGTGTGTTTGTGTTGTTGTTGTTGTTGTGGTTGTTGTTGGTGTTGTTGTTGTTGTTGTGTTGTTTTGGGTTGTTGTTGTTGTTTGTTGTTGTTGTTGTTGTTTTTTTGTTGTTTGTCTGTTGTTGTTTGTTGTTGTTGTTGTTGTTGTTGTTGGTGTTGTTGTTGTTGTTGTTGTCGTTGTCGTCCTTGTTTTTTGTTGTCGTTGTTGTTGTTGTTGTTGTATTTGGGCGCAGGTTTGCCCCTGTCTTGGCCCTAGGTTGTGGTGGTTGTTGTTGTTGTTGTTGTTGTTGTGGTTGTTGTTGGTGTTGTTGTTGTTGTTGTTGGCCGATGTTGGCCCTATTTGGGCGCAGTTTTGCCCCTGTCTTGGCCCTAGGTTGGCCCATGTAGCCCACATCTTGGCCGATGTTGGCCCTATCTTGGCCTATGTAGTCCCTATCTTGGCCTTATGTCGGCCCATGTAGCCCACATCTTGGCCGATGTTGGCCCTATGTTGGCGCAGGCTTGCCCCTATCTTAGCCTTATGTAGTCCCTATCTTGGCCTTATGTCGGCCCATGTAGCCCACATCTTGGCCGATGTTGGCCCTATGTTGGCGCAGGCTTGCCCCTATCTTAGCCTTATGTTGACCCATGTAGCCCACATCTTGGCCGATGTTGGCCCTATGTTGGCACCAAGGCCGTCAAGATGTCCAGTTTTCCGTTCCGGACCCCTTCCTAAGACCCAAAACCATGAACTAGACGACGGTTGGCCCGAGAGCGAAAAACACGTTTTTCAAGCAGCTCTGAGTATGGTAGTCGTAAAAATAGTCGGTGAATGGTTGGTGAATTTTATATGAGCTATGGAGGGATAAGTTGTGAAAAGTAAGATTGATTAAGAAGAGGATACATGTGACAACCCATGCATATGCACTGTGCTGCTTGTTATAAAGGGCATCATGTGACACTTGTCTTGCACCCACAGAGAGACATAGATAGAGAGAAAGGGAGGGAGGGAGGGAGGGAGAGAGAGAGAGAGAGAGAGAGAGAGGGAGAGAGGGAGAGAGAGAGAGAGAGAGAGGGAGAGAGAGAGCAGGGTCTTCTGTTGTTAGTATTGAGACACTATATTGCAAGACAAGATATTAAAGATGTATTATAGGCAGGCGAGACAAGTATTATCAAGACAGTATATTACAAGTACAATTCTGAAGACACTAGTTTGCATCGTATCCTTCGTTTTGTTTTTCACACACAGGACCTTTTACACACAGACGCTTTTGCACAGAAGCTGTTACACACAGGCGCTTTTACATACAGAGACTTTTACACACAGACGCTTTTACACACAGACGCTTTTACACACAGACGCTTTTACACACAGACACTTTTACACACAGACACTAGACACTTTTACACACATAGGCTATAGGCTTTTACACACAGAGGCCTTTACACACAGACGCTTTTACACACAGAACCTTTTACACACAGACGCTTTTAGACACAGAAGCTTTTACACACAGAAGCTTTTACACACAGACTCCTTTACACACAGACGCTTTTACGCACAGGAACTTTTACACACAGACACTTTTACACACAGACGCTTTTACACACAGACCCTTTTACACACAGACCCTTTTACACACAGACACTTTTACACACATACGCTTTTCTTTTACACACACACACACTTTCACACACAGAGGCTTTTACACACGGACGCTTACACAGAGACTTTTACACACAGACGCTTTTACACACAAAAGCTTTTACACACAGACGCCTTTACACACGGACGCTTTTACACACAGACGCTTTTACACACAGACGCTTTTGCACACAGAAGCTTTTACACGCAGACGCTTACACAGACGCTTTTACACACAGACACTTTTACACAGAATTTTTTACACACATACGCTTTTACACACAGACCCTTTTACACACAGAAGCTTTTACACACAGACCCTTTTACACACAGACGCTTTTACACACAGACGCTTTTACAGGCAGATGCTTTTACACACACACATACTTTCACACACAGAGGCCTTTACACAGAGAAGCTTTTGAATAGTGTCGCTCACTGACATTTTATGGTCATGAACTCAAACTTTTCTGTTTTTGACATCAAGCACATGATGGCATCGAGCTCTGTTGCAAACGTTTGCAGACATTTCGCTAGTGAAGTATTGTCACACGTGTGATTTACAGCATCATGGTACCGATCTTTTTTGAGCCATTTATGTGGGATTATCCATTAAAAAAATGAAATAACATGTGTCATACACAGCATCATGGTACCGAGCTTTTTTGGGCCATTTATGTGGGATTTTCCATACTAAAAGGAAATAACATGTGTCATACACGGCATCATGGTACCGAGCTTTTTTGATAGTTTCTGTGGGCTATTCCTAGAAAAAAATGAGATATTATGTGTCATTTACTGCATTATGGTATTGGACCTTTTTTTGTGCAAACGCTTGCAGACATTTCACTAGTGAAGTGTAGTCACATGTGTGATTTACAGCATCACGGTACCGATCTTTTTTGGGCCATTTATGTAGGCTTTTCCATTAAAAACATGAAATAACATGTGTCATACACGGCATCATGGTACCGAGCTTTTTTTTGGGCCATAATGAAATAACATGCGTCATACACAGAGGCTTTTACACACAGACGCTTTTACACGCAGATGCTTTTACACACACACACACTTTCACACACAGAGGCTTTTACACACAGACCCTTTTATACACAGAGGCTTTTACACAGAAACACTTTTACAAACAGACACTTTTACCCACAGAAGCTTTACACACACACACACTCGCGTTTCTTTTACACACACACTTTCACACACAAAGGCTTTTATACACAGACGCTTACACAGAAGCTTGAGCAGTGTCTGGCGATGCAAGTGGAATGCTGACCATCCAAACAATGCACATGCTAAATATTTATATCTGTTGTAATGCTCCCATACATCAACCGCAGTGCAAGCTTGTATGACGATCCAGCATCAGTTCAGTTTCACTGTAAAGAACAATTCTTACAAAACCATAAACGGCTGCAGGAACATGCGTTTGGAATACTTAACTCGAAGATTCTACAACACACAACATCATCACGAAGGATTCACTACAACATGACCACAGACGCAAGAAACAAAACTGCACAAGCATTGAATGCCTCTTTCAGCCTCTCATCATTGAATGCCCAACCTCAGTCGGACACAGCATTCATGAATCCAACATACATCGAAAAGCCGCAACACAAACAAAGTTCCAAAACTGTACATCGTGACTGTCATCATCACCCTCACTGCAACTAAAGCAACCGAGCTCCACACATCGCTAGCGCGGGTGCTATCAGCTATCAGCCCCTACAGAGCATGGAACAATCACAAAACACAATCTGCAAAGAATCAATGCAAGACCATATCCACAGAAAAAAGATGTCGCAAGTATTGCTTTCAAGGCATCTCTGCATTCACTTGAGGCTCCGACCAAACGATTCTTTTGTAGAAGATGCAGTTGAATGCCGTTCGCACAGACTTGTGCGGTAAAACTCCATGCTTGAATTGGAACAATCAGAACACAATCACCAAAGAATGAACGCAACACCATGTCCACAGAGACAGAACACAGACACCTTTGCACACAGACCATTTTACACACAAACGCTTTTACACACAGACACTTTTACACACAGACCATGTTACACACAGTCACTTTCACACACAGAAGCTATTACACACAGACGCTTTTACACACAGAAGCTTTTACACACAGAAGCTTTTACACACAGGAGCTTTTACACACAAACGCTTCCGCACACAGAAGCTTTTACACACAGGAGCTTTTACACACAGACACCTTTACACACACAGACCATTTTACACACAGATGCTTTTACTAAACACAGAAGCTTTTACACACAGACCCTATTTTACACACAGACGCTTTTACACACAGAAGCTTTTACACACAGACACTTTTACACACAGAAGCTTTTAAACACAGAAGCTTTTACACACAGTCACTTTCACACACAGAAGCTTTTACACACAGACGCTTTTACACACATAAGCTTTTACACACAGAAGCTTTTACACACAGACATCTTTACACACAGACCATTTTACACTGCTTTTACACACAGACACTTTTACACACAGACCATGTCACACACAGTCACTTTTACACACAGAAGCTTTTAAGCACAGAAGCTTTTACAGACAGACCCTTTACACACAGACGCTTTTATACACAGACGCTTTTACACACAGAAGCTTTTACACACAGACGCTTTTACACACAGTCACTTTCACACACAGAAGCTTTTACACACAGACGCTTTTACACACAGAAGCTTTTACACACAGACGCTTTTACACACATAAGCTTTTACACACAGAAGCTTTTACACACAGACACCTTTACACACAGACCATTTTACACTGCTTTTTCACACAGACACTTTTACACACAGAACCTGTCACACACAGTCGCTTTTACACAGAAGCTTTTAAACACAGCAGCTTTTACATACAGACCCTTTTACACACAGACGCTTTTACACACAGACGCTTTCACACACAGACGCTTTTACACACAGAAGGTTTTACACACAGTCACTTTTACACACAGAAGCTTTTACACACAGACGCTTTTACACTTTTACCCACAGACGCTTTTGCAAACAGACGCTTTTACACACAGACGCTTTTACACACAGACACTTTTACACACAGACGCTTTTACACACAGACACTTTTCCACACAGACGCTTTTACACACAGACGCTTTTACACACAGACGCTTACACAGAGACATTTACACAGAGTCTTCTTTACACACAGACGCTTTTACACTTTTACCCACAGACGCTTTTACACACAGACGGTTTTACACACAGACGCTTTTGCAAACAGACGCTTTTACACACAGACGCTTTTACACACAGACACTTTTACACACAGACGCTTTTACACACAGACACTTTTCCACACAGACGCTTTTACACACAGACGCTTTTACACACAGACGCTTACACAGAGACATTTACACACAGTCTCCTTTACACACAGACGCTTTTACGCTTTTACCCACAGTCGCTTTTACACACAGACGGTTTTACACACAGACGCTTTTACACGCAGACGCTTTTACACGCAGATGCGTTTTAAAACACACGCACACACGCTTTCACACACAAACTTTTACACACAGACGCGTTTACGCACAGACGCTTTTACACACAGACGCTTTTACACGCAGAAGCTTTTTACACACGCACACACGCTTTCACACACAAACGCTTTTACACACAGACGCTTTTACACATAGACGCTTTTACACACAGACGCTTTTACACACAGACGCTTTTACACACAAAAGCTTTTACACACAGACGGTTTTACACACAGACACTTTTACACGCAGACGCTTTTACACGCAGATGCGTTTTACACACGCACACACGCTTTCACACACAAACGCTTTTACACACAGACGCGTTTACACACAGACGCTTTTACACGCAGACGCTTTTACACGCAGATGCGTTTTACACATGCACACACGCTTTCACACACAAACGCTTTTACACACAGACGCGTTTACACACAGACGCTTCTACACGCAGACGCTTTTACACGCAGATGCGTTTTACACACGCACACACGCTTTCACACACAAACGCTTTTACACACAGACGCGTTTTCTACACACAGACGCTTTTACACGCAGAAGCTTTTTACACACGCACACACACTTTCACACACAAACGCTTTTACACACAGACGCTTTTACACACAGACGCTTTTACACACAGACGCTTTTACACACAGACGATTTTACACACAGACGTTTTTACACACAAAAGCTTTTACACACAGACGGTTTTACACACAGACGCTTCTACACGCAGATACGTTTTACACACGCACACACGCTTTCACACACAAACGCTTTTACACACAGACGCGTTGACACACAAACGCTTTTACACAGGACGCTTTTACACGCAGATGCTTTTTACACACGCACACACACGCTTTCAAACACAAACGCTTTTACACACAGACGCTTTTACACACAGACACTTGTACAGAAACGAAAGCGTCCATCGCAATTTTTCCTCAGTTTTTGACGTCCAACGTCCATTTCGTGCGAAAGGGTTACGATTGACCAAGTAAAATCGCAATTTTTCCTCAGTTTTTGACGTCCAACGTCCATTTCGAGCGAAAGGGTTACGATTGACCAAGTAAAATCGCAATTTTTCCTCAGTTTTTGACGTCCAACCTCCATTTCGTGTGTAAGGGTTGCGATTGACACCTCAAAGTCGCAATTTTTCCTCAGTTTTTGACGTCCAACGTCCATTTCGTGCGTAAGGGTTGCGCGGGACAAAGTAAAGTCGCAATTTTTCCTCAGTTTTTGACGTCCAACGTCCATTTCGTGCGAAAGGGTTGCGCGGGACGCTTCAAAGTCGCAACTTTTCCTCAGTTTTTGACGTCCAACGTCCATTTCGTGCGAAAGGGTTGCGCCGGACGCTTCAAAATCGCAATTTCACCTAGGTTTTGGACGTCCAACGTCCATTTCGCGCGAAAGGGTTGCGTTTCGTGGCGCTCCGGCGGCACCGCCCCCGCCTTAAGAGAGAATAGAAGAAGAGCGAGAGGAGATCTGCAGATGTGAAGGTGTGAAGATGTAGATCTGCAGATGTGAGGGTGTGAAGATGTAGATCTGCAGATGTGAAGGTGTGATGATGTAGATCTGCAGATGCGAAGGTGTGAAGATCTAGATCTGCAGGTGTGAAGGTGTGAAGATCTAGATCTGCAGGTGTGAGGGTGTGAAGATCTAGATCTGCAGGTGTGAAGGTGTGAAGATCTAGATCTGCAGGTGCGAGGGTGTGAAGATCTAGATCTGCAGGTGCGAGGGTGTGAAGATCTAGATCTGCAGGTGTGAAGGTGTGAAGATCTAGATCTGCAGATGTGAGGGTGTGAAGATCTAGATCTGCAGGTGTGAGGGTGTGAAGATCTAGATCTGCAGGTGTGAAGGTATGAAGATCTGCAGATGTGAGGGTGTGAAGATGTAGATCTGCAGATGTGAGGGTGTGAAGATCTAGATCTGCAGATGTGAAGGTGTGAAGATCTAGATCTGCAGATGTGAGGGTGTGAAGATCTAGATCTGCAGATGTGAAGGTGTGAAGATCTAGATCTGCAGGTGTGAGGGTGTGAAGATCTAGATCAGCAGGTGTGAGGGTGTGAAGATCTAGATCAGCAGATGTGAAGGAGTGAAGATCTAGATCTGCAGATGTGAAGGTGTGAAGATCTAGATCTGCAGGTGTGCGGGTGTGAAGATCTAGATCAGCAGGTGTGAAGATCTAGATCTGCAGATGTGAAGGTGTGAAGATCTAGATCAGCAGATGTGAAGGAGTGAAGATCTAGTATAACGGCTGCTTTTTTACGAAGAACCCTTCGCAGGCGCTCTCGGGAAAAAGAATCAGTGGGTAGGCGGGGCAGTCTTGCTTGTTCCATTGTAGTCCTTTAATTATTGATAGCAGCTGATTCTTACAGTTGGAAAGTCTCTTTTCATCGGTTGCCTTGCTTTGACATCACACACATAGACACATGTACCATTGCTGCAGCCGTTTAGCTATTTCGGTCAGAGGCTCGGCGAGTTGGATTTGGGTTACTGAGCTATTGCGTACCAGGTCCTCGTGACGAAGCGGAAGTCCGAAGATTCGTGGGAGTTGAGCAGTTGGAGGGGTACCAGCATCCAAGAGTGTCCGGCAGCCATGGCAGAGTTGTTGATGCTCGCTCGGACTTTTGCGCTTCTTTCCTTGTCACGCATGAGGTATTGGAAAGAACCCATGCAACTGTTATAGATCCGCTTCAGTGTCGGCTGTCTTGCCGATGGCATTGAGACGGCGATAGTTGAAGTTTACCGCATAGGACACAGTACATAAACTATATATGTTTGGCAGATGTTTCGGTGTCTTTTTCGCACATGCTGTTCCACGAACATACCTGCTTTTGTCGCTCTGCCGTCTTGAGGAAAAAAGAACTTGCAGACACCGGAGATTGCCGCATGCTCACCGAGATTCCTGTCAGAGACTGGGAAAACTGTGATGCAGTACCTTCGACGCTCAGCGCCTTGCTTGGCGTTGTGGTGCCGGGGCAACTGCGTAAAGTTGAGACAGTCTTCGTAGTCTCCGACTTGCAAATTTTAGGCATTTCGTCAGTGAAGAGCGAAACGGATGAGTGGCTGATCGCGTCTTGTGTGCGATGCAAGCGGGCCAGCCCTTGTGCGCAACATCCTGACGGAAGCACGGAAAAGCGCCTGGCCGTCAGATTGACCTTGGCCGATGGCAACAGTCAATGCTCCGTGATGTTGTATCACGAGTTACTGCTGAAGGCAGCAGTGCTGATGGAAATAACTTTGCCAGAGCCGCTGGCTGATTCCAAAGAGCTGCGCGCAACTCTCAGAGACATGTTCCGGAATGCTCAGTGGATTTGCCGTTTCACCTTCAAGGAGAACGACTTCCAGCAATCCTTGGAATTGGAGTGTCGCGACATTGGTCCCTGCCTGCGGCTTCAGCCAACTGTCGTGCTGATGACCCCACCGAGCGGCCAGTTGAGTCTGCCTCTTTGCCGCTTGAACAATGGTTGCCCAGTGGCGCCGTTGAAAGCGGTGACAGTGGATTCGCATCTCGGACTGGTCTCCGTGGGCAAGGTGGATGCAAACTTTTTGCGTGCTTTGGTGTGCTTCAACAACGTGAAGTTGCCAGATGATGAAGCATTGTAGCAAGACAATACAGCCACCTCGGCCATGCGAGCGAAGCGATCCTTTGACTGCCTTTTGTCGAAGACAGATACATCTCCTTTCCAAGTGAAACTTCGCATGGCTGGTCCGGCTTCGGTTGTCAACTGGTTGCTCCAGGGCCGTACCGGAGAAATCCATCAAGTGGTCTTGGCCCAGACAGAGCACATCGAAGAGTGGAGTGTTCTCTGGCATGTCCCCGTGGATGCAGCCGCCAAGGACACCGTCACGGCCTACTTTCACCGACTGGCCACGGCAGAGCTGACAGTAGATGACCCCCAATTGAATCCAAATGGACGCTTGTCAAGAGGCTTCATGTCGTCAGAGACAGCATGCCGGAAGAGGCACGTAGCTCCACAGCTTGGACGAACACACTGCCGGCGTCATCCGAGGTCGCAGCCACCGGATTGGACGAACCGATGTGAACTGATGTTTGTTCCGCAGCAGTCAGTCGGAGACTGGTTCTGAAGCGTCTTGCTGATTTTCCTGGCTCCGCATGTTTGCGCAAGCATGCCCAGTCGCAGCCACCCGATCCAACGAAGAGATGTGAGCTTTGGCTTGTTCCGCAGCACTCAGTCGGAAACGGAACTTGAAGCGTCTTGTTGATTTGCCTCGCTCCGCGTGCTTGGGACAACGTAGCTGCTCACAAAGACATTTCTCGGATTTGGCTCCTACATTTTCTGCAGTTTTGTGCAACTTCACGCAACATGTCGACTTCGCAGAAAAAAAGCAAGGCATTTCGACATGTCTGATTGTTTGCAAGTCTAGCATGGCTTCTGGTTGCATGCTGCGTCGCCATGATTGAAAATTACGCAAGTCTGTGATGCTCTTATATGCATCTCCGCTGTCATGAGGCCACGACCCTGGACTCGAGCGGACAGGCTCCGATGGATCACTGAGCTGGACCGTTCCAGTGTTTTCACGAGCTGGGATCTCAGTGCGATTTTTTCTGTCGAGATTGTAGACAACAATCTGGTTTGGCTCACTCTTCCTCACTGATATCAATCTGGTTTGGCTCACTCTCCATCACTCTCACTCACCGTGACTCACTGTCCATGCGCTCCACCAACCGACCATGAAAGTTTTGCAGGTGTGTGATGCTTCTTTGCATCTGCGTTTTCGTCAGGCCAGGGCCCCGGGCACTGGTGGGGGGAAGAGAGCGATAGGCTGCTGCCACATCTTGTTGCAGTCATGCGATTACAGTTTGTAACTAAAAGATGGATACAGCCTAGGATAAGAGTCTCAGTGCAGGGTACCGTCAGGACCCAGGACCGACCATGCAAGTTTTGCAGGTCTGTGATGCTTCTTTGCATCTGCGTTTTCGTCAGGCCAGGGCCCCGGGCACTGGTGGGGGGGAGAGAGCGATAGGCTGCTGCCACATCTTGTTGCAGTCATGCGATTAGAGTTTATGACCAAAAGATGGGTACAGCCTAGGATAAGAGTCTCAGTGCAAGGTACCGTCAGGACCCAGGACCCTAATCCCAGCAAGATTCTGGAAGGGAGCATCAGGGCAACCCCATTATATGAGATCGTGGTACTGACTTTGTCCCATTATATTTGATATCGTAGCACTGAGTTTGCCCCAGCCCACCGACCTCCGCCTCCTGCCAGGTCCGCCCGTTTATATTTTTTGGGGAGATGGCAAACCACCTTGGTTGGGGGGCCCCAAAGCACACGCCCGTCATTGCATATCGATACACGTTGGTTTTCGCGTCGCATCGTTGTCCTTCTTTCTGGTTCGCATGGAAACGGGACTTCGCCACCTTACCCCTCGGCACATGCACACACGATACAAGGTATACGTGTCCAGGCTCCTCCTCAGGTCTTATGGTTTTAAAAGGAAGTGATGGTGTACCATGGCCTTGCCATCAGCCACGGTACATCTATTGTCACGTCCTCCCAATTGAATCTATGATAACCTTCGGCCTGTAACCCCGGTTCCCCCCGATCTCTTGTTGTGGGCAGATAGGCCTCTCTCTGGACGGACGGACTTTTCTAAGTAAAAGAAAAGCAAAAACTATTTTCTGTTGCTTCTTCAAAGTGATCCCCTTTGAGAAGGCCCATTGACCTTTTTTGGGATTGATCGAGTGGCCTCAAATTGATGGTTGACGAGGTCATTTTGAAGAAGCAAGTAACTAGCTATTTGCTGGAGAAGAACATCACGGCGATCACCAAGGTCATCACAGATGTGTGAAGAAAAGGGTGAGCAAGGAGAACAACAGCTACCTTGCTGTTTTGAAGCCAGGAGAAACACCTCGCCACTGCCCAGGCGAAACAGATGGACGCGTTACAGTGGCTGGCGGTGGTGTCATGTGGTTCCCACCTATCAGCAGACAAACTCAACATGTACACACACGAGACGTGTGACTGGCTATCTGCCTGCGAGGGTATCCACCTCCGTCCAAAACGCGACGGACGACCAGGTTGTCCTCGTGCGCGCTTTGGTTCAGCTGCTGCAAGCAGTAATCGCGTCAAGCTGTTGCAGGACAATCTCGGGACTGACAAAAGTTTTAGTTAGGCTCGCCATGACATTACACACTTGGTCACGTATTGTGATGCGGTGCATATCGTCGAATCATTGTCTCACAGCTATGGAATATTTCGATTGACAACCTTAGCGATTTGCTTACACTGTTCAAATATATATATATATATTATATTTCAAATATATATTATATATGTAACTATTGCCCGTTCCTATTACAATATTCTCAGGGGCTAGCGGCTAGGATGGTTCCCCCACCTTGGCGGGGGGCAGGTCGGTTCGGCGCCTGACTCAGCACCTCCGTGAGCAACTACTCCAAGGCAGGCTCTTGCCTCTGGGCTGCAGCTCCAGTTCCGGGAGTTTTGACGATGAGTTTTTTTTTAAAGAAATTGGACGAACCGATGTGAACTGATGTTTGTTCCGCAGCAGTCAGTCGGAGACATCATCATCATCATCATGATCATGATCATGATCATGATCATCATCATCATCATCATGATCATGATCATCATCATCATCATCATCATCATCATCATGTGCCAGCGATGTTTACCAGCCACAGGGCATGCAGAAAGAATTCACAAAATGTGCGGCTGCGCTCGAAAGAGTGCCGAACATTACTTTGGTCAGCGAAAGTATGGTGAGCACACCATCGTTTTGATAAGGAGCCAAAGCCTGGTTCGGTCAACAGCAGAGAAACACAACACAAGCGCCAGAATGCATAACGCAAGCGCCTTAGGAGCCAAGGTCTTGGGTTGCGAGGTGCTGGCCTGAGGCACACCATCGTTTTGATAAGGAGCCAAAGCCTGGTTCGGTCAACAGCAGAGAAACACAACACAAGCGCCAGAATGCATAACGCAAGCGCCTTAGGAGCCAAGGTCTTGGGTTGCGAGGTGCTGGCCTGAGGTTGTTTTGAATGTGTGTTAAACATAATATGGTGTTCAATATGTCAGCCACACCAACAGTTTGTTCCCCACACACACACACAAACTCACCTACCTACATACATACCTACATACATACCACCATCGTCCCTCCATCACTCTCATACTTCCTCTTCCCTTCTCGCTTTCTCTGCTCAGTCTAAGTCTAAAGAAGTTGGTAACATGTGGGGTTATCCGGTCCTTTAATTTTTAGTTCCGCGAAAGTGAATTTTATCTGAGTAGTCTGGACTGATGACAGTTTCGCTTGTCTGACACGCCTATCTTCCAATGGAAGATGTGGATTAGCTGAAACAGTCGGCCTTTGTTTTTGTGTTGACTCCGACAGTGCTTCGTTTGTCTCCGTCTTGGATCTCGTGTGTGTGTGTTGTTGGTGTTTTCGTTTGTTTTAGAGAACAACAAACAGCGCTGTAGTTGATCGTGAATTGACGCCATGGTCTATTCGATCAGTTGATTATCTGATATTGAAAGAGGGAGATCGTTCCGAAGAGCGACTGGAAGTCGTGGAATTTCCAGAGGTGTTCTGACATTTCAGGGATGTACGTTGAGAACGATGTCCAAGCATCAAGCTCTGGTATCACTGAACTCTATGGAGTATTGCTGACATCAGCGCTGACGATGGTTGTGGATATGGATGGGCTGTTTATTTATGATGAGCGAAGTGTTGGAGGAACAACCGTCTATTTCCTTGAGGATCAGTTGATTTCTCAGAGACAGTTATACGTTTTGGAAACTTCGAATGCTTCAGAAGAGTTTATACTTCATTTCCGTTGAGGTGCTTGGAATATCGAAGTCTCCTGGCGAATACGACGTATTCTACGAGTTTGACCTTGAAGGTATGGCGAAGTTCATACTGGATATGCATCTGAGTGTGTATAGAGAGAAATGAATGTCATGTCGAAAGGGGGTGTGGAAGTTTGTACCCTTGTGGGGTGCAACTTGGCATTGGTGCGACCTGACTTTCATTGAGCCCTCAGTAGTGAAACTGGACTATGGGAAGGTGTCTACAACAGGCTTAAGTAGTTTCGGTATTCCTTTGCGGTACATCGAGCTGCAAGAGATGGTTTGAGATATCGACCTGTGAGTCTGGGTGAATCTACACGGAGCTCGAGCTACTTTGAATACAGTTTGAAGCTTTATTTAGCTTTGAGACAATGGACGAATGCTTCCAGAAGCATTCGCTAGACAGTTGAGTCAGGATGATGCGGTTTCATCGATCTTGGAGATTCCTTGACTCCTGATGGGAGTGTGAATCTGACGGAGATGGTATTGGAATATCCGTTTCAATTCCTGACGTTGCTTCGAACATCCGAGTTGTTTATGAAGCCCTTTGACTACCTCTTGCGAGTATGTGAGATACTCCGGCATTGTGAGGACAATGCCTACGTACAGTATTCAATATCTGGGTAGGTGATCTAGAAGTCTGATACTCCGGCATTGTGAGGAAATGCCTACGTATAGTAGTCAACCTCTGGGTATTTGACCTGGAAGTCTATTTTGTGACCTTTATCTTTGTGACTTATTGCTGACGTTTGGTTATTGTGGTGAGCGAACTACTTTAGCGCTATGACTACTGATGACTGGATATTAGCTGAGAAGTCGAGCAGAACATTTTGTTCTCCACGGTAGTTTGGAGCTATGAGAAGACGTCTCTGTGTGAAGAACTGTTTTGGAGATGGAACAGGAGGTTCCATGTTGTTCTGTATTGCAAGAGGATTTTGTAAAGGAATTTGAATGGATCATTTCGTTCTTGAATAGCCGTGTGACTAGTCTAGACGTTTTGGTAGAGACTAGTAACACCGGCTAGCTGGGTATTTGCGTTTGGACGAGAACCAGTTTGACTTGAGAACTTTTGGAAATGTTTCTGACTTTTTGTGACTAGGTGATTTGTATATCATAGCAGTTTGGAATTGTTTCAGCAACCTTTGAGGAAAGGTTGTGTATTGGAAACCTGGAATCGAGTTTCCCAGTTCAGACATCGGCTCAAGGGAGTGGTGTCGAATGTTCCGAAGCGAACTGAACTGCAGTGTCACCTAGGGCACTTGAAACAGTAGCCACACTGGAACATCTTGCTTCTTTCCTTTGTTTGTGGGCTGTGGCCGTGTGCCTGCCCTGGTTCCGTTCCGTTGTGTGTGGCGTCTGGAGAGAAAAGAAGGAGTCTGACGTGCACTTAGGAGTCAGGGTGGAACAAGTTCCTTTATTTGACATTGCAGAGAAGTAAGTAACTGCGGAGCCGCAACCACAGTAGGTGTTTGCGTCTGGCGTAGTGAAATAATGAAAGCGTTGATTTGGGTACACGAGAGGTGTACTTGGGTTTACGTTTTTCACATCAAGACATGGTTTGTTTGTTTAAATAAGTTTGAGTGTTTGAAAACTGTTGAAACATTTCAAGCACCAAAACATGATTCATGATGTCTCCCTCAGATCTGTTAGCAACTCCAGTTCTGAATGCCTTTCAGAATGTTGCTCTCGCTATCATCATTGAGAGACAAAACAAACTAAACTTCTCCGATCAATGTCAAACAAAGTTCCTTCTTCCGAAGTCAAAAATGAATTCTACGATCTTCTCACGATTCCTTTGTGCACTTCGTCGACGACAACTAATGCAAAAGGTATGGAAAATGGTTTGATTTTCCATGTCACTACACAAATTCAAATCCTCACGATGTTATCCGTACAATCAAAGTACTCAAAGAAGACGAAAAGTATATCATTGTTGGGTTTCGTCATCTCCAATAAAACGTGCAAAAGCATGAAACGTGCAAATACGATGGTTGAGCTCACCATCAAGGTGAAAACCAAATTCACTTCTTCCAATGCAGAAAAGACCAATGGACTCATCTCACCACAGATGTCAAATTTTCACAAGCAGGGATTAGAACCACCACCGGCAGTCTGTCAGCGCTGGCAAGACGAAACAAATGCACATGAATGTCTATATTTTTAAACAGGTTTTATCTTCATTGAAAGGGCCGTTGCAACTTTGCGCTTTACATGGGCCAATGTTCTTTTTTGTTGACCGGCTTGGCTTTTCGCTGTCCCCTCTCGGACTGTTTCCAAATTGACAGTGCGGGATAAAAATTGTAGCTGTGTCCGTATCAGCAAAAAATACAGTTTCTGGGCAACAACCCACCAACCCAGATCCAGGAAGTGTTGACGAAATCTGTCCAAAACAAACAGCCACCTACACCAAAATGCAGCAACCAAAACAATCAGTCCACGCAGACAGACGATCCTATTTTGACTTGGAACGATTGTGAATGGACAGATCGTAGTTTGTAGTTTTGATTTTACCGAATATCATCTGTGGAAGATATACTTTTGGGCGTTTTTGGATGATTGATGCTTCATAGAGCATCTTGTAACACTCAACGAGCACAACCGACATTGCGGTTGCACTCGTCTCGTTGAGTTGTGATGTTTTTGCAGAACCGAACATTATTTGAACAGTTTGGAAACATTTCAACAGTTTTAGAACCGAATGGATCGCTTTTCGGAATTTCGTCAAGACTGGAATCCAGTTTGCACTTTAGACAAAAACCCCTCCTTGGTAACGCCAACAAGATATTCAGCAGCCAAAGACTTTGGTGTTTGGCGACAAGCCTGCTTCATCATGCCCCGAAAACAGGATCCAAAAAAACAGCAGAAACATGACGGCCATGAAGGGACCTCGACTGTGGTGCTTCGTGGGGGGCTGAATCTCTCGATGAAGAAGTTGCGGTGAAGTCTGCTAGGCATGTCATCTCTTACATCCAAATTTACCATTTAGTCAAGCAATGGGTGTGCTTGTTCGCTTTCAAGTATTGCTGTTATTTCCACCAGTGCCTTGGCTTCATTAAGCGGTCGGTCCAGGACTCTTGCACGGTGACGTGGGGTACCCACGGTTGCCACATATAACAGTGTACCATTGCGCAGACAGATTTTTTGTGGTCGGCGCCCGTTGTCTTTCGGCGGGTCGCACTTGAGACTCCCGAGTGGAGCAGCAGGGATTCGAACCACCACCGGCAGTCTGTCAGCGCTGGCAAGACCAACGCCATACCAACTGAGCCATCGGGTCGCCCTGTACCATTGCGCAGACAGAGGTTGATAGGTGCTGTCATCATGGGGTACCCATGGTTGACTACTGCATTGTGTAGCTGATGAGGTGGTAAGCTTGCCTTTGTAAGTATGGGAAGGTAGGAAGGGGGAGGGGATAATAGTAACCTTTTTAAGGGGCCTCTTCTTAATTTTTGAGTTGTTTCCGGTAGCGTAGGACGATGTCAAAGTACATCAAGCCATGGAACCCGTTGCCGTTTGACATTACTCCAACCAACATACTGACCGGCCATATATGATTTCCAAGCGTACGTCCCCATGCCTTTGCTCCGATGAGTTGACAACACTGCGATTGATAGATAGACCGCCCAACTGCTCCACGCCTGCAGAACACCCTGCATGCAATTAGCCTTGTAGTATGGCCCGGCCGACTCCAATGAAAGATGCTGCTGTCAATCGCCTTGCAAAGTCAATTACTCAACTGACCCTGTGTCAGGTCACTACCAGTGAAGTAGATGCTGCCACCAAACTGCTCGACAAGGCATGTCAGAAGCTTCAAGGTATCCAAAACATCCCATCCCAGAGGGTCACTGACCTTGAAGCGTCCATACGCCAACTCCGCCAAATTAGCTGTATCTTAGATAGTTGCACATTCTCTGCCAGCTACGAAGTAAGCCAAGCGCAGAAAGCCATACTACTACTGCCACATACAGCTAAAGGGGCAAGCACGTCATCAGAAGAGCTTAACGCACAGATATCACCACGCACTGATGATGAGTATAAGGTGTCCCCGCGGCTCAGTTGGTAGGGCGTCGTTCTTGGCGACGCGGACAGACTGCCGGTGGTGGTTCGATTCCCCGCTGGTCCACGGGTAAGCCTCAAGTGGTGACCCGCCGAAAGGCAACGGGCGCCGGCAAAAGAAAAACGCACTGATGATGAGCATAATCTCCCATGCCATGAAGACGACTTGCAAGAGCACTAGTGCACTGGTACTTACCGCAAACTACAGCTCCCATGATGCTGATGCTAGGAAAAGAACTACTGAGCGGACTCTGAGTGTGCCCTGAGTGCCGTAGCTTTGCTGTCTTTTTCACACTAGACCATGTCTCACCCTCCTGTTTCACCGTTCTCTCGTTTCTCACCACTTTCGTTGCGACCCGGCGTTGTCGGTGTTTGCTTCAAAGTGTCAGGGTGAATGTCATGCCTGGACGGCTGCTCATTGTGATCTCGGGGATCCTGGCTGGGGGGATCCCTGGTTTCTGCATTGAGCTTTGTTGGTTCTTACACCCTCTGATTTGGCCCCTGGTGTGTTCGTTGTGTTTTCTGTTTTGCTTCTTGTTTGGGGCCATTTTCGTCATGACACACAAGATGTCATCATGCATGAATCCCTATCGCTGGTTGCAATCCCACTTCCTGGTGTTCTTTTGGTTGGTTTGTTTTTGGTTGGTTTGCTGTTGTTTTTGGGTTTTGTTTTGTGTTTTTGGTTTTCTTGCTGTGATTGCATATTGGACTGCGTACAGGTCCATTACCAGCACTTTTGGGGCTATCGACTATTGACAGCCTTGCACGATAATCTCAATTCATCTTTTGATACGATCGAACGTGAGTAACGACCTGGCGGAAGCCATGAAGGCGTTGGACGGAAAAAAGGACTCTTGCACGGTGACAGCTCAATGGATTATGTGTCGATCCATTTCAGTTCTCTTGTACCACATTGTCATTATCACCAGCTGTCCAATTGGCACAGCCTGCCCCTACTGAAATAGAACCAGCTGCGCTGCACCGCATGGCCAAATCAATTGCCCAGCTGGACATTGTGCCAGGTGAAGAAATTGAAAGCGTGTAGGTCATCGTTCTTGACGACGCGGACAGACTGCCGTTGGTGGTTCGATTCCCCGCTGGTCCGCGAGTAAGCCTCAAGTGGTGACCCGCCAAAAGGCAAAGGGCGCCCGGCAAAAAAAAAAATGAAGAAATTGAAAGCGTGCCAGAAACCTCAGAGGCTTCCCAGAAGTTCCGCCTCTGTTGCTATTGCCCCGTACCAAAATTCGGAAGAGCACTGCGCCAACCTACCGGACCCTACTCACGAGGATGTCCTTCAAGAGCACTAGAACTCTCATCAACGCTGAAGATAGACAAAGCACACGGGACTCTGAGTGGCCCTGAGCGCCGGTAGTTTCTCTGTCGTTTCATCTTAGATCCGTTTTCACACCACGTTCACTAGTTTCTATTTCAACTTTCTACATACCACATTACAGCGGCATTGCTGGCTTTTGGATCGTGTCACATGTATCTGTAAGAATGTTGCCCGTGCGGCTTGCACTCTGTGATCTCGAGACTCCTGGCTGGGGGGAGCCTTGGTTTCCGCATTGTGCCGTTGCTTAATGGCTCACAGATTACTGTATGGCATTTTTGTGGTTTTGTTGTTCCGCTCTTGTTTTCCTTTGCTATACCAATCCCTGAGGCCGTGCTGGTTTTTCGTGTTGTTTTTTGGTGCTTGTGTGTTTGGTGTGCTGTTTTTCTGATTTTTGTTGTTTGCCCTGTTGTTTTGCACGCTGACAGCTCAATGGATTATGATCGGTCCTACTCAGTTCTCTTTCGTAGGCACATTGTCGTCATGATTGATCTTGCCACTGCCTTAATTCGGTGAATTTGCAAAATGCAATTGTCTTTCCGGCGTGATAAACGACCTGGCAAGAGCCATCTGGCGTTGGACGGAAAAAAATGTCAACATTGCGTTGGTGCAGAAACGTTTGCGCATGTGGACGTTGATGCAGATGAATACTTTCAACAGCTGGAGGAACTAACTGCAGAATATCCCAAAGAACTTGTTGATGAAAGTGGGTTCAGAGACTGGGACTATGAAAAGCATGAGATGAGTGAAAACGATTTGTGGCAACCGTTTTCTTCTTTGGAGCCACTGTTGGATGCAGCAGCAATGGAGCAGATCGAATCAGTATGCAGATCAGGTTGAGGTTGACAGGCTTCTGGAAATGGGTGTCACAGCAACCCATGACAAGTTCAGTGGAGAGCTTGGAACGCAACTCAGTGCAAAATTTGTGTTCTTGTGGAAAGAAGACAAGAAAGATGACAGATGCTAAAGGCAATGTGACTTCAGAAGTTCCTGGATGGCTGAGACGCTTACGTTTGGTTGCAAGGGAGTACAATTGGCTTGATGTGAGGGATGACGTCTACAGTCCCTCATCCAATTCAGCGATAGTGAAACTCCTTCCTGCATTAGCGCTTACAGATGGGTTCATACGAAAACTGTGTCCTTGGAACGTTGGACATTGGGGATGCATTCCTGCAGGTGAGCCAGCCAATGCCTCGTGTTGTCAAGCTAGGCAAGAGTGACTTCATCATCCCACGTTGTCTTCCTGGACAGCGTGATGCCTCCAAGCTTTGGTATAACCGTTTTGTGGAGACGCTGAAAACCAAGTTCAAAGCTGAGGTGTGCACGTGCTGAAAGTGAACAATTTAGCAGCGATGGTTTTGCACGTTGACGATGTTTTGTTCATGGGTGATGAGAAATGGGTTAGAACATCCTTTTTGCCTGAGCTGGAAAAGGAGTTCAGACTGAGCTCAACCGTTGTTGCACGAGATCATGGTGGTGGCTTTGAGTTCCTCAAATGTTGTCATGTGGTGGATGCTGGATATACTTGCGTGACTGTGTATCCAAAAGTGAAGCATGTTTGTGCGATGTTTGATAGATATAGCAAGGCCAATGGGAAGGCACCCAAGTTGGCCAAAACACCATGTTCACCTGGAAATCCTGCAGTGGATGAAAAGCTGGATGAATCTCTTCCTCAACACCTGGCTGACCGATCACTTGTTGGAATTGCAATGTATGTGAGCCAAGAAAGGTTCGACTTGCAGTTTGCAACCACAACACTTGCATCTAGCCTCAAACAGCCGACCTACAGGTCATGGGCAGAGCTTGGACGTTTGGTTGGATACATGAAGTTCAGCGGGAAAGTTGCGTTGAAAATGAGAAAGCTGCAGAAGAGAACAGCGTTTCAAGAAGCAATGAGAAATGCAGATAGCCAGAGTGATTTGAATTGTGTTGAATTGAAACATTTCAGATTCAGACTGGTCAGGGAGATCAACTTCATCGGCAGTACATGTGGTCAATGGTTTGGTTGTTTGGTCGACACCTAGGAGTCAGAAATGTGTTTCGTTGAGTGGCACAGAAGCAGAATGGTATGCAGCAACTTCAGGGGCATGTGATGGTTTATTTCTTCACCATGTGATCAGCTTTTTGTGCGATGGAAACGTGAAACCACTTGTCCTTCACACGGACAACTCAGCCGTGCGTATGTTGTCAAAGAAACTTGGAGCAGGTAGGTGGAGACACATACGTGGCCGTTTGCTTTGGCTTCAGGAAAAATCAAATGGTGGTGAGATTGACATCAAGCAAGTGAAGACCAACTATACTATAACATTGCGGATCTCAACACGAAAGCATTGAACAAGGACAGATACATGTGCCTTTTGTTTTTGCTCGGTTTTGTCTGCAATGATGAACCAGTTGGGGAGTTGGAATTTTCAAGAATGGAAGCAAAAGAGATGTTGAAACACCAAGTCAGAGCAGTTCGAGAAACGATGATAGACACCACTTCACATGTTCCATGTTCACAAACCAACAAGTTTGCAAAACAATTTCTCAGAGTTCTTTCCATCTGGAGCGTTCTGGGTATGGCCGATGATCTATTCTTTACAATTTGCTTGCGTTTGAGATGGAATCCTTTGAAGCCTTGAGCTGGTGGCACGGAATAAAGAGCCCAATGATTCTTGCAGTGCTATGTGGGTTTCTTTTGATGTTTGCAGCAGTGGCATACATGATGCCATCAAGTGGAACAGATCGAGAGCCAGAACCAGAGGACCGAGATGAGGAGAACCAGTTGGAACCATCAACGGAACCACAAAGTTCCAGATATGAATCAAATTCGAGATCTTTGGGTATGAAATTTCCTGGAGTGTTTGCAGATGCAACGTTTCGAGCTGAAGGGATGCTAGTTTGGCTTTACTTCAGGTGCCAAGCTAGAGTTCGGCGCGAGAACAATTCTTTGGTGAATGCTGAAAGGATGAATGGACTTGCTGAGTTGATCCACATGTTCATGGATCACCCTAGTGGTCCTAGTGACGAGCAACATACCCATATGAAGGAAAGCTTGATCGCAATGACAGACCTTACAGATGATGAGAGGTCACCGCGCTTCCAGTTCAGCGAGCAACAGGTGATGGATGATGTTGGATAGGCCTTTCAAGGCTATCAGGCCGGCATGAGTGATGAAAGTGAGAATGCAACAGAAACAGAGGAGCAGCGATACCATAGGTATTGCCAGTCAACGTTGTCAGAAGTGTCAGATCCAGACACTTGGATGGAAGTTCATCACGAAGCAGAAGATGAGCGATATCATCGCTACATTCGCTACATGGTGAGTGAACGCCATGAGGTGTCAGCTGTAGAACTATGGGATGAACAGCAGGATCAAATGATGCGAGAGAACGAAGGATTGCTAGAGGAGAACTTGTGGATGAGAATGAGTTGTGAGAAATGTGCAGTCGCAACAGGCTAGCGGCTAACACGATCCTGTTGGACAGGACTTGCAAAAGTGAGTTGTAACGCTTGGCAAGAGCTAACGCGATCTCTTGAAAGCTCTGAGAGGAATAGACTATGGTTTATTGACGCAGTGTCAACAGACCGTTTCCAATGGTGACAAGCTGTTGCTTTGCCATAAAGTTTCCACGGCCCTTTTTGCATTTGGGAATCAGGTGAAGTCCTCGTGGAACCGTTTCGTTTTGTTTTCTGTTTTGTTTCATGCCGTAGGTAGAAACATTTGCAGTTTGACCCAAAGAGTAAACGACTCTTGGATCAAAGGCGGGGTATGGAAATGTTTTCATGCAACTTTTAGCCAGTTTAGACAGTTGCGTGTAGGAGTTTGCTAGTTGAAAACTACACAACACTGAAACCAGTGAAACCAAATCTCATGTCATGAAAGACGCATGAGCATGTGAAACGACATTGCGTGCGAGGCTTTGTGGGTTCAAAACAGAGTTTTTAAAAACCAACCATGAACATTTGTTGCAACTTGGGAAATTTGCGCGTTATAATTTCTCTTGACAACGCGACCAAAACAATGTTTGTTTGCATTGTGTCTATTTCATTTGGGTCATGTGTGAGTGCTTAGTATTAAAACATTCCAATCCAAAATGGATGTGAAGGTCTTGGCTACAACATCTACAATGTCGTACACATTTCATTTGCAGCGTTCCCATATGTCTTCATGATGGCTGGGTTAGGGCCCGTTATGGAGCCCAGCTGCTTGCGCAGACGCTCAGCGCTGTCCCTCTTGGACAGCAAGGACACTGGTGCTACAGTGTCAAGAATGACCCCACTCACCAAAACAACAAGACAGCAAACCAACAAACAAGCAAAGCCACAGGGTCAACTCCGTCACCAGCACACTTGGGGTTCAAAACGCCCTAAGGAGAATCTATTCAGCATGTCGCTGAGTTGATGCAAGAACCCGTGAAGTTCTCGCTCCAATCCCCCTTTAGAGCTTGGCCTCGCTTCAATTCACCTTCTCTCTTTGCCGACTTCTTAGACTTCTTCACAAGGAGCTGTAGAACAGCTTCCGCGCTGTCATGGACAGCCAAGCAACTTCCTTTTGCCTTTCTGGAATACCTTCTTCACATGGCACACATGCCCAACGATAGCCATTTGGTCAGGCGATGGATGTTCAGAGCAAAATGCCTGTTCCGCCTTCTTGTCTTCTTCGGCCAAACCATCTGTCACGGCTCGCCATTTCCTGCTTTCGCTTGATCTTTGTGCTTGTTGATCTCTTCTGTGGCAGCTGTGGCGGCTTGAATATAGAGATCATCTTGGTTCAAAATCGCAGTCGTGAGGACGGTGGATTGGATCTTCCGGATGTCGAGTGCATTTTTGAGAGACAATTTTGCCAAGAGCTGAACCTCCTTGATCAGGAACTTTTGAAATCCGCCTGCTTGTTTCTTGCTGTTGCCGCCAGGTTCGCCCGTGCCGCACTTGTGGGCCAAGGACCTCGGGGTCAAGGACGCCATCCCGGCGCAGTGAAGGAGTTTGCTGCTTGAAAAGAGCCAGAAAAATCTATGCAACGGGCAGCTGCACATGTGAAACCACACGCGCCAGAAGTTCACCCACTGATCCAAAAACAACATCGCATGTAGGACAACAAAGCTGAGAGGGAGGCACCTGATACACAACTGCACTACGTTTTCTGCGAATGTGTTCTTTGCCTGATTGTCGTGTGTGGCACAATTGTCGGCACCAAGGGCATATGTTCGCAACAGCAACATTTGACACGTCAGAGAGATAACCATGAGTACCACTTTTCCTGTTTGCTTTGTGTATTGCCAGAGCACTTGGTGTTGCAAACGCTTTTTTGCACACAGTACCATCATGTAGAACGCACAATCATACAAAGGGAAGGTCAGGAGGTTCATCATCAACGGAAGGTTCAGCATGTAACGGTTCAACTGGGGGATGCCAATCTGGAGGGGGAATCTGGTTCGGTAAAAATGTAGCTCGCATTTGATGTTTTGAATCATGTATTGTCTGTTTGTATGTCTGTCTGTATTTAGGTATGTATGGTATGTATGCATGTAATGTACTGTAACGTAACGTAATGTAATTTAATGTAATGTAATTAAATTTAATGTATGTATGGTTGTATGTATGTATGTATGTATGTATGTATGTATTTACGTATGTATGTGCTGTATGCTGGTACGGTATGGTATGGTATGGTATGGTATGGTACAGTACGGTACGGTACGGTATGGTATGGTATGGTTGGTACGTATTAACATATGTAATGTATGTATGTATGTATTGTATTCATGTATGTATGTATGTATGTATGTGTGTATGTATGTATGTATGTATGTATGTCAATGTATGTATGTATGTATGTATGTATGTATGAAATGTATGTAATGTATGTAATGTAATGTAATGTATGTAATGTAAGGTAATGTAATGTAATGTATGTAATGTAATGTAATGTATGTATGTATGTATGTAATGTATGTAGTGTATGTAATGTATGTAGTGTATGTAATGTATGTAATGTATGTAATGTATGTAATGTATGTAATGTATGTAATGTATGTAATGAATGAATGTATGTAATGTAATGTAATGTATGTAATGTATGTAATGTATGTAATGTATGTAATGTATGTAATGTATGTAATGAATGAATGTATGTAATGTAATGTAATGTAACGTAATGTAGTGTATGTATGTATGTATGTGTGTATGTATGTATGTATGTATGTATGTAATGTAATGTAATGTAATGTAATGTAATGTAATGTAATGTAATGTATGTATGTATGTATGTATGTATGTCTGTGTGTGTATGTATGTACGTACGTACGTACGTATGTACGTATGTACGTATGTACGTATGTACGTATGTACGTATGAACGTATGTACGTATGTACGTATGTACGTATGTACGTATGTACGTATGTCCGTATGTACGTATGTACGTATGTACGTATGTACGTGTGTACGTATGTACGTATGTACGTATGTACCTATGTACGTATGTACGTATGTACGTATGTACGTATGTACGTATGTCCGTATGTACGTATGTACGTATGTACGTACGTACGTACGTACGTACGTACGTACATATGTATGTATGTATGTATGTATGGTATGTAATGTAATGTAATGCAATGTCATGTAATGTAATGTAACGTAATGGAATGTCATGTAATGTAATGTAATGTAATGTATGTATTACGTATGTAATGTAATTCAATGCAATGATATGTTATGTTATGTTTTGTTATGTTATGTATGTATGTAGGTATGGATATGGAAATTTGTGTTTGTGTGTACACATATATATTATCAATTCGTCGCAAAAATTCACAAAACCAATGGAAAACACGTGCATCAGGACGGTTTTGCACGTATTTTATTCGTTTTCAAAACGGACATTGATGCCAATATTCGCCCAGTTGATTTGCTGTTTGGCTTGTGAAAATAATGGTGACATTTGTGGCAAAAATGGGAGGCGGACGTTAGAAGTGCCATTCGATGGCTCGCATTTTTGCATACTATTGGGTGCCAGGCCGGGAAAAAATATGATTTGTTTGTCGACATGAACAGCGTGTGAATAACGAAATGCAGGTGACAATGATGAACAAGAACATCCGAATGCGTTTGAAGTGGTCCATGGAGGACACACACATCCGATGCGAGTGGATTATCAACTGTTGCGTTGTACTTGCTTGGCATGAGGCAGGACCCAGGTCAATGCCATTTTGAAATGCAACTTGCAGGACACGGAATAAAATTGAAAGATGTTAAGGCGGGTTTTCCGCTGCCTGGACAGTACCATTTCCGATTCAAAATGAAATGGGAGTCTGGCACTTAGATACGGACATGACATATGATCACATAAATCTAAATCCATTGCACAAACGACAATCCGAAGGTCTGGTGCTGTGTGGATGGTGGGGGTCCCAGTTGTCCCAGTTTCCTTTTGTTTTTGCATTGTGGATCCGTAACATGTGAACCAATGCAGATGGACATTTCCAACAAACAACATCAAATTTACAGTAGGACATGTATTTTTTGTTTGTTTCTTTTGAATTTTTGATTGACTGTTGCCAGGACGTGACCAACGAAGAATCAATGGCAGCTGCCTTCAGTCTTTTGGTGATCGCCTGTTATGAATTGATTGCATTGTAATGTTTTGGTCAACTTGGGACAAAGCAAATGATCATCAAGGTGCCGATGTTTGAGGACAAAGTGATCGCGAAGGCCTGGTAGAATTGAGGACGCATGTTTTACAATTTTTTTCTTAACCTTCAAAAATCGAACACCATCACACTCGCCCGTTGCCACTCTGCCAATTGATGCAACGATGGCTTCGTTGTGAAACAATGTGTAGCTAGTCTTAGGCAATTCCGGTGGTTTTTGTGATTTTGCCGAAGTTCATCGTGTTGATTTTCAAATTCATTTTCTTGGGTTTCATGCCTCATGCGCCCAATTTCTACATCATTTTTTTTTGGTTTTAAATCTATCAATTCCTGGCGCGAGGTGTTGCGAGTCAACTGGGGCAAAGCGCAAAAGTGGAGTTCCAAGAAACTGACGCGATGAAAAATTGCAACACCCGACCAATATATGAAACAATCTTTCACAATCAATGGCAATTCAGCATCAAACATTGCAACAAGGCCTGTGCCATCGGATGTGCCATCAGTATTGCCGGCTTGCTGTGATAGCAAACTCGCTAGATGTCAATATGTTGAAAATCAATTGAACGGAATCTGGAAAAAATTGGAGATGCAATGGTTGACATGCCGAGTCCAAAGCAACAAACATTGCCAGGCATCGCCAGACACTTCGCCTCTGGTTCAGCTCTCTTGATTTCTTTGTGCGACATTTAGCACCGTTGTGCTGTAAAGTTGACTTCCACATGTATCAGTGTTTTTCAATCTTGAAATTGATTTGAAAATGGTCTTGTGTATTCTTGGGTATTGATCTCTCACATCCAAACCTCACAAAAACTTAAATGCGCCTTTGAAGTCCATATCAGTAAGGGCCAATCATGTCTTGGGATTTTATCAGCCTATCAGAAGATCACGCAGCTGAGGCCTAGAATTCCATCCATGAACCATGTACCAACTCATCACCACTAGCTAGCAGAGTGTTGCACCTGAAAAAGGAAGAGTGTCACATTTCTGATTTCGCAATGGCCCAGCATCACCACCAGTGCAGAATATATTTTGCATGTGCCAATTCTCTATATGTTTTGTGGCAATCAATTGCATTGTACAATTTGTTTATTTTGCCATTGCAAAACTGAGTTGATTTCCCATGTTTTTTCTTGAAATCGCAGCCATGCCAGGCATCTGGGGATTCTGAGGATTTGCTCTTTGGAGAAAGCAAATGGCCCAGAGCTGGTACTTAGGACGAAGTTTTGACCGTAGTGTTGCAGTCCACGCTTAGTACACTTTGCGAGCTGAGCTTGAGGCTCTGCTCCACAAGTCGGTCAACCAAAGACTTCTGGGAAGGACACATGTCAAGACAACTGCAAAACCGCAGAATTTGCAGAGTATTTTTCAGATCAACATTTTTGCTGATGCTAAGGCCAAAAAGCTTTGAAACAACTGGGTACCCTGAAAAAAGTTCAGCTGGCGGATTTTTCAAAAAAATCCAAACAGCTTACACGGAGAGCCAATCACAAATTGTTCTTATTCTTGACATTCTTGACATGCTTGACATTCTTGACATTTCTTGACTAGCTTCCAGTGTACAGTGCCTCTTAAAAATTTGGTTTCCATACAAACACCAGCAAATTGTGTTTGAGCACTCTGACTCTGGAAAACATGAAGTTGGATGTAGTGCAAGACTATGCATAACTTCACGGTTGTTCTTTGAATGCTGCATCGCACACATTTTCATGCTCTAGTTGTACCATAAAATAGGGGTAGTGTGAAGACTCCGCAGGACGACTTCGACATGCTTTTCGGTTGAGTTCAAGCAACTTGGAACTTTCTCTCCTGGACTCGTGCTGAAATTTCAGTGTACAGCCTCGGACAATCGTACAGCCTTCTGCCCCTGGGGTGCGAAAGTTGGACCAAGCTGTGTATACTGAGAGAAGACCTCAGCAAGTATATACCACAGCGAACCCACGTCTTCTATCGTCTTGTTGCAGCTGAAAATCACTCCTGTTGCTGCGGTTTTGTCAGTGAGACCGAGGGATGCAATGCCACTGGAAGTAACTTGAAGTGTTATCCAGCATACTTCTGGACACTGAAGAATTCTCACGAAGTCGGGCGACACCACTTCACACCTGTTGAGCATGCGGACGGCACAAAGGGTCAATGATATTCCAAAGCTTTTGCAGCTGTTTTAAGCTATGTCTGGAGGACATCAAAAAGTGGACTTGATTACTTGATTAGTATGTCGGACTGTAAGATATTGTAGGATACTGCAGGACACAATACAGGACAATACACAGGACATACAGGGCAATGTTGGACACTGTAGGAGCGTTGATCTTCGTCTGCCTCAGCAATCCGACCATGTCGTGAAGAGCCCTAACTCAACTTGATAGCGACCTGACATTCCCTACCTCATTGCAAACACCGCTAGGTTGGAATGTAGAAATCTGATGAAATCTGTACAAGATCAGGATTAGAGTCATTTTGGGTGCAAAGCTGATGGAATGACAGTGGAATGACAGTGCATGCCTCAGTTCTCTTGATTACACCCACGTTTACTTGGTGCGCGCTGGACTTTTGGACGTGCAAAGCCAAACCTGAAAGAAATGGCACAAAAACCAAGGACTCCTGCAGATTCAGTCCAAAAAAATCAATCGGTTTGGAAGACAAACTTGGCCCAGAAGAGTACATAATATACTATACTATACTAACACAAACACTAACACTCATACTCACACTAATACTCATACTAATACCTGTGCTATACTATACTATACAATACTTTGTATATGTATGTATGCACGTACATACGTACATACGTACTCACGCAAATTCATGCATTCATGCATTCATGCATTCATGCATTCATGCATTCATGCATTCATTCATTCATTCATTCATTCATAGATACATACATACGTACGTACGTACGTACGTACATACATTGTATTGTACTGTACTGTATTGTATGGTATTCTATGGTATTGTATTGTATTGTATTGTATTGTATTGCATTGTACGTATGTATGCAATGTAATGTAATGTAATGCAATGTAATTTATGTTATTTTATGTTATGTATGTATGTATGTACATACATACAGACCTACCTACCTACCTACCTACCTGCCTGCCTACCTACCTACGTGCATGCATGCAGACACACACACAGACATATATACAGAGGCAGAGACAGACGGACGGACGGACAGATGGACAGAGATACTGACACACAGACATCCACCCATCCATCCATGCATGTATAACGTACGTAGGTATGTACATACATACATTTATGTTGGGCAGGTGCTTGTTGGGGAAGTCCTTTGGCATCTTCGAGAAGCACTGGCATGCTTTCCTCTAAAGGTTGGAAGGTAAGCCGTATAATACCCGTATTTCATCGTATTTCTACATGTGCAGCCTATGCGGCTTTGAAAGCCCAAGCTTACTCCCCCATGCAAGCAAAGCTGACCAGAACTCCTTTCGCCGAATTTGTTTGTTTGTTCTTCTGGTGAGCCTTGCCACTCTTAACTCTTTCAACAACATTGAAAAACCAAATTTCAGTATATTTCCACATCTTCCAGTGCTGTTCCACGCCCATGGCTTGCATTTCGCAGAATCTCACAGAGCCTGCGCCAATCTTTCAGGGTGCGGCATTCTCAGCCAGGCGGAGGAGTTCTTCTTGGATGTTGCAGATGATGGCTATGTGGTCGCCTCTTCCACCAAGGTGGGTGAGATGAACAGTTTGACAGTTTGGTGAAGATTGGTGAAGATTTGCACAGCTTGAACAGTTGACAGTAGGATATTGTCAGACAAGACTCACTTGCGCACTTAGTGTTCGGACGAAATTCTTTGGCTGCCTGTTCAGGTTGATGATGCAGAGGCTTGAATGGTATGAAATTCATATTGCCAGACACTTCAAGGCATTTTTGCAAACTGGAGCGCCTTGCACGAAACTGGAGTGCGAGTGGTACTTGTTCAACGATTATTCACTTCAATTCGCCTCAATTCTTCAGCAGGCAGAACAGTTGAAGAGGCAAACTCAACTGGGTGAATGGTGACTTGGCTTAGCGGCTTAGCGTTGATGTCTATTTGACACAAATGAGAGGAACATGATCTGGACGATTTCTGGTTTTGCATCGGGTGTATTGTCACAGGAATATGTTGAACCGTTGGAACACCGTTGGAACACCGTTGGAACATGTTCGAACCCATTGGTGTGCTGCCGAGATCCGAGTTTTAAGTGGCACCTGATCCAGGCATGTGTGTACCGTGAATGACTGCCTTGCCGAGTGTGTGTAAGTCTCAGAGGACAAGATATGTCAAGATATTGAGTTGCAATGAGTTGTAGCTGTCAGGCTAACACAGCACAAACTATGGTTCCAAAGAACTTATGTGTGTCCAGTGTGTCCAGATGAAATCATTCAACAAACTTCAACAACAAAGGTGGCAGCTGGTTGCAGCTGCAGCCGCTCCATCAATCCAACCGCACGTGATACTTTCCTCAGGAGAACACATAGCCAGTTTCTTTCGGTTTCTTTTGCCCGTTTCCATGCACCTCAATGCATCTCAACATTGCCACTTTCAGATTGTAGTGATTCAGTATGATTCAGTTTACATTCAGTTTGATTTTTTTCTTAGTCGTCTTCAGTTTTTTTGAGCATTTTCTTGCATTTGTGCCACGGTGATCTTGATGAATCCAGGATGGCAGCTGAGCAGATGATCAAACATGCCGCAGAGGAAACAGAGGCCAAACCGGCTAGATATGGTGTGCTTTGTGTTGTCAAGACTGACACAAGACACAATAGAAGACAATTTTCCACTTGTCAGGGCTCAAATAAGAAGTTATGAAAGTCCTGCATGGCGGCAATGAAGTCTCTAGATCATTAAGAGGCAACATAGCATCCAAGATAGAATCAAGGGGTCTGAGTCAGATCACAGCATGGTGGGAGTCAACGCTCTGAAAGAGTTGAAGCTCACTTAGGTAAGGGTTTAGAATTTTAGGCGAACCAAACTTTTTAAAGAGTTTTAAACAACATTAAACAGTTTTAAACAACTTTCTTTATCACATTTATCACTTTTCTATTTTTTTTTTCTCAGTTTTCAGCCGTTCTGAGCCGTTCTGAGCCGTTCTGCGCCGTTCTGAGCCGTTCTGGGGCCGTTGCCATGGAAGTCTTGCGGCCTGGTGGCCGAGTGCTGTTGCACAGCTTGGCAGCCGAAGAGCTGAATGGAAGCGTTGGAGAGTTACAAGCATTCCATGAAGACAAAGGCACAACGGCAACCAGCGGTTGGGCGCCCAACACAACACATTGTCATACATTATCATACATTATCTATGTAATTGGACTGCATTGCATGACTTGCATGACACTACACTACATTTCATTATACATGACATGGATTGCATGGAACCACAGATCAAAATATTTTACATTCACTGCACCAATGAACCAGAAATCATAGAATTATGATATGCGATTATCATCTGATATATCACAGAGATCACGTATCTGAACGAGATTACATGGGCTATACATACACATCCATGACACAGATTCCATGTATTATCAAACACGTTGCTTGGATTACATATTTCATAGGTTGCGCAGGTTGCATCCACTACACGGAGACATGTATTACATAGTTTTCATTTATTGTGAAGGTCATGTGCATAGATAGCGTATATTGACATCATAGGTTGCATGGGTTGCAGAGATACATCGATCATTCATAGTAGATTATGTAGATCTCATATATTACATATGTCGCATGGGTAGATAGCTTGCACAGCTCACGTAGATAAATAGACAAGGCAGGAGAGATAGATGGCCGGTAAATAGATAGATACTGTATGGACAAATGAACACAAAGGAGTAGGAATACCTACGCACACACGCACACACTCACACACGCACATAGATAAATTTATGCAGTGGAAAGGAACCATTTCACCTCAACGAAGGGAGTGAATTGTATCCCATTCCTTTGCGCTCCCGAGCAGGTAGATGGGCTGTCATAGTGGGCAATGCTCCAAAGCTGTTGAAACCTGGGAATCTGAAGGCCATCGATGCCATCGACCCTGTGAAAGCGAGCATCACTGCTGAGGTCCTCGGTGAAGACATTTTCATGCGGATTTGCCACTTCCTCCCGGCAGCAATTGTAACTGCTACTGGGAACTGCAGCAGAAATGTGCACAAACAGTTGAAGGAAAGCATCTCTTTGTGGCAATCCTTGTGCTATTCCTTGTTGGATGAAGCAGTAATTACTCTGCATTTGGCCGCTTCAGATGGTGGAGTTTACGCAGATCAAACTGCAGAATTCTGGAGGACTCTCTTTCGTTCAGGCTACAAGGCAGATGCGTTTTACTATGAACATAGTCTCCGACAGCGATGTTTGCACTCAAGTGAACTCTTCCAGCAACACTTAGACGGCGCAGTCTACTTTGAACTGCGGCAAAAAGTGTTGGGGGCCAGTGGCCACACAGCGTCAGCTTTGAAGGACTTTGTGGTAACAGTGGGCGGTTGGAGACCATGGAGTTTAAGAATAGATTTGCATGTGGCAGTTCTAGATTTGAAGAAAATGACACTGTCCGAGCCTTCGTTGGCTTCTGGGTCTGAGAGGCCTCAGCGCAGACTCCGCCACTCCAGCTGTACTGTTTGCCCTGGAAATTCCCCGTGCATTCTGGTCTTGGGAGGCTGCAATGACAAGACTCATGACCCTTGTGACGGGCTCCAAACGTTGCTTTTTCTGCAACTTCTTCCAGGTTGTACTTCGGGAGATGCAAAGTTGACTGAGTTGACTGAGAGTGCAGATAGATTGGAACTGAACTGGAAGAAGGTACCTGCAAGCGGACAAGTTCCCCAAGCAATCTGGCATCATGCAGCGGATTCGTTCTCAAGCGGCAAGAAAGTTGTGGTTTTCGGGGGAGACATTCCTCCTCGCGATCCGGAGTTTATTTTCATCGGTGACAGAGCATATGCAAATTATGTTTACATCTTGGAGGTGGACTCACAGCGATGGGAGCGCGTCCAGACACAAGGTCAGGTTCCGCACTGGCGATCCTTGCATTTTGGTGCCACATTTTCTTCGCTTACAACAGCAGAGCACTTCGTGATCATGGGTGGCTGTGAGGAACATCTTGAAATTTTCCATGGAGGTAGGCCAGCTACCATGCGCGGCTACTCCCTAAATCTTTCAACACTGCGGTGGAAGCGTGGTGCTACCAGGAGAAAAGGCAGTGAACTCTTTGTCCCAGCACCGAGGATGCGTTTTGGTGCACAGCGATATGGGCGGCATTTGCTGGTCTATGGCGGCCATGGGATTGAAGCGATCCCTGAAGATGAAGAACTTCTGGTGCTGAACGCGACAGATTTGGAGTGGCGAAAGGCCGAAGTCGCGAACGAAGCTTCTGAGTTTGGCGTGGCACCTGCCGCAGCATTGGCCGGTGGATGCGTCCTTGGAGGGGTCCAGCTTGGTCCCAGAGGGGCGCATCCTGTCCCAAAGTTGGACTTCATTTGCTTGAACCCATTTGGAGGGTCAAGGTGAAACTGTGCTGATTTGATTGGGAATTTGTGGACATTGTAGCCAATTAAGATCAGAAGATCAACATCACCTCACCCCGTTTTCAAATCATCACTGTTCATTCAGTTCATTCTTTATGGGTCCTAACTTTGGGAGGTTTGCTACGCATCATTGGGCAGCGGCTTGCTGCGCTTTGACTTTTGCTTACTGGAGATGCTCCTGGCCAAAGGTTGGACGCCTACATCATCCCTTGGGGCTTGGAATTTGGGCAAAGAAATTGGTAGAACATGTTTTGAAATCAAAGAGTCGCTAATTTCTTTGCCCTTTCCTTTGGGTTTGAGGGAGGTTCCATTTAAGTGTAATTTTTCCATGCATTGATGTCTTGGGTGCAGAAATTCCTTCCCAAGCCATTTGCACTTTTCTTGTCATACATCTCAATCATGCCAGATTGGTGCAGGGTTGACAGTGTTGAACGTGTTTGCATGTCACCCAGGTGTGCCAGTGACATCTGTGCATTTGGTAGATTCGCAATATGAACCTGATGCTCAGGCAGGTATGGAAAATTGCGGACCTTTTTTGAGTTGGATGCTTGTAGAATTCTTGTGGAATTCTTGTTCAGTGTTTTGGGCCCATTTTGGGCCTCACTGTTGACCTAGCTGCCAGGAGGTGCAGGGTCCGTAGCATTCCTGACGATAACTTGACTACCGACCAGTGTTACAGTGTTACAGCTTCGGTTTTGCATCGTTGCAGGGTTACATGCGGCACAAAGTGGCCCTTGCTCAATTTGCGGCGTGGTTCTCTTCTCGTGGAGTGGAGGCACTATTTGTCTAAACAATGTAGGTTCAGGTGTGTTGTGCAACCCTCATTTGAAAAGACAAAAGAGTGGAACTTCATGACCCATGGGCAAGGACACCGAACTGTTCTAGGGCCCTTGAATGTCGATGCCTGTGAAGGTTTACGTGCACTACTCTTTGGAAAGATATGCTTTCGAGGCCAGAAGAACTTCGGTAGAGCCCTCAATATCCGACACGCGGAGGGTTCAATTTCTTGAAAGGCATTCCTTTTTCGCCAAACATGAAAAGTGTAAGAAACCTGATGCAACTTGATACAACTTACCGTGTAGCTGACGTTAATTGACGATGATACTGAGCGATCTGAGCGTTGGAGTCAGCGGTTGCATGACCAGAGGCCTTGCCTAAGATGGTGCTTCAGGTGGATTGCTTTGAACTCACAGCTGCTTTTGACCAGGAGGCTGGAATCTAACACCTTTGAAATTGTGATGCCACGGGGACAGTAGTCTTTCTGCCCATGCTCTGAAAGAGTGAGCTTAAGAAAATCGTGGGAATGTCCTAGTCATGCGAGTCATGCCAGTCTCGACACTGTTGGGGAATGGAATATCATAGAATCATAGTATATATATACATATATATATATATATATCATAGTGTCATAGAATATCATGAATATCCCGAGGAACTTTCCGAAGAGTCCCAGATAGTCCGATTATAGTCCGATTATAGTAGTCCTAGTCTTTGAGTCCTTGTTTGGATCTGTGAAGGTCAAGCCAACGCTGGAGGAAGTGCTGGAGCTGGGTGGTCTTTACTGTGCACTCACCTCAAGAGAGGCAGGGAATGCACAAGATTTCTATCATGATTTCAATGATTTCTATCATGATTTCTATATATTTCTATCATTTGCCAATTTCTTTTCTTCGCTTCTTGTCATTCAGCACGGCCATGTGTGGCACTGGATCGGTGGTCATAGTTTTTGAGAGTCATTGGGTGTGCCATGGGCTCGGTTCTATTTGAGTACTGCGGCTGCTTGATCATCGTTTCCTGCACAGGGTGCTAGTGGGGCCGGGTCAATGGGCTCTACTTGCGCCTGGGCAGAGGTCGGCTGTTACCGGTCAAGCTGTTTGCAACAGCAGGTAGGAACAAAGGCTTCTCAGATTCAGAGCTTTCAGAGTCAAATAGTTGAGAGGTGCTACAACACCAACCTGAATGCATTTGATTATCAAAAGAAGTTGGGAAGCAATCTTCCGAGTTACGGATAAATAGAATTGTGAGACTTCACATCTGATGAAGGGTGGTGTGATACTTTACATCACTTAACAGTACACCACATAACAATACATCACGTTGAAGGGTGGTGTGAGACTTTACATCACATAACAGTACAACATGTTTTGGGGAGGAAGCGTTTCGAGCGTAATCGGTTCTCCCTTGGTGTTCTGCAACGCGTGGATGCAAATCGCATTGTAATGGCTGCAAGGATGGGCACATGTTGCTGCAAAACGCATTGAAATGGCTGCGTCAAGGTTGCTTGGTACCAAGGTTGCTTGGTACCGCGGCTGCATGCGTAATACGATTGTATTTTGCAGCTGGACCTTGTAAATAGTATTTGAGTGGCTGCAACAAGGCTGCGAGAGTGATTTGTCAGCAATTTTTTCAATTTTGCCGCTGGTGATTTTCCTTTGAAAATTCCTTTTAAAAAGTGCTACAAAATCGTGTTTTTTCTTTGCTCTGGCGCCGAGATCCGGTTTTGGAGCTGCAATTCCAGTTGTCATTATGTACAAGAAAGCTTCTTTGTGTAAAAACTCTTTTCTGTAAAAGCTTTCTGCGTGTAAAAGCTTGTTGTGTGTAAAAGCGTTCTGTGTGTAAAAACTTGAGGTGTGTAAAGGTTTTCTGTGCCTCAAAGATTCTCTGTGTAAAAGCTTGCTGTGTGTAAACACTTTCTGTGTGTAAAAACTTGAGGTGTGTAAAGGTTTTCTGTGTCTAAAATTCTCTGTGTAAAAGCTTGCTGTGTGTACAAGCTTCTGTGTGTGTAAACGCTTGCCATGTGTAAAAGCACTCTGTGTCAAAGTTTTCTGTGTATAAACGCTTGCTGTGTGTAAAAAGCTTGCTGTGTGTAAAAACTTCTCTGTGTAAGGACTTGTTGTGTGCAAAAGCCTCTGTGTGTAAAAGGTTCTCTGTGTAAAAGATAGCTTCTTTGTGCAAGAATTGTAGTACAAAGTAGTACTGGGACGTACTTTGTGCAAGCTTTGTAGTACAAAGCAGTACTTGGACGTACTTGTGCAAGCTTTGTAGTACAAAGTAGTTAGTACTGGGAAGTATTTTGTGCAAGCTTTGTAGTACAAAGTAGTCCTGGGAAGCAAAGTAGTGCTGGGACGTTCTTTGTGCATGTCTCATAGTACGAAGTAGCACTGGGCAGTGCTTCGTGCGAGCTTTGTAATACAAAGTAGTGCTGGGAAGTACTTTGTGCAAGCTTTGCAATACGAAGTAGTACTGGGCAGTGCTTTGTGCGAGCTTTGTAACACAAAGTAGTGCTGGGAAGTACTTTGTGCAAGCTTTGCAATACAAAGTAGTATTGGGACGTACTCTGTGCAAGCCTTGTAGTACAAAGTAGTACTGGGAAGTGCTTTGTGCAAGCTTAGTAGTACAAAGTAGTACCGGGAAGTGCTGAGTGCAAGCTTCGTAGTACAAAGTAGTACTGGGTCATACCCTGTGCAAGCTTTGTAGTACAAAGTAGTACTGGGACGTGCTTTGTGCAAGCTTTGTAGTGCAAAGTAGTCCTGGGAAGTGCTTTGTGCAAGCTTTGTAGTACAAAGTAGTACTGGGAAGCACTTTGTGCAAGCTTTGTAGTACAAAGTAGTACTGGGAAGCAAAGTGTACTGGGACGTACTCTGTGCATGTCTTGTAGTACGAAGTAGTACTGGGACGTGCTTTGTGCAAGCTTTGTAGTACAAAGTGGTACTGGGACGTGCTTGGTGCAAGCTTTGTAGTACAAAGTAGTACTGGGAATTACTCTGTGCAAACTTTGCAGTACAAAGTCGTACCGGGGAGTACCTTGTGCAAGCCTTGTAGTACAAGTAGTACTGGGAAGTGCTCTGTGCAAGCTTGGTAGTACAAAGTAGTACTGGGAAATGCTAGGTGCAAGCTTTGTAGTACAAAGTAGTACTGGGAAGTACTTTGTGCAAGTTTTGTAGTACAAAGTAGTACTGGGAAGTGCTTTGTGCAAGCTTTGTAGTACAAGCAGCACTGGGACATGTATCTCTGCGTCAAGTAGCTTCTCTGTGTAAAAGTTTTCCTGTGTAAAATTTTGCTGTGTGTAAAAGTTTCTCTGTGTAAAAGCGTGCTATGTATAAAAGCGTGCTATGTGTAAAAATTTGCTGTGTGATAAAGGTGCTCAGCGTAAGAGATTGCTGCGTGTAGACGCCATGTGTAAAGGCACTCTGTGTAAACACTTTCTGTGTGTAAAAACTTCTGTCTGTAAAAGCTTCTCTGTGTGTAAAAGCTTCTCTGTGTAAAAGATTCTTTGAGTAAAAGCTTCTCTGTGTAAACGCATTTGTGTGTAAAAGCTTCTCTGTGTAGAAGCTTCTTTGTGTAAAAGCTTCTCTGTATAAACGCATTTGTGTGCAAAAACTTCTGTGTGCAAAAGTTTCTCTGTGCATACGTTTTCTGCGCGTAACGGCTGTTGTGCGTAAGAGACTTCTTCTCTCTGACACTAAAAACTTTCCGACGTGCACAAGAGCTGAGATGAGTTAAGAAGAGCTTCGATGAGGTGAGAAAGGTTGAGCAGTGCTCAGATGAAATGAAAATAGTTGAACAGAACTTAGATTTAGATGACATACGAGAAGAGATGAGATGAGAAGAGCTAAGATGAGGTGAGAAGAGCTCAGTGAGATGAGATAAAGTGTGAAGTGTGAAGGATCAGTGTGAATTGTGGAGTTTCAAGTGCGACCTTTGGAACAGTGCATTGCTGTCGCACAAAGCACGCACGGACGCACGCACGGGGCCTGGCTGGCGCACGGCGCATGCAAGTTCTATAGATGAAAACAGTCCTATAGTATAACCTTAAGGCAACTTCTGCCCTGCATCGTGTGGGTACGAATAGATATGATCAAATACTATACAAGGTGTATCAAGGAGCCTCGATGAATTGTATGGTGTCAAATGGTGCATGCTGCGTCCAACCGAAGCTTTTGCCCAAAGTATCATTCTAGAGCGGTGCTCCCAGCTCGTTGAGGACGGGAAAGTGCGATGGTTCCTGTGCCAAAACAAAATCATATTGACATTGTCGTGTTGCAGTTTGGCAACGTGGTTCCATTCATTTTTCTGTTTCGGATGTTTTGCCTAGGATGGCAGATTCTGGCTCGGGCACAGGGCGTGGTACTGCTGCTGCATCCGCTAGCTACTCAAACGGTTGGGTTGCAGAAGGTTCAGTTGGACGGTCAAGATGCTAATGCAGCCAAGACTCTGGCACAAATTGATTTTGCGTTGGCGGACCTTAACTTTCTCGCAGAGCAGAACTGACGAACTATTAGAAATGCGATGCATGTCCATTGATCAAAGAGCAGTTGGGAGAGAAACTCTTGATATTAGTAGTGATGGAGTCCGTAGTGAATTGGCTTGGAATTAGACACGATATGACAGCATTCTTCCAAGGTCGGTGGCTCCAGAACGGCGCTGGCACGCCGCACAAATACTAGGTGACAGCCACAGATCAAAACGCAAGTGTTAGAGCCACAAGTCTTGACTCGCAAGACTTGCAAGTCTTGCAAGATGGCCCAAGTTCCACAGTTCCACAATCCCATTTTTGAAGTTTTTATCTTGGTTCCTTTTCGACCTTGCATTCAAGAAGGATAATCGGATACACATGGGTGTGTTTGAAAATGGGGCAGACCCTTAAAAATGGTTGTTTCAATCGGGAAAATCATTATTGACCTGCATGGTTGCAAGATGTTGTAAGTGGCACTTGTGTGAAGTGTGCAGGACAGGGGCCGGAGCCGGTGCCAACAGTGGCAAAAAGGCAGCGTGCATTTCCACATGTTTGTTGCAAAGAATATTGCTTCTAACACATGGTGAAGAGCTTAGATCCATTGATTCTCTATCGACATTACCTTAATTACCTTAATTCTATTTCTTGATGTTCTATGATGCTGTAAGGGTGTGGTCCATGTACTCGGACTCTGTCTAGGCAGGCGGTGGTGGAGGCGGCATCTTGAAATTCTACAGTGATGACACGCCGGGCTTGAAGGTGCTCTGAGATCAGACCAAACTTCCCCATCTTTGAACAACTCCATGGAAAAAACCCAGCCCTGTGTTCCGAAGGTGGGACCCACGACAGTGTTAGTGCTGTCTCTTGTCTTCATGGCCATTGTGTGTTCCTTGTCTGCAGCCATGAGTAGCCTGAAAGTTCATATCTGAAACCTGCTTCCTCATGCTTTCACGAAAGCTGAAGAGTTAATCTGATTCATGCGAAAGTTTTCTGGTCAGAGCTTGATTTTTGGGAAGGAGCGCTGCCAAGATTTGTGTTTCAAACTTGAAGCCTCTCCGTTCATGTCTGCTTTCCGTCTCTGATTTCAGTCCAGAATCTGGAACCATCCAGAAACCAATTTGTGCTTCGACTCATCCTGTGAAATCCTGTGAACCTTTGGTGGCAAATTGGTGGCAATTTCATTTTTGAGATCAGAATCAGGCCTCTTACGTCGGTGACGGAACACTTCTGCTGTGTTTTTGTGTCTGCCGTTTACTCTGAAGGCTCCTTGCACATCCTGGGCAAATTCCGCAGTGGCTAGTTGTAAGACGAACCGGCACAGCTCTCAGCATCAGAGGTCTGTCAAGTGTGGATCCCTGGGACCAATAAGTTTTTACCATTTTTAGATATTTTTAGTATGAAGCTTCTGAAGCATCCATTTCCTGGGGCCCTCAAGTTTGATTTATACCGTTTATACCCCAGTCCTTTCGAAGTCAATGACACATCTGCCGAGGCGGGCCAAGGCATCTCAGCTACGACCCCGTTGAGCAAAGGGTGGCGTTGTGGAAAAATCATGAAAGATCCACTGTCCAAACAAAGCAAGTCCACAGCATTCTACAATTCTTTGAAAGTAAAAGATATAGAAGTGGACAGAGTGGATCTTGAGACAAATTGTTTGGCCAAGTTCTAAAGAGACAAGCTATGACAAGGTATGACAAGTTTGATTCAACTGGATGCCAGTACTTGCCAGTACTTTGCTCAATTTACCGGGCACAAAGGATGCCAGGAGCTGAAATCAGTTTTGCGATGAGGCCTCGGTTTCGCAGCTCGAGAGAACAAAACGAGTCGACAAAAAGAGACTGACATACGGTGACAGTGAAAAGACACGGTTTCAGAATGTTTAAGACTTGAGAAAAGCCCTAGAGTCTGCTTAGAGGCCCTAGAGAGTCTAAAAGAATCTAAAAGATAAAGAAACCACAAAAGATAAAGAGAGAATTGCAGGGCAAGTTGCTACGAACTCTCTTGTACTGTAAGTGGCTGAAGTGGCTGGTGCAATGAGAGCGGTCCTTCCAGACTCTTTCTCCGCGTGCAGATTTGGCGTCTAATTCCAGAAACTGGTCGGATGAAGATGGAGTCGCTGACTTGTTTCAGGCGCCTTGTGCCCTCTTTTTACCATGCAAAGCAGGCTGCAGAAGAGTATTGGTGAATATGGATGTATATACTTAGTATATACTGTATATGTTTGTAGGATGAGTAGATGAGTAGGCTGTTGTATCATGTTGTATCCAGTCAAACTTTCTATTTTTTTTGAAGGCCCGGGGATGTGCGCCAGAATCTCGGCCTCACGATACATAGAATCGAGACCGGACTCAGATTGGCACTTTTGATTTGCAAACAAAAATAGATTATGATAGATTTAAACTACTTATTAAAGCAACTTCTTGAAATTTAACAGCAATTTGCAGGTCTATTTGTGCACAGTTTGCACCCGATCTCACCTGTCTCGAGGTGGTATAGATGTCGACGTGGACAAACCTTTGCCACGCGTCGCTGGTCACTGACCTCTCCATAAAGGGTGGTATGTAATCTGTACATAATTTAGACCAGGTAGGTATGCTTAGGTACTGCACCTTTGAGGCAGAGGCCAATGAAGCGGGAAAAAAGCAAACTGATGGCGATGGCTGTATGCCTTCAGTTCAAAAGCCAAAGTAATGCACATACAGATCTTGCGGATGTAAGCATGCTGCAGACGTACTTGTTGGAATAGGTGCATGAACGTCTGCCTCTACCTGTGCCACTGCCGCTAGTTCTTCAACCGTGCTGCGGGAAATGACAGTGTAGTTTCTTTTTTGCTGTCGCTCTTTTCTGCGAGCATGGCCACACTCTTTTATCCCGTGCTTGCTTTGTCTTGCTCTTAGCTCTTTATTTGCGCTGAATAGAGGCAGAGATTAACAGCAGTAGCAGCAACCTAGGAAGCTACGCTTTTGTGTTGGCAGAGTCTTACCAGAATGATGGTGCAGAAAACATCAGAAAACACCCATTATCTTGTGAGGTTGCTTCTGCCTGCCACGGCAGACCTTGACTTTGGAAAAGCAGCACAGAAGCTCATCGACAAGATTGAAAGTGGCAGGGGGACCTGGGTCCAAAGCCAAAGCGCGAGCTGGTCGAACGACCTGTTTGCATCAGGATGTATGGAAGAGTTGACTGTTCATCCTGTGATCGCTCAGGTGACAGATCCCTGCCCGTCTTGAAGCAAATCAGTCCAATGGTCAAGGCATTCCTCCGAGCATGGAATTCTCATAGATGCTCATGCACCCTGCTGTTTTGATTTCTTGAACAGTGCAGAATGGGCACGCTCGAACAGCACGGAACAGAAGCTGACAACAATCCTTTCCTACGAACGTTTCCAAATGTTTAAGAGTTGGCTGGAGCGCTCCTCATGGACAGGAAAATCTTCGAAGTCCGCCAGCAGAATTCTTAATACATTGTGTGATGATGCAAAATGCTGCGAACTGTGAGGGTTTTTCTTCCCAGCCTTATCAAAGACCCTGGGAGCAACTTTGTACCGTGATGATCTGAGGAAAAGCTAAAGCCAATGGCCGCCCGTGATCCCATGGACGCTCTCCCCAAGGCCGCAATTGACCGATGTGTCTCAATTGAATACACTGAAAGAAATTGAAAGAGTATATATCATATATACATATATATTATATTAATATATTATATACATTTCTTTCCTGGCCTCGAATGCTCACTGCACTTCAACTCCACCTGACCCTCAGAGAGACATGTGGTCAAAACGTTGCCGTATACAGCTGCAAGCCTTAAATTGCGAAGCATTGTAGGTGAGTGACTCAGAAATGCCAAAGGCTTTCGTAGCGCACTCAACGCTTTGAAGCTCCGACATTTACCCATCTGCCTGACCACAGCTCACATGTTAGAAGCTCCAAAAGTATCGGTTGAAGTGTAGGGAGTGTGAAAGACACCTTGACATTCACGGACTAGCGCTTGATGTACCCAGGCCAAATTCCCACAGATTGACTGGGACCAGCCAGTGAACAAGTCTGTTCTTTCTAAAGCTGTTGCGGATATTGTCAAGAAGGACAGGGTTACGACAGGGTTCCACAACTGTAGAAGTTGGGGCGCAGTTACAGTTCATGCCGACCATCATTGGGTACAAACGTGAAGCGGTGATAACTCGATTTTCACGTTTGTTTTCCGCATAAGTCACAAGCCACGAGGAGCAGATAAAAGACACAAAGAGGCTCAAAGCGGCCCTTGCAAGGCTGTCAAAAGTCTACGAGGCAAGGGCTAAAGGCATCAGATCATCTCCATATTCGCGTTACTTCCAAATTTGATAACGCTTGCACGAACCTGTCCTGGTGCAGAAGCAAGTTGGGCCAGATGGCTTTGCTCTGATTGGCAAGCCACTGCGATTGAACGAGGAGACACGTTTTGCATGCTTTTGCATGGGCTTTCATTAGTGCAGCTAGCTTTCATTCGGTTTTTAAGGCCTTGAGTAGATGTTGCACAGCGCCAAGCCCTTGCGCTGAGGGAAGCAACAGATTGTCATTTTAGGTGGGTTCTTAGAATGTCTCCTTTGTGATCTTTGTGTGAAACGCAAAACCTGGCAATACCTGCATAATCGGGATGGAGATCTTTGCCATTTTAGTCTTCTGAATTGACTGGATGGATCATATGGATCCAAACGGCAAGTGTTAAGGAAATATCTACATGGGCCATGCATGGGCCTTTTCTTTTTTGGTGTGGAGATCACTTCAGATCTTGTCGGTGTTTTGCCAATTTTTGCCATCAGTCCTCTCCGCATCTTCCCAGCCTGCGCTAGCTTCGCTTGCGGCAGCCATGAAAGTTAGCTAGGCTATCGGCATAGACACGTTGCACATCACACATCGTGGACCCATGCGAGTTCACCCAGTTTCTAAAGTCAAGAAAGCAGAAAGAAAGAAGCCAATGTTTAAGAACTAGAATTTGAAGGCACAATTTTGGCTTACGTTCTCTTTTTGACAGAAAGGAATTCAATGCTCAGTGTCTCAACCTTGCTCATGAGCAAGACAATACAGTGTGAAGAAGTGAGAATGATGAGAATGACTACTAGAATGACTACTTGATGAATTGCTCAAGCCCTGGAGCCTTGTTTCGATTCCGTAAACACTGCTCCTTGAAAGCCAGGACGTTCAAAAGATTGACAGCTCTTTCAGCAGCACCTCAGCGGGGCTGTGTGCAAGGAGCCCAGTTCAGTGAACAAATTCGAGAAAGCGGAAGAACATGGAAGAACTCAAGAGCTGAGTTGGTCTCTGCTTGTTTTCAGACATTTCAGACATTTCAGACAAGACAATGTGAAGACTTTGGAAGAGAGAGCAGACACAGAAAGAGAGAGAGAGGCTCTGCGACTCGCACAGACTCCAATGGATTTGGTATCTGACTGCGGAACTTAGGTCGTTGCCGGAGTGGCTTTCATAGGTCTTGGACTGGTGGCTCTCCGGACTGGACAAGGCCAGAGAAAGGCTAAGCGATGCGCGACTCTGAAGGGTTTATACTCTTGTTTGGCCGCTCCTGTTTATTTGATTTATTTGGAAGTCCAAATGGAAGACGCAACATATACATACGTATACAGTATACATATATATTTATATTCTGATTTGGAGACACTGATTTCGAGATTCAAACCTTGAAGTCTGAAGATGGATAGTGCCTTCGCTGTTCCTTTAGGTCATCGGCTAGTAAGGCTCGCCAAGGTTCTGCTAGAATAAACATGAATAAAAGATAATAAAAGCTAGCATTTAGAGACTGTGGTGCAAAGTTGGAGAACCAAACGGTCAGTTTGCTTCTCAAGCTGTATGTTGTCATGTGAGCCATCTAGTCGCTTGGAGATGAACAGAAACTTGGTACATGACAGGCATATTGCTTTTCAGGGTGAGTTACTAGAAGCCGCATGTATTTTTTTTCCTGTTGCAATCTTGGCAAGGTGCAAACCGGGTACCTGTCGTCTCAGACTGTGAGGCCCGGGTCATTGACTAAGCTGGAAGCAGCAACAACAACAACAACAACAGCAACGACAACAACAACAACAACAACAACAGCAACGACAAAAACTCTACTGTACGCATTTGTACACAACATTGTGAAACTTGCGATGAGGCAAGGACCTGAATCCAAGTTCCTGCTGGGTGCAGCAATACAGCACTTTGGCACTTTGAACAGCCTTTCAGGATGTGGAGGCTGTGCCCGAGCTTGACAGTTTGCGAACAGCACGGAATGAGTTGGACAGGACAGCGCTGTAACCACAATGAGCACTGTACATGAGCACTGTTTTCACCAACGAGTGAAGAGTGACTCGCGAGACGTTTCATATTGCTTGAGCATCCACGGCAACCAAAAGACTCAGTATTAGCTACTCTCAAAATCTCTCAAATTCTTCTCATGCCAGCAGTGCCCTTGCTTTGTTTGCGCTCGTGTGGATGCTTTCGCCTGTCATAGACAAAACCGGACAACACAGCCAGCCAGAAAGAGGAATCGAATTGGATACATGATTCAGCAGTCAAACAGCTAGACGCTCCTTTTGGTGGCCTGACACAGAGAAATCAACAATATCCAAATAGATGTATTGATAAATAGATAAGCATTTGTTTATAAAAACACATCTCTAGACGTCGAATTAAATGAGGTTTCTTGAAACCACTAGCCCTTGGCTGAATCTGCGTGGCACACCACATGCAACACGACATGGAATGCTTTGCTTCTTCTGAAACCAACTGAAACAGCTCAAACCACGTCTCACGTCAGTCTCACGTCTGGCCCGTCGGGTCGTTTTGAGACAACGATGGACTTGGAGCAGCAGGCACAAGAGATGGCCGAGAAGGCCAGTAGTTGTGTCACACCCCACCGAAAAAGCAGAAAAGGTACAGAAAATATGTCAGATACAAATACGGTAAGACAATGCAAGACACAGATACATAATATCAGATACTGTAATATCAAATAATATTGATAATACTTGAAATGATTTGAAAGAACATCAGATTATGACATACATGGCATCAGAATACGTCAGATAACGTATTTTGCAACCTTTTGTAAGCTGAACATCTCTGAAAAAAAACTTGCTATCTCCTGAATGACTTTAGCTGAAATGCTATCAGGCTCTTGCTTCTCTTCCCCCTGCAGCAAGGGCAGCAAAGTTGGAGACGGTGTCTTGGCGCAACAGAAATTTGAAGCTGGAATTCTCATTTTCCTCTGATTGAAATGAGCCGAGTCTGTGAAATGCCCCTGGGAAGGGAAAAGACAATTGATTGCATGGTCTTTCAGTTTTTATTTGGCGAGCCACAGCTTGACAAAGCAAACCAAGTAACAATACAAAACGCTCTGATGCCCTCAACACTTAAGTCCTGGTTGCAAGGTGAAGGCTGGTATTCTGAAGCGCTTGCAAGCGACACAAGCTGCCGCTTCCCCTCCTCCACCTCCAGCTGTAGCTCCGCCACCACCAGAACCTGAACCTCCAGCTGACGATGCAACACTTTCGGATCTTTCGGCGCCATTGGGTGTCCCGGGTGTTGAGCTTTTTGGAGATCTGCCGTGGTTCGCAGATCTCAAATTGCGAGGTCGCCTTTTGCAGGAGGTTCGACAGGCACATGCGGCAGAGAAGATCCTGGTTGGTGCACCGGCAGAAGAAATTCAGCGCATCCTCTCCCGCAAGGGTGGACAGCTATTGGCAGCTGGGGCCGTTTTGCGATTGGGAGGTGTACATCATGGTGGCTATGGCGAATCCGATGTCAACTATGCTTATCGCCAGTTATCACGCGCACTACATCCGGACAAGAATCCTGGCATTCCAGAGGTACCCATGATGGACGCGGTGTTTTATTGAGGGTCACCTCTAGAGAGTCTTCGAGAGTCTTCGAGAGTCTTCGAGAGTCTTCGAGAGTCTTCATTTGTCAAATTTGTAGGGAGCACTCAGTGCACTGTGTCTAAGCAAGTTGACAAAAGTTGACCCTCCGGGAGGCGCATGATTCCTTCAAGCGCCTTGGCGAAGCAGCGGAGGCGTGGTCATGAAAAAGAACTTGGTTTTTATATGTTTCTATCAGTTTTTAGCAGTTTCTGTCAGTTTCTACTGATTTATTCATGTTTGCAGACTTGCATTATCTCGCAATTGCTTTCAGGTTTCTTTTGGATTCTTTTGACATCTTTGATACTGCAGTAGAAGCAAGTGAAACTGTCTCTGCAGGAGCTGAAACAAGTTCTTGCAGAGTCACGCTTAGCTCTCAACAGCCTTTGCCAAGCCACATTGGGAGCAGCTGCTGCGCAAGAGAGTTTGGAGCGACCGTTTCTTCGTGGCAAGCTTCAGTTTCCATCCACCCTGATTTGTGTAGAGCATGTATTTGGACCTGAATCTGTGCGAACTATCAGCATAGGATCCCATGAGGGTGAAAGAGATGCGTTGTCACACTCCAGATGCATTACCTTTAGAGTTGCTTCGGCTTGTTGATCTCAAGTTACATAATCAGTTAATCGACGCGTTAAAGTTGATGATTTGAGAGTGACACTTTGGTTTCCCTTTGCAGATAAGTTCCCAGTGATGATGTGCTGAGAGCCTCAGAGCTCGTCCCCTCGACAGTGAACCTCAGTGAACTTCAAAAGCTAAACAAAAAGTGTTTTTTTCACTTCGTATCTTCAATGTCAAGTCCAGCAAGTCGAGGAAGGCGAGGAAGGCGTGCAAGATAAGGGTGGTTAATCAGAGGTTACTGTTGTTGGATGTTGTTAGATGTTGTCAGTGTCTTGAGGCAAGGTGAGCTCATGGCAGAGGCCAGCAGACTTCTGGCAGCCGTCTTGTCTGTCTCAGGTGGGAATGCGCAATTCAGCCGCAGAACTCGGGCTGTTGTCGTCTTGAAAACATGTAGATCATATCATATAGGATCATGTAGGCCAACATCGTCCAGGAATGTGCAGAGATGATTTCCACACAGCATTATGTAATTTATGTATGCTGCTTTCAGACTGCCTTCAGACCACTTTCAGCCTGCTTTCATGAATCTGTTGTCAGATGATGTCAGATGCATTGTTTTCAAAGCAGGTGAAGGCACCATCTCTGAAACCGCACTCTGGCGAGCTCCTCGCATTTTTGTGCTACAGACTGGGCTCTGGCGATGCCAACCACAGGAGCACTGGTGACGCCACATGATAGCCACACTGAAGCCACATATTATTCTGCGTATTTCTTTCACATCAGATACAGGTTCCTACAGATTCGATCGAGAGACTTTCTGAGAGACTTTTTGAGAGACACGTTAAACGTTTGATCCGATTCTGACTCGGATTGCCAGGATCTCCTGGCGAAATGGTCCTCAGCTTCAAATTCTGCAAGTGCTTTGT